>JAJUPC010000095.1:600000-1000000 GCA_023614405.1 Avena insularis
ACAAGATGAACTCTCCACACTTAGGAATTTTATTGATGCTAGCGACTTACAAGTGCTCCTTGAGCTGTATGAACTAGTGTTCTGTGCACTAGTTCCCTGCTTGGTCTAACCCCCTTCTACCTATAGCTATGCCCTTCCTTATATAGGCGTTTCTAGCTAGGTTACACCCCTTTGGGTTCTAAGGTTACTGTTTGGACCTTGGTCCCTACTGTTCGGGCCGGGTCATGGGCTTTCCCCTAGCCTAGTGGCCCAATCCATAAAGCTAGAGAGCTAACGGTCTTCAGGTACGTCGCCTCCTATTCCTTTTGGCGTCACACAGTAACTTTGTACGTCAGCCCTTGCTTTGGGCGTCACCCGGCTCCTTTCGTGTCACCCGGCATTGCCCTTCTCTTTTGACCACGCTTTACCATGGTCCCTCCTGAACCTCACTCGGAAAGGTGCCACGCGTCCTATCTGACTTGGCCCCTCCTCGGGAGACTCGGCTCGTCGGTTCCTGCAAGGTTAACATCTTTGTCCTATAGGGGCCGACATAGTTTCTATGTCGGCCGCATACGATCCTCTTACCCGGCCGTACTTACTCGGCCTGGTTCTTTCTTCACTCGGCGTAGGCCAAGCTGGGCTGTGTTTTACCCCTTGTAACCCTACCGGGGGTCATCCCCCGACAATGAAGGAGGACATGGGTCTAGGTCTCACCGTGCCCAAGAGTATAAACAAGGAGAACGGGGAGCTAACGGGAATGCCCAATTCATATTCCGAGTAGAGGGGGTAGGAATCTCAGTTCATGCTCCACTGCTTTTGTAATTTATATATGTCGTGCAATTAAGCTATCATGGAGCAACTACTTATTTCTCGGTTTATCTTACTTGCATGTCAACTGAATTATGGGTTTGTGTTCTCATGAATGGTCATCATCCTTTCTTTCCATTATGTATCTGAGCATGGAATTAGATTACGACTATGCCACTACTATTTGGTTACATTGGAAAAACCCACAACACCCTTAGTTGTATATAGTCCCATTTTGCTGTGAAATTAAAATTAGGACTATGCTAGTACTTTATCTTGTTGAATTGGAAAAAAGGCTATATTGCTCTGAAATTGAAATTAGGACTATGCCACTACTTTATCCTGTTGAATTGAGAAAAAGGCTATATTGCTCTGTCATAGAAATTAGAAATATGCCACTAGTTTATCTTGTTGAATTGGGAAAAAGCTTATGTTGCTCTAACATTATCTCTGGATTTAGGACTGTGCCACTAGTTGATTCTGTGAAATTTTGAACAATCCTTGATTGATCTGTCCTTCAAATTATGAATTTGACACTAGTTAATTGTTTAAACTATGGAAACTAACCACATATTTTTGTTGCAGCAGAAGAGGCGAAAGCTCAACCCAGAACTACCGACCTGGCTAAAGGACAAGATGGCTATACAAATGGAGAAGAGAATTTTCAGAAAGTGTTCCATGACCGCCTGAGAGAAGAAGTCACCAAACTTTATGAAAAGTGCCACAATCTGAAGGTAGACATCACCGGCTGGAAGGAACTTCACGAGAAAAGTATCGCCTCGGCGCGTACGAAGAAGGATATCATCAAAGATCTCATGGTGGATAAACTTAAGCTTATTGATAAGCTTGTCGCTTCCCAGATGGAGCTCTTGAACCAGCAGGAGGCGCACGTCCAAGTAGTGAGGGAGCAGGTAAAAATCAAACCGGACCTGATCGAACGAACCCTGGAACTGGAGCTTCTCAGGAAGGAAAACGAGCATCTCCGCGCTAGGCTTAGTGCAAACTATGAGTTCCTCTGAAATTAGTTTGCAAACTATGTGTTCTGACAGACCAATCATGTTTTATCATGTAGTATTGATTTTGTAAACGTGGACCTCTCTCTATGCAAACTATGCTTTCTTCTGAAAGGTTATTTTTCTCAAGGATTGAGTTTGGATTAGTCAAGATATTACAATTGCAAGGCTTATAGTTAACTAGTTTCAGATATTTCCATGGCACAAATTATTTATCTAAAATTTCCTTGATCGTCTGTAGCTTGTCCTTGTTCACCTCGCGCTCCTTCTTTAGATCCTTCAACAGATCCACAATACAGTACTCTAGCTTCTTATTATCTTCCATGAGCTGATACCTCTCCTTTTCTGCCTTCTGAATCTTCTGTGAAGTTCCCACCACCAAGCCCCTATTGATTGTGTCATTTAGTTCTGACCACACACTACAAGAAATATGGTAATTTTTTACCATCCATATTGGTCACTAAATTATCATTGTTCTTCATTTGTGACCTTCGTGTGACCAAAAACAGATGATCAAAAGTTGAGAGTCACTAACGGACAATAAAGACCTTTTCTCTGCATTGGTCATACACTACTATGACCAATACAGATGGCCATAGTTTCTATGACCAAATGTTTTGGTCAAGGTCTATCTACCATGTCCACGTCATATCCTACGTGGCAGACTGTGACCAATCCAAATGGTCGTATATCAAAATCAGCCTAGTCCAGTTTAGCCTACTTAAGGGGCCAAGCCCAACCATTCTGCCATGTTTATATTTTATTTCTTGTTAATTATAGTCGGTTACATGGGCCTAGCCAAACGTTTTGGTCTTTTTAGTTACTGGGCAATCATCAATTTAGATTCAATTTCATCATGGGCCTTAAGCATTTTTACATTCCAATTTCTTTTTGGGCCTTGGCTTTGGTCCTTTTCATTCACATTTTCCAGCAACACCGTTCTATTTTCAGCACAATATAGACATTTACCATTTTATTAACGGCATAACTAAATAGTAGACCACTTAATCTCAGCATGTTATATTAAGTTACAACTCCAACCAACACAAGAATCAGCAACAAAAGACCACCATCAGTATAATCTCAGCATGTTATATTAAGTTACAACTCCATCCAACGCAAGAATCACCAATAAAAGGCCACCATCAGTATACATACATCAGGGTTCACATAACGTATGCATACACATGAAATCTAGATTCAGATAACCTGAACAACAAAATATTAGCACAATTTGACAGATGCACAAACCACCTGCACACTGAAAAAGAACAAAGATATGTTAGAGAGAGAAGAGCAACAAAAGATCAGCAACAAAGATCTGAAAATCTAGTCACAACACAAAACAACACTCTCAATTTGCTTAACTGAAGAAGCAACAAAGATAGATAAATACTGCGGCACTAGTGAGTATTCTGTTGACAAGCAAATATTGCATCAAGCATTGCATTAAGCATTGAAACTTAAAGAAGAAAATATGTTGACGGTACTACATTTAGTTGAAGAATAAAGTGCAAGAAAATTCAGAATCATTCGAAGTATTTGAAGCTGTCAATATATACTCCTGTTATCTATGTTTACAGAAGCTTACAGAAAATTATCTATATTTTCTACTTTTTGGTGGAACTGCTATTTGTTTATTTAGAATGGAAGCACTGATTCAAATAAGATATTCAATGTACCAGAAAAGTCAGGACAACTATACTCCTAGGAGTATGTTGAGCGACAAATGCAAATTTTGCATGGTGGAAATGGTACAGTAATAACAAGCATATAAACCATAGCAAATGTTCTGCGAAAATGAACATCAAAGTCACAAAAATAACAGTAGTAAGAGCATCTCCAGCAGTGGCGCTAAAACGCGGCGCGCTAAAACCCGGATGCAGTGTGCTCTATTGTGATTTAGCGCGCGGCGCCCGCTTTTCCTCCACCGGAAGCACTAAAACGGAGCGCAAAAATGCAGCGCGCTAAAACAACTTTTTGCAACTAGAGTTAAAACTGAAGATCTATAAATTGGGATAAAATATGTTCATACATACTTAGATAGTACTGAAAATAAAATAAATAGTACTAAAAACAAACTACATAGTACAGAAAATAAACTAGACAAATGCAAAAGATAAACTAGATACGGCGATGATCTAGAAATCATCGTCGTCTTCGGAAGCCGATGATACCGACAACGTGGTCAGAATCTGATCGAGCCAACAGTCGTTGTCGTCGTCGTCGATCGTCTGTGGCCCAGCCAGCTATGCCTAGATGAAAGCCTTCTTCCAACGGACCTCCATCTGGGCCGCCTTCTTCATCGCACGTTCGGCCCTCTTCTGCGCGAAGAAAGCCTCGTTGTCAAGGACGTCCTGCAGGAATGCTTTGTGCCATGATTGCATGGCACGCTCGTCCGCCTCTGCTATGTCGAGGTGGCGGCGGAGCTGGCGAGCGCGACGGTGCTGCTCAACAGGCACCAAGTTCGCCGTGGAAATGCCAGCGACAAACTCCGCTTGCGCAAGCGTCTCGCAGTCGTGGAAGTTGAAATCTCCCGCGAGCGCCCAGGCCGCCACGCGTTGGCGTCCCACGCGTGCGCGGCGAGATCCTCCATGTCGAACGTCCCGAGAATGATTTGCTCATCGGTGGCACGGATCACGCGTAGAACCGCCCGCCCGGGCAGAATCCCACGCCGGTGATCCCAGTCTAGTTGGAGCACGGAGGCATGGCGTCAACGGTGCTGCAAGGGCAGCGCGTGGCGAGGAAGGGGGACTGGCGCGTCATGAGGAAGGGGGCGCGTGGCGAGCAAGAGGAAAATGGCGTTCTCTGAAGTGGGTGGTTGGCGGCACTCCCGCGCACTCCCCTTATAGCCCGTGCGCTCAGTGGCGCCCAAATTCTTCCGCACGCAGTCCGGCTGAATCTCACGCGCTCTAAAAAATTTCGCGCGCGCCCAATTTTCGCGCCTCCGCTGGAGGAGCCCGCGCGGCCTTTCGCGTGCTATACTAGAAGTTATTTTAGCGCGTGGAGCTTTTAGCGTCACTGCTGGAGATGCTCTAATAAGGTTCTATACTCTGACTTCCTCAAGGCACCAAGTAATAAAAGTAACACCGTCAAATGTGCATAACAAGGGTATAACAGGAGTATATTTTGCATATGCACATACACACACACAATATAACAGCAGCAGTATATTTAATGTTGGCCTTGCCCAGGGTCAAGGATGAACACACAATCATACACTTGGACAAGGAACACATAGAGGAGATACAGCACATACACTTGTGCTTCTATTTTCTCTTGGTCGCTCTTATCAAATAACAAACTGGATAGAGTGCCTATAAGTAGTGCATGACATGTATATGGTCAAGCCCAAACTTTGCTCGATCCATAACTATCGCCACTAGCTGCTAGTAAATGGCAACTAGCAATCACCATGCATGCAACTAAACTAACCCATGCAGACTTGGTACCGTACCGGCACAATACCAAGAAAAACTCTGACGACACTACTACTAGCTTGCCTTGCGTACACCTAGACACGGCTGCATGGTGTGCACACTGACACAATATGAACTTTACGCCAGACACAAAAGAAAATAAACATGATTAAATTCCAAATAACAAGATTAACTCCAAAAGTTTACTAGAGAGCTCAACAACAATTCCATGAATAATATGTATAACATTAAGTATCAGTGCAAGATTGGAGGATTTACCATTATCCTATTGATATAGATGTGCATGTTTCAGAATTGAGGTGCTGGACAAAGTAAATTTCTTATATTTGCACAAATTCTCTAAAAAATCAGCATGAAAGAAATTAAACACTAGCACATACTCAGAGTAAGACATGGTAGTTTTGCAAACAGAAAAACTCAGAGAAGAGGAATGCAGAGTTGAGGGGCAGTACCTGCACATAGACATCATTGTCGAGAACATAGACTATCTCTTCGACATCATTGTAACATGCTTATCATTCACTATTCCATTTTAAGGTACTAGAAGATCATCATAGAGGCAGATCAGGTCTGGCCATTTGCATTTCAGTAATTTAGAAATAGAGGGGGATAAGAGCACGGAACCTTGAGGAATTGTTGTTAGGCACATAACCATTTTCATTTTCGTAGTCACCATAGTAGAGATGAGGCAGTAGAAGTACTAGAGGCAGAGATGAGGCACCTGCATCAAGATGAGGTTGAGGCGACAACGAACACACTCCGGTAGAGGCTCAGGTGAGGTTGGCAGCGGCTTGTCCTCAAAGAGGCAAATCGCTGATGAGCTCGTTTGCTGCAGCTTTGTGTTTTTGCTTTTGTAGTCAGAGCAATAGAAATGTCGATGTGATAGTCCATGGCAACTGCAGTACAAGAGGAATAATACAATCAGATAATGGTGGGAAAATAAATAGTATTGTACTAGAACGGATTGAAATAGGTACAGTCTCATCTGTCATACGAAGGAATCACCTTCTAGATTCTAGAAGTTGTGTGCATTGCTTGGCCAACCTATCAGCAACATGGTTCACTTCAGTTGAGGTATAGCTGCAGAGAATTATTAATACTAGATCAGAACTCAGTTAAAGCAATCAATATTTGGTGTTATCAGAACTCAGTTAAAACAACCAGTGCGTCAACAATTTGGACAGACATCTAATAATTTTAATAACAAGTTAATGCTATAGAAACCTGAACAAACAGTAGTTGGCCCCATAGAAAATCGGGCAAACAAGTGTGTCCAATTTTACTTGCATATGATTAGCACTAACCAATAAGAATTCATTCATTGAATAATAACCTGAAACTATTTATGTCTAAGTTGGCATGTTTCTGTCCCTACAACTAAGAACCATCATTTTAGTCCTTATTTAGATATATTAGAAATCTTATACATGATAGATAGGAAACTGGAGACATCAGGAACAATGTTTAACTTGTAGCAATATCAATTCCACCAACAAGTTATTTCATAGCGAGTCAGTATGGAAGCACAAAAAGGAGAGGCTACTAAATCTAACATGAGTAATTATATAACTAATGAAATACATAGCAGAATATTAGTACAACTGCCAGCAGCCAAAAAAATTCATATTACCACCAAGACCTACACTGCCAATAAACCTGGACAAAATATCCCTCTAATTGTCGGTGATAGGGTTGTCGCCGAGGAGCTGATCCGTGGTTGGTTTTGTCGGATATGAGAGGATCCGGCAGCGGCCATGACGTGGTGGAGCAGATCTAGCGACTATGTGGTCGGGAGGAGGCGTCATTGACATATCGCGGCTGGGACGAGGCGCCGATGACCACCCGTGACCTAGGATGCGCCGATGACCACCTGCGACCTGGAACGAGGCCTCGGTGACCACCCATGGCCTAGGAAGAGGCATCGGTGATGACACGCTTCTGGGGACGAGGCAATGTTGGCGACACGTTGAGTCGATTGCGCCCTCTTGAACACGTAGAAATGGCCAGGAGCAGGGAATCCATCCAAGAAAGATGAAGAACTTGGCGCATGGCGGCTAGAAGCACGACTCCTCCTCGAGATGGGGGTAGGGTGGGGCTACTCGACGGGATGGGGGCAGGGCGGGCAGGGCCGGTCCATACATATTGAGGGCCCTGGGGCAAGACAACAAAAAGGGCCCTTATTCACAAACCCACATTTAAATTGTATTGTATTTCAAAAGCAATCTAGTAAGTACATATCATAGATTGATGGTCTTTGAATTATAAAACTTACACTAAAATTCTTTATTTGTAACGGTACAAGGAACTACATTATATTAGTAAGAAATAATATCGACAAAAGACTGATCTTCTAAGTGGCTCTTAAGTGGCAATGTGGCAAGTCAGAACTGATTGCTACGTAAAGCTTTTGTCCTACCATAAGATATATAATTAGTAAAGCAAACTTAGCACCTGTGTTTATACTATGATGATCAGATCTTGGAGAACTTACATTTTGAATTGTCGATGTTGGATCCTGGATATGGGAATATGGTTCGATTTTGAATTGTCGATGCTGGATCCTTGATCCGCTCAGCACCAAGATGATGAAAAATATAACTTGCTCATTCCACATCCAGCCCCCCCCCCCCCTTCTCTTGTCCTAATATGCTTAGGAATCAGATCCAATGGAGGCTTGAAGAACATACCGTAGAAAGAAGAGTAGAATTGGAGACGTGGAGCAGTCAGAGCCATTAAGTCCTGCAATTTAACAACGAATCAAGTGGAGGGAGGGGGACGTACCATCTCTGATGCGGTGATGCCTCCAAGGCTCAACGTCTAGTTCATGGGGAACGTCAATAACATTGAGGATGGAAAGAGAGAAGATTGGGGAGAAGAATAGCGCAATAGCTCTCCATTAATGACTGCGAAGATCTCGGAATTGGAAAAGCATGGGAGGCGGCGGCGTTGTTCTCTGGGAGTGGAGAATTTGAGGAGAAGACGAGCCGGAGGAGTAAAGACAGAGGAGAGAGATGTACGTGTGGGTCGCAGGTTCACAGAGATGGATCAATTTAATTCAATTTAGCACTACTGATCAATCCATGTTGGTCTGTGACTTGTAGCTACGTGGTGGGCTTGGGCTTTTTTTTGGATCTAATACAGAAATATGATTACTAGTATCTTTGGGCAGTTACTCAGGCTAGGCCCTGCCTCCTTGCCTGGCTGGCGCCCGTTGCCCCCCCTTATGGGCCGGCCCTGAGGGCGGGGCGACTCGACAGGATGGGGGCAAAAGGAATTCAGAGGGAGATGGCGAGAGCGGTGGAGGAGGACAAAGTGTTACGGTTTCTCCATCGTGCGACCAAGTGGAGTGCGAGATGTGGTTGGGGATGAGACAAGGGAGAGTCGGGGGTGGGCTGCGGGATTGCGACCTTCCAGCCAGGCATGTAAAAATCCACACCAACATCTCCTCCGGATTGCAATCTCTTCCATTCATTTTTCTCTCATACAACAGCTCTCTTTGCATCTCTCCTTCCGTCTAGGTTATAACCAATTCATGCAAAGAGGCTATGACCTTTCTTATCAAAATGGTCGTTGTTCTTTATGTTTCAGACCCTCCCAAATACCTTACGACCAACTGGACTTAAATGGTCATAGATCTATGACCAATGCACCCGCGGTCTCTAACAGAAGGTCGTAGATTAACACATTTCTTGCAGTGACAAATGCTTGATTTTTTGTTCCAGCTTCTTATTTCCTACCAAGAGATTGTAATTTTTTGCAGCTACATTACGGGCATCTATAAATCTCCCCAAACATTCGAGCTCATACAATTCCCACAACTGGGCCAAACATTTCTTAAGTGCGTCTGGCCACTCAAGATCCACCCACTCTACTACTTTACACACCGGGCTAACCTAAAAACCATGGGACCTAATTATCAACATAACAATACACAATTTTCTTGATGTCGCCATTGTACATAACGAAACCAAACCTGATTTGTACAAACCAAAAACCTTCTTCCGGTGTTACTGCCTTCAAATGCAAGATATTTCCTTAGTTTTATCCCATGGTCATATGGTATTTCCCAATCGAGATCTAGGCCCTCCAAATCAGGATTGTAGATCATGAGGGGTGCCTATAAGGGAACGAAAAGCTACAAATAAACACGATATCATGCACATTTCAAGTATTGGGTCGAGGTAATTACCAATTCCTAACCATTGCCGATAAACAGAGGACCTCACATCGGGGATAGAAGACTCGATGTCGGAGAGAAAGCTATCGCTGCTCGACTGGTTGTCCTCGTTGTTCTAGGGCGGCATGGAAAATGCGGCCGCGGCGACGCGTCGGCGACAGTGAGGAGAGAGAGGAGGGTAGTGAGTGGAGTGAGAGAATGAGTGGGGAAAGTGAAGTGCGTCAATGTAGCAACATTGACTAAATTGGCATGCTACAATGGTTTAATTGATATAATGTCCCGTGGCTGGATTACTATCTCATATCTAATAGTTTTTCTCTTCCTTAATTTTAATTTGTAATATTAATCATGTACTTACTCCTTCCCAATTTGTTTGAATTATAGCAACATACAAAATCTTATGTACCGAACAATATAGGATTATGGTTTAGGGTCTAATGAACTATTTATTATGCTAACCCCTTAACCCTTATTCCTAAATCCTAGACATGTTTGTCCAATAGATCACTGTCTCCTACTTAGTAAGTTTTTTCCTAAACCCTATGCTCGTTCATCCATGATAGTACTTCCTTCTAAGTAACAGATAGTTATCCAGCTATTAGTCAAATTACTGATCCCACAGAGCATTATATTACATCATAATCATGTCAACTACAAGGTACTTATATATCACCTTGTTTTTTTTAGGGTAAAACAGTAGGGTAAAGCACCCCACTGCAATTTTTATATATCATAGAGAGTTACAAAAAAAGTATTTACAAGATCAGGCCACCTCAAAAGAGGGATAACATTCTAAGCAGCTATCTCCTGTCTAAATTATTCTCAATCCAATATTTGAGTCCCTGATAATTCTTTTTCTTAATTCTATATAGGACCCATCTTAATTCCTGGGCAACAATAGCCCTCCATTCCTCAAGCGAAGCATGCTTGTTGTTGAAGATTTCATTGTTTCTGCACATCCATATGCCCCAAGCTCCTAACATAATAATTTCCATTGCAAAAGGGACTTTAAGATCTTTTTTAATACTGGCTAAAGCTTCAAAAAGATTTTGATCAGCCACTTGGACATGTGAGATTTCAGCCCAGCAAGCTCTTGCAAAAGGACAGTCCCAAAATAAGTGTAGTATGGTTTCTTCACTGATGCAGCCATGAAACACACATTCATAAGAAGCCAGAGTAAAACATTTCCTTTTCAAAAGGTTTCTTGTGTTTAGCCTATCAAGAAGCAAGAGCCAGAAGAAGAATTTGTGGTTTTGTTGACAAGAGGACTTCCACAACCAGGAGAAATGTGGCTATACAGGTTGGTAACCAGATAAAGAATAATAAGCCTTTTGGACTGAAAAATTACTGCCCCAAATGTAACTCCAGTTGTCACCTTCCCCCTGCATGCCAATACTAAGAATTTGCTCAAGGTTTTGATATTCCTGGTAAGCTTGCTATGACAGAGGGAGAAAAAAATGATCTTGAATATTATCTGTCTGCAGAAACTCATTGACAGAGATGTGTGGGTTTTTTGCATAGGAAAGGAGATGAGGAAGCTTATGATGCAGACATCCATCATTCCACATATCAGACCAGAGAAGGGTGGATTTTCCATCACCCACCGAGCACTTTGCAATTCCTTTAAATATGTCAACCAATTTCAGATGAGTTTTCCACCAAAAGGATCCCTCCAGACTTCTTCTAGGAAGTTTACCATTACAGTAATAAGTGTTCCAAATAAGGTGAACCCATGGGATATCCTTGTGATTGTAAAATTTATCCAAATTCTTCAAAATAAGTGCAGAGTTTTGAACATTAAGGTCAAGCACCCCCAATCCCCCATGGTTCTTGGGTCGACAAACTTTCTTCCATGCAACAAGAGCTTGACCCCTAGCTTGAATATCAGATGTTTTCTTTCTCCACAGGCATTGTCTCATATACTTAATCAACTGATCTTTAATAGTGACAGGAAGATCAAAACAACTCATGTAATATATGGGAAGGGAAGATAAAACAGATTTAACTAACTATAGTTTCCCCCCATAATTAAGAAAATCAGCAATCCCACACAACCTTCTCTCAACTCTCTGAACAATAGGCAGGAAATGTTCTATTGCAGGCTTATTAATGCTTAAAGGCAGTCCAAGGTAGGTGAATGACAATGAGCCAGGGAGGCAAGATAGAGTATTGGCAAAGTTCTCAAGCCTCACAGAGTCCATGTTAATTGGCATCATACTAGATTTAGAATAATTAACTTTGAGTCCAGTGGAGAGTGCAAAAGTATGAAGAAGAGCCTTGAGGCACAATAGTTGCTCAGAGTCAGCCTTAAGGATTAATAGTGTCATCGGCATACTGCACCACAAGGAAATCAGGACAGAACACACCTTCAATGGGAACGGAAAGAAGACCAAAATTCATTGCTTTATTGAGGATGCTTTGGAGAAGATCAGCAGCCAAGACAAACAGGAGAGGAGATAATGGATCACCTTGTCTTACACCTCTTCTGCAATAAATTTTTTTCCCAGGCACTCCATTTAATAGAACAAAGGAGGAAGCTGAACCAAAGATTAACTGAATCCAAGAAATCCATTTATCACCAAAACCTTTGGCTTTGAGGATATTGATAATTGCAGAGTGCTCAATTCTATCAAAAGCCTTTTCAAAGTCAAGCTTAAGAATTAAAATTTCTTCTTTGGACTTGTGGCATTGGTCAAGGAATTCAAATGCCCAACCTAAACAATCTTGAATATACCTTTGTTTGAGGAAACCATATTGATTCTTGTGGACAAGTTTAAGGATGAACTTCTGCAGTCTATTAGCCAGAATTTTGGTTATAATCTTGAAGACACTGTTTAGCAGAGAAATAGGCCTAAAATCAGCAGGTGTCATAGGAGCTTCAGTTTTTGGAATGAGGGTGATAAAAGAGGCATTAATGCTTTCCAAGGAAGTTTGCCCCTCATAAAAATCCACAAGGAGTTGTTTCACATCATCCTTAATAATAGGCCAACATTGTTTCATGAATTCATTGTTAAAACCATCAGGGCCAGGGGATTTATCATTTGGAAGTTCTTTAATTACATCTTCAATCTCCTCATCAAAGAAAGGTTTTTCCAAAGCATCCTTTTCCTCTTGCCTTAAGCATTCCCCAGCCAAGTCATTAAGATTGAAGTGCATTTCAGGCTTATCAGAAGTACCCAATCTATCTTTAAAGGCTTTCCATAGGAGATCTGCTTTACCATCATGATCATGAATCTCATCATTAGAAACATCTTTGAGCATGGAAATGTAGTTATGCCTGAAACTTATGGTAGCTTTGGAGTGAAAGAATTTTGTGTTTTCATCACCCAGCTTAACCCATTTAATTTTCCCCCTCTGCTTCCAATAAGTATTTTGGTCTTGTAACAGAGAAATTATAAGATTCTTCAGGAGATCTCTAAGATTCCATTCTAGGACAGTAAGAGTTCTCATTTCCTCCATGGCATCCAGAAGATCAATGGTGGCATTAACATTACAGATTTGTGATTTCAGGCAGGGCAGATTTTTTGCCCAGAGCTTCAGCCCCCTTCTCAAAATTTTGAATTTAGCATTGATTTTTTTTGCAGAATCCTGAAAGCCAACAGGAATATTCCTGGCATTTTGAACAATATCTTTAAATTCCTTATGATGCATCCAATGATTTTCAAATCTGAACACCTGGGCTTTGGGAATCATTGTGCCAATGGAGATGACACAAGGAAAATGATCAGAGTTAGGTTTTGTAAGAGGAGCAACAAAAGTTGAAGGAAAGCTCTGAGTCTAGGAAGCAAAAGTAAAGAACCAGTCCAACCTTTCCAAAAGGGGTTCTTTTTGCATGTTACTCCAAGTAAATTTTCTACCTTTATGGGGTAATTCTATGAGACCCAAATTATTAATGGATTAATTGAAGAGAAGCATACCATTCACATCCCCACCCAATCTATTTCTATCAGAAGGCTGTCTACAGAAGTTGAAGTCACCTACAATGAGCCAGTCCATATCATTAGGCATATCAATATTTCCAAACCAGTCCAAAAAGTCTGCCTTTTTTTCAGGTAAGCATGGCCCATAAATATTGGTGACGATCCAGGATTCATTGGACAAGAGAGATGTCAAGGTGATGGAGATGGAGAACTCATTGTGAAAGGAAAGATGCCCAGAGAACAGCGAACTATTCCAAATGGTGATCAAACCTCCAGAGGCTCCTCTGGAGGGAAGAAATTCAAAATTGGTAAATTTGGGGGGGGGCAGAATTTTTTAATGTAAGAGATGTCAAAATCTTCTCTCTTAGTTTCTTGAAGGCAAATAATGTCACAGCCAGACTCATCAATTTTATTTCTGAGAGCAACCCATTTTTTTCAGAGTTAATACCCTTGATATTCCAGTTCAAGATCTTCCAAATTCTTTTGTTATCCATTAAGAAACGAGATGTATGTAGAGTGATGAGGTGATATAAGTAATGTAATCACCCAATTGAGGAAACGACATCCACATAGGCAAAAGCAAATCCATATCATAACTCCACTGACAGATTCCACAACAAGTACCAAACACATGAAAAGACCACAAGAGCAGGTCACAGGACAGGGAGTCAACAAGACTCCAGCAAAAGACTTAGTTTGATACATTAAAACACTTAAGAGGGGGGCTTCTTCTTGGCTTGCTGTCCATAGGTACCAGCAGCCCCAGCTTTCTTCTTGCCTGCAATGCTCAAGCTTGATGAGCCAGTTCCTTTGATGCTGCCTTTTTTAGGAGCCTTTACTGCCACTTCAGTGGCTTTCCCTTTCTTGAGCAACCTCTTCTCTAGGTCACCATCCTTAACCTTGCAGAAATAGGCAGCAATATTTTTAACCACTTTAGGATTCAAGCATGGAGGAACAACATTGCAAACTAGACATTGCAAGGGGTGGAGGGAGAGCACGGAGATTTTTTAGCTTCAATGCCCAGACAAGGAGGAACCATCTGGGAAAAGCTCTCATTAGGGATGATGAAAGAAATGGAATTCTCCTCAGCAATAGGCTCTTTAATATCCCATAAAGAAGTAAGGAAGCTCTTGACCCAATTAAACTTCTCAGGGGTAGCAAGCATGAGAGTAATAAAGTTAAACCAACTTACAGGGGTATCACACTTGAGAGAGCCTTTTGAGGAAGTGCCCTTCTGAATATGAGGAGCAAAATAACTTTCCCAGAGCTCCAAGCCTTGTTGGGAAAAGCCCTGTTTTGCAATATGCACATCAGGAATGGACACAAAAGTTCTCACCATTCCCACCTGGAGATGTGCCTCATTTGGAGAAAGAAGATGTTGATCCTCCAACATCCAATCTTCATTTTCAGCAGCCACAGTACTTGAATCCATGGGGCTCCCCACCCTCCCCTCAGCATCTGAGTTTGCATCATCATCATCAACCAAATAGTTTTGTAAAATGTTCTGAAGGCCTTCACCAATGCCAACCCCTTGGGGTCCAACAGCCACACCTTGATCCTCAGCAACCACAGGCTCAGCATTGACAGACTCATCATCATCAGACTCCCAGTCTTGGACAATGATAGCACCTGTAACCCGACTGTTAACATCCTGTGGTGGAAGATTTTGGTTCTCTACAGGCATGTCTTCACCAGGAGCAATGACAGGGCCTTGAACAGGAGCAGCAGCAGCTTCCCAGGGGCCCCAACCTTCATTAATGTCACCTTCAGGAGCAGGATCCTGCACAGGGGCTAACCACTGACCCCAACCACCCCCAGGAGCAGGGGGGAGGAGGGGGGATCTGGGGCCCAAAGACAGGTGCAGGATGTGGGTCCACATTGTCATCTAGAAGTGGGTCCTCATCAGGTGCCCCCCCCCAAGCAGGTCACTTTGCAGTACTTCAACAGAAAAAGTCCAGGATTCAGACTCCACCAAGTCGCCAATGGTAAACCTTACACTCTTGGGGATTTCAACCAGGTCAGTAACACGAAACTTCGCAAGAATCCTTCCTTTTTGGTCCGGGTCCCTCTCCCATAAAAGGACTTTCCCAATATCACCTTGTTCAATGATGGTTTCAATGAATGATATGTCCCAAAATCCGAACAGCTCATAGCACATTACATTACAATCTCTCAACAATCATAATCTCGGAAACAAATATGTCACATCATCTTAGCAAACATAATCATAGCTACTATAATGTACTTCTGTCTTATTACAACAACGACTCTTTCGTCGAGTCATATGTCCGAAAATCTCAACATCTCACAGAACATCGGATTGCAATCTCTGAATAAACACGACAACATCAACACAGTTTCAAAGCAATGACAATCTTTGTTACAAATACAGGCACAGGAACCCTACGGTCTATCTGACAAGCCTTGGGTAGCAGCTCTCATCAGATCTGATCAACGTCTATCGCCTCGTTCTGTTCAGCCATAACAGGGGCCTCTGCATCCACTACAACCTGTACAAAAACATCATAAATGGCATCCAGGAAGAAAACCTTCCTGGTTTGCTTCTTTCGTCGCATAATCCGCATCAGATCATTGGTATCCAA
Organism: Avena insularis; assembly: GCA_023614405.1. Lineage (NCBI taxonomy): Eukaryota > Viridiplantae > Streptophyta > Magnoliopsida > Poales > Poaceae > Avena > Avena insularis. The sequence continues at coordinate 615,940 of JAJUPC010000095.1, forward strand.
AACCTCTATGAACTCCTGCTTCTTATGATGCCACCACTGGAGTCGTGCCATCTGCTTAGGGCCAATAATGATTTCCTTACCAATCATCTCTCTCAACTCAACAAGAGTTATGTTTTTGGAATCGACGGCTATCTCCATAGTACATGACGAAATTGGCTTATTAACTCCGCCATCAAGTTTTTATTTTTATGAATCCACCTCTCGGTGTATATTGAACTTAGCTTGACCAGCATCTGGTGGTCCGTAAACTCGAGCGGCAGAAGCTCTGGCAGCAAGATCTCTAGTATATCCATATGTATCATCAATCATCGCTTCAACTTTCACATGATGATCAGCTGCACAACACTCCCAAAGCATCTGAAGCTCATGGGAGTGCTCAATTTGCACATAGGTATCACTCATGTTACGCCACGCCAATTTGTCCCTCTGTCCGGATCCCCAAGGAATTCTAGAATGAAGCATATCTATCAGCTGCGAAACAGACACAACCTCTATGTAGTTGACAAGCAGACGCACATCCTACCCGAACATAACCCTCTCGCAACCAAAATCTAGTTTTGAAGTGTACTGGCGGACATGAACCGTGAACTCATATAGGTCCGCTGCATCGAAGTTATTCCTAATTTGATTAAATAGGGGACCTTTAAGTTCATTCGACACTATTTTGTAGTAACTAATCTACTTCCAAGACAAGGCACATAAAAGAAAATTTCACCTCTCGCTCTTCTCCCGGGTGGTTTTCGTCGAGATATGGGTTGCACGACCCCGCACTGCAGCCGAACACTCCGCCACCGGCCTAGCTTTTCTCTTCAACCCACTGCTCGTAGGTACCCTGTTAGCAGAATTCTGGGTGACCTCCTTGCTAACCTGGGCTGCAGATCCCGCTGCTGCTTCGCTTATGTGGCGTTGTGCCCGAGATGCTGGCTCCGATGAAGCCAAATCAGTCGCCGACGTAGCTACCATGTTGGCCTCGCTTGGCATGCCACCGCCGGATTCAGTGTGTGTGTGGGTGGGTGGGTGGGGAGGGACGGGGAGAAAAACGACTGTCGTCACCATCAAACCGGATTCAGTGTAGGAGGGAGAAAAAGGACCGCCGCCGCCGGATTCAGTGTCAGGGGTTAGGAAAGTACATAAATGGATTTGCTCGTGTGGCATGTGGATGGTGACTTAGAAGGGGCATAGCAGGGGCACGACAAGTACTAATGTAACGGAATATCCTGACATAACGACTTAGATTTGAAAATATTTTGTTTGGCCACCATTCACTCGAAATGCCCCTATCGGTAATTATCCCTCCAACTTTTTGAATCGTGATGATTACACGCAACTCGAACCTCGCGATGCCTTCGCTTGCGAACTTTCGGGCCACAAAGTAGTAGCCCCCTCCAATTGGGGATTTACTTCTTTAGATGTAATTAGACCATAAATGCTATTAGATCTTCCATAAATGTTCATTACCTGAAAACCATCACAAGAAACCAAGGATTCACTAATTGCGATATTACCTTTAGTAGAAAGAGGTAAACTTTAGAGAAATTCGGTAATAAATAGAAGGAAAATCAATGGTAAAAAGTGATGAAATTTGGAGCTATCACCGACTCAGGCACATGCTGAGTTAGAGAAAACTAGGCAAACGGTCCTCGAGGGAGCCAAAGACATAGCTCGTGCCTAGCAAGAGCTGTAAATCATTATCCGAGATTATAACTCGGCAAATAGAATTAAGGGACACAAAATTCGCCTGGAAGGTGTAAGAATTTGAGGTACAAACCTCAATATTGAGATAGCAAGACATGCTGGTTCAAAATTTGGCTCGTCAAGCAGTCAAATCACTGTGGCAAGGCGAAAATATAACACTGTAGCTATAAACCTTAGGGATGCCAAGGCAACAATGGACGAGTTACCTAACTTAACTAGTGAGGTGATAGCTATGAGATTTGATACATTTTTAATGGTTTTTCAAGATGGTTTTCCTCATGAGTTGATGGTTTTCTAGCTTTACCTAACACTAATACTTTGGTAGTGAAGGAAACTTGGTTTTTCATGTGTGTTTCAGGTTCTGAACATCAATAGAGGTTTTTGACGGGAAAAATACAATATTCAAGAGAAAAAAAGCAAGTCGCTTTTTGGAATCAATCAAGGAGGGCAACCAGTGGGTTTAACAACCAACTATATGACGGGAATATTTTCTTCAGCCGTTACGGTATAGTTGCCATCGCCTTTCTCTTATCAAAAGGGACAAATTTCGTGAAGAGGCTAGACACGAAAAGACAACACAATAGCCATCGTTCCATCCAGAAGGGAGAAAGAAGAGATCCGGAGAAGAAGGGGAAGACGTTCTTCATCTCGCTCCACGATCTTCGACCTTCTATCCACCACACCCCCATAGCCATTACTTGTACTTGAGAGAGAGAGATCTTCACCTTGCAAGATTAGGGTTTGAGATTGTTTTTTCCTATCTTGAATTATGTTGGATTGATTTTATATTCTTATTATGGATCTCCACGGTAATATTGAGAAGAACTCCCTTTATTATTTATATCGATGATGCTTTCTTCTCTCATGTGTGAGTAAGTTCCTTTGGGCATGGGAGATGTAAGGGATTGGTAAGATGTGATGTTCCTATATATTTTCCATTAGTTTGTGATTGATTTTAATTACTATATTATATGTGCTTGACTATCTGTGGGATGCCTAATGCTTGTTGTCCAATTAAGGGCCCAGATAACATGATACTTTGTTCTACATAGATAAGATCTTGTTTGCTAGCAGACCAGCAACCCCCGAGTGACACGGGGATATCAATGGAAAACGAGTTGAACTCGAGGAGCACTAGGAGCCACTATGCCTATTGCATTAGTCCGATCCAAGGAGCTTAATTGCTAAGCAACCTAAAGGATCTTAATCACCTAGTGACTGACCATGGTTTTGGTAACAGACTAGTAGGATTATTGAAGTTGGGATGAAATCTACCAAGAGGAGTTCCGGCTAATTATGGGTTGCTCGCCTACACATATACTTATAAGATTATAATTGTTACACTTATCACTCATCCACCTGGCATAGTCACTATCACCATGAACTGTATCTTCCCGTGCCTACTTTGTCATCAGCAGAAAACAACAAACAATCGAATCTTTCTTTACTTTTATGCTTTTTATTCTAAAGTTTACACTTTAGTTTTATTTAAATACATTCATTTAATCCAAATTGTATTCCTATTTCAACACTTGCTATCAATTCACTCGAAGATCTGTGACAACTTTGAGTGTAACAGACACTTCTCCCATAAAACACTTACCTTTGGGCTCCGTGTGGGATCGATATCTTAACTTTGAAACTAGCTACAAACGATTTTTGCACTTTTAGACATCAAGCTATTTTCTAGCGCCATTGCCGGGGAGCTAAGTGCTAAGTTTTTATCTTTTGACATTTCAGGTGTTACTACTACAAAATGGTCTCCCTAGGAGACAAATGGTCTACATGCTCTGGTAGGACCTATCTACCAGATTATTTTGATCGCGTACCTATTAAAGGCGCGAAGAAATTATTGAAAAACTTTTGAGATCAAATAAGGTTGAAGTTGAAAACCCGAGAGATTTCATGGAAATCATGTCCATTCATAGGACAACTCCCAAGAAACCTGAGAAAACTCTTAGAGAATACAGTGGTCCAAATTTTTCTTTTCTTAAACAAGCAATAGAATTTCCTAATCCTGGAGTTAGAGAATATCGATTTGATGGTGAGATTATTAAAATTTTGCAGCAAAAAGCTTTCAGTGGAAGGGAAGATGAAGACATAGGAAGAAATCTTAGAGAGTTCGATGATGTGATAACATCAATTGGACCAAAAGGTTTGCCTAGAGATTTCTCCCGTCTAAAATTATTTTGTTGGTATCTTAAAGGTAAGGCTCTAGACTGGTTATATTCTCTCCCTCGTCATTATATTGAATGCTAGGAAAACTATATTGTTAAATTCATAAACATGTTTAATCCTTTTAAAAAGGTAACTCAAATCAGAAAGAATATAGGCAATTTCAATTAGAACGTGGGAGAAAACTACCCACAGTCTTGGGATAGATTTTTTCGAATGATCAATAGTATTTGTAATCATGACTATTCTGAATCCACTTTTTGCCACTTATTTTACCACGGTCTTAATACTCAATGCAGAGAGTTGCTTGACTTATCAGCAGGAGGATTGATAAATACATTAATTGCTAAAGCACGTTTGGAATTGATGTCCGCTAGGGCTAAGAATGATTCTCTTTATAATCCTGATTTTGGCACTAAGCTGGAAAAAGGAATACTTCGTATAACTCCTGATCTTATGCTTGAATTACGCAAAACAATGAAAAAAAGGTATACCTTCTGAAATGGTTAAGGAAAACAAAGTAGATATGTTACAAGTTTTTAATGAAGAAGATGAAACTAGAAAAGTTTTTCAAGAATTAAAACATCGACAAGCCAAATCTCATAATAACCTGCATAAGAAATTTCAAAGACATAAGAAGATTTTGGCAGAACTCATGGAAAATTATGATGATATTGGCCAAGAAATAAAATGATTTCACAAGTACCTTAGTATGATTGAAACCCAATGTGAACAAATAGGATCTAGATATCAAATTTTTCTTCAAGATGATACAAATATTCTTGTTTCTACTAATTTTGTTACAAGGAGAGGTGTAGTTGTTACAGGACCATTAGGACCACTAGAATATGAAGATGAGAAAGATTGAAGGGAAAAAGCCTTGCTCAAAGCAAGTCAAGAAGATGACACACTGGTGGATCCTCAAGATAAAACTGCTCAAGAAACACAAGACCAAACCTTGGAGGAGCAAAATGATGCATAGAATGACCGCTATGACTCTAATGCAGATACTATTGATTGAAGAGAAGAAAAGGGGATAAGCAATAAAGATGAAGTTGTTACAATAGAAAAGAAGAAAAGCGATAAGCAGCAACAAAAGAAAGCAACTAAAGAGCCTAATCTCCCACAAAGGTAAAAGACAAGAATAAGAAAGGTGAGCAAAAACTTCCATATCCAGATTGCATAAAGAAAGCACCAGATCAAGTAATCTATGGTTCTTTCAGAAAGGCACTTGGTGACCTTCGTCTAGAAATTCCATTTGCATATGCAATAAAAGTTCTATCTATTCTAAATTTCTCCGTGATATTCTTAATAGAAATAAAGAAATAACTGAAACTGTTGCCATGGTGACTAGTTATCCTACTAATGGGAAGTTATTGTCTAAGTCGGGAGATCCCGGAATACTAATTATTTCATGCTCAATTCGCAAAACTAATATTCACAATGCATTGTGTGATTTAGGTGCAGGAGTTAGTGTAATGCCATATTCCCTCTAAAAAGGTTGGTATTAGTGAGTATTCCCCACTTCTATCACTTTACATATGGCGGACAAATCCACTAAACAATCCATTGGTATGATTGAGGATGTTTTACTTAGAATAGATGAGCATGTTGTTCCCACTAATATTATTATTCTTGAAATGCTAGAGGATGAAAAATTATCTATAATACTTGAAAGACCTTTTCTTAGCACTGCAGTAGCGCTAGTTCCTTGTGCTGAAGGAGAAATAATCTTAAAAATTTATGATGCTGAAATCATCCGGTATTTTACAAAGAAACTAGAAGCAGGAGAAAGGTATATTCCACCGGAAAAACGAGTTCAAGTGGTAAGTGCCCTTGATAAGGGGCCACCTAATGTAAGAATTCGAGAACAGAGAAGGGGTTGAAATATTCGACCATTCTTAATAAAATGCTTAATGGGAGTCAATCCATCACATTAATAAAATAAAGTTAAAGAATAAAATATTCATCGCATTTCTATAACTTTTTCATAGACATTCTTGCGCAAATGCGCTTGTAAAGATGCATCTATCAAAAAGTAGTAGAAATATCGACTGAATAGGCATAGATGTACTGTAGCAATTAAAGTTTGAGTTTTATCTACAAGAACTAGCCTAAACGTATGGTTCTGATTAAAAAGAGCATCTCTGAAAATTTGGGCAAAAAGCATGTCCTGGATAGTATAACGACCAACTATACGGCGGGAATATTATTCCGGACGTATAGTTGCATCTATATAGTTATCGACTCCCATTTTCACAAATTGTATCTCGGGACACAGAAGGTCTAACGACCAACTATATGGCAGGACCGTTTTGGTCTGACCGTATAGTTATGTCTGTATAGTTATGTCCGTATAGTTGAGATCTGGCATAAAGAAAACCTAATTATCGACGCCGCCGCAACTATATGGCGGGGACTATTTATCCCGCCTGTATTGTTCCCGCCATATAGTTCGGGCGACCTCTTAATCGAGCCAGCAGGGCTAGGCCTTCTCCTCCTCCTCACTTTTTCTCTCATATTCTCTCTCCAAACTCCTCAAAACCCACCTAGAATCTTGATTCTTCGCGGGTTTTATTCGTTTGAGTTGGGGAATCAACAGAATGGTATGTTTGTCTCTCTATCCATGCTTTATTTTCAGAATTTCATGGTTGAAACTCTCACATTGATCTAGTGGATGAACTCAAGCCTGTTTGATTTTACCTTTTGATTTCTCACGTTAAGATTAAATTTCTCCATGTAGAATCATTCGTATATCATGTAGAAACTATATGCCTAAGGTTTTATGTTTAAATTTTTCAGTACATCAATATGAACAAGCTTGATAGAATTTTTCTCAAAAGCAAGCGCCAACATGGTGAGGGCTCCAGGCTCCGGGCTGAGCTCGATAGTAAGTACGCCATGCTTTCATCAAGGAAGGTGATGCCCACACGTTGGGCCGATGATAGTTTTCTTGCCACGGCAGGGTTGAGGGCGGATTTCAATCACATGTGTGCGAATGCAGGGCTATCACTCCTCGCCCATGCAAGCCACTACACCTACAATGAGCTCAACTTTGAGTTCCTAGCCTCCTTCTATGATGACTACAAGGATAAAGGTAATGTGTGCACGGTAAGCTTCACCATAAACCAACAGCTATATCAAATCTCTTTTTAGCAATTTTGTGAAGCTTTTGGATTCCCTCAAGAAGGGGAATCAACTGTTACAAATTTATATAGCACCTCAAGTGGAGAAACTTGGGAGGTTATTGTTGGAATTATGCCCTAGAGGCAATAATAAAGATGTTATTATTATAATTCTTGTTCGTGATAAAGTTTATATTCCATTCTAGAATTGTATTAAGCGGAAACTTTGATACTTGTGTGGTTTATGAACAACAATGTGTCCCTAGTACGCCTCTATGGACTAGCTCATTGATTAATGATAGTTAAGGTTTCCTAACCATAGACATGAGTTGTCGATTAATAATGAGATAATATCATTGGGAGAATGATATGATGGACAAACCCAAATTAATTAGAGCAATTACATCGTGTCATCGTGTTCATCTTTGCGAAGATTTTTCTTATGTCAAATATTATATTCCTTAGACCATGAGATAATGCAACTCCCTAGTATCGGAAGAAAGCTTTGAGGTCATCAAACGTCATCCTATGAGAGGGTGATCATAAAGGTGTCTCTCAGGTGATCGGAAAGTACTTGTTGGGTTGTATGTATCGAGATGGGATTTGTCCCTCCCAAGTCGGAGAGATATACTTCGGGCCCACTCGATAATCTATATCAACACTGCTTGCAAGCAAGTGGTTAAGGAGTTAATCACAAAGTGATATCGGATTACGGAACGAGTAAAGTACTTGCTGTGAACGAGATTGAACTAGGTATGCCGATGCCAACGATCAAATCTCGGGCAAGTAAAATGTCGCGTGACGAAGGGAATATATATATGGGATTAATTGAATCCTGGCATCGTGGTTCATCCGATATGATCATCGATGAATATGTGGGAGTCAATATGGGTTTCCAGATCCCGCTGTTGATTATTGATAGAAGATCATGTCTGCATATTCTCGAACCCGTAGGGTCACACACTTAACGTGTCTCGACGCTAGGATAGAATGGATAATTGGTTTATGAGTTTTTGTTCAGAGTCTCGGATGAGATCCAGGACATCACGAGAGGTTCCGGAATGGTCCGGAGAATAAGATTCATATAAGGGAAAGCAGTTTTGGATTTCTGAATTGTTTCGAAATGTTCGGTATTGTACCGGAAGCTTCTAGAACCTTCTGGAGTGGGACCAACATGGCACCACTTGTTGGGAGGGGGTGTGGGCCTACGAGGGAGTGCCCTGGCCGCATTGGGCCAGGGGCACAAGGCCCCATAGGCCCAGCCAGCCAAGCCCTAGGGGAAACCCTAGGGAGAGCTTCTAGAAGGGAGGGAAACTTGCCCCCCACTCCACCCCATGTGGCCGCCGGCCCTAGGGTTTGGAGGAGGGGAAGGGCAGCCGGCCAGCCCTCTATATAAAGAAGGCAGGGGCGCACCCTCCCCCCACACCTCCTCAAACCCTAGCTGCCTAGTTGCTGCCCTCCTCTCTCTCTCCTGACTGCGTGTAGGCAAAGCCCTGCCACAGAAACTCTCCACCTTTGCACCACGCCGTCATGTTGTAGATCCAATCTATCTCTCCACCACACTTGCTGGACCGAGGAAGGAGTAGACGTCGAGGTGTCGTACGTGTGCATTTCTCGGAGGCGTCGCCACTTGCGGCGTTGGATCGGATCGGATCGCGAGGAGGAGAAGGCTAGTACGACTACATCAACCATGTTTCGTTGAACGTTCCGCTGTTCGATTTATTCAAGGGTATGAAGATCTCATATATACCCCCTCGTTGTTTGCATCTCCTAGATTAGATCTTGGCTTCTCCGTTCGCATCCGTAGAATTTTTTTGATTTACTATGCTGCGAAACCCTTTCAATGGTATCAGAGCCAGATCTATGCGTAGATGTGTTTCACGAGTAGAACGCAACATGCTTGTTGCGGGCGTTGATGTTTTATGTTGCAAGCCTCTTGTTATGTACTTCTTATGATGCGGGATAGTGAGATCGAAGCGGTCCAGGCCAACTTTACGCGACCTCGTTCGCGAGACCGGCTCCGCACTTGACGTGTGGCTTGTTCCACACATGCGGCTGGTGGATGCCAGTTTCTCTCACTATAGTTGTCATGGGATTTACACCGGATGTTGGCAACCATAATATCACCATTTTGGCTTTCCGGAGGTAAGAATCGTTCTTAGATTGTTACTCCCATAAGCCACGTAAAACATGTAACAACAAAGTAGAGGCGTCTAACTTGTTTTTGCAGGGAGTGTTTCTGTGATATGGTATGGCCCAAGATGTGATGTGTATGTTGTATGCAATGATCATGTTTTGTAATATTTCATGACTTGCATGTCGATGAGTACACAACTGGCAGGAGCCATATGGTTATCTTTATAATTGTGTATGACCTGTGTGTCAACTTCTTATACGCCAAGTAATAGCTTTACTTTATCGCTAAGTAGTTAGAAATAGTTGTAGTTGCTATTCGTGGTGGAGGCAATCATGGTGGAGTGATGGAGATCATGCTGGCACGCACAAGATGGAGATCATTGCGCGGAGATTGGCTATACCATGTCACATAAAAATATATGCATGTGATGTTTATCCTTTTATGTATCTTATTATGCTTAGATCACGACGGTAGCATTATAAGATGATTCCTCACTTAAAGATCAAGATAAAACTATGTTCTCCCCATGTATGCACCGTTGCAAAAGTTCGTCGTGTTCAAGCACCACGTGATGATCGGGTGCTATAAACTCTACGTTCACATACAACGGGTGCAAGCCAGTTTTGCACACGCGGAAATACTTGGGTTTGACTTGACGATCCTAGCATGTACAGACATGGTCTCGGAACACACGAACCGAAAGGTTAAGCATGAGTCATATGAATGATATGATAGACACTTTGTTGTCCACCATTTAAACCACATCTCTTCTCGTGAAGATCGGATTAGGTGTGGTGAATTTGGATCATGTTCACTAAACAACTTGAGGGATGTTGAATTTAGTGGGAGTTCATCTAGTAATTTGATTAAGTTGAACTAGTTATCATGAACATAGTCTAAATTGTACTTGCAAATTTTGTAGATCAAATGGCTAAGTCCAAATTCAACTTCAACCTTTTTGCTAAGAAAGAAAAGCTTAAGAACAATGGGTCTAACTTCACCAACTGGTTCCGCAATCTGAGAATCATTATCGCTGGCGGACAAAAGGACTATGTCCTTTAGAAAGCGCTAGGTGACGCCGCTGCTGTAGATGCGCCGACAGATGAGAAAGCTGTTTATCAGTCGCGCAAGGATGATTATGGTGTGATTAAGAGCACCATGTTGTTTGCTATGGAATCGGACCTTCAAAATCATTTTGAGGAGTTCGTCGGGCCCTTTGAGATTCTTGAGGAATTGAAAACTATGTTTCAGACTCAGGCCCGTTCTGAGAGATATGAGATCTCTGAGAAATTCTTTAACTACAAGATGGAGGAAGGGAGTTCCGTTAGTGAGCATGCCATTAAGATGTCGGGCTACACTCAGTGCCTTGAGCAACTGGACTGCAAGATTCCAAAGGAGCTCAAGATTGACAGAGTTCTGCAATCACTCCCTCCTAGCTACAAAGGTTTTCTAGTTACTCATAATCAGATTGGTTCCAATCACGATCCTTTGAGCTCTTATAAGCTGAAAGCTGCGGAGGTGGACATCAAGAAAGATAATCATGTGTTGATGGTCAACAAGCCCCCCAGCTTTAAGAAATGTAAGGGTGCAAAGAAGTCCTTCAAGAAAGGCAGCGGCAAGCGCGTTGCCCCTGCTAAGAAGAAGCTCAAGTCTGGACCTAAGCCGGACACTTAGTGCTTCTATTGCAAGGACAAGGGTCACTGGAAGCGCAACTGTCCGAAGTACTTAGCGGACAAGAAGGCTAGCACCATCAAAGGTATATTTGAGATACATGTTATTGATGTTTACCTTACTAGCGCTCGCTATAGTGCCTGGGTATTTGATACTGGTTCAGTTGCTAATATTTGTAACTCGAAACAGGAGCTACGGAATAGACGACGACTAGAGAGGGATGAGGTGACGATGCGCGTTGGCAATGGATCAAGAGTTGATGTGATGGTTGTCGGCACGCTCTCCTTAGTTTTACCTTCGGGATTAGTTTTAAACCTTAATAAATGTTATTATGTGCCTGCGTTGAGCATGAACATCATAACTGGATCGTGTTTATTGCAAGACGGTTATTCATTTAAATCGGAGAATAATGGTTGTTCTATTTATATGAGTAACATATTTTATGGTCATGCACCTGCTATGAATGGTTTATTTCTTCTGAATCTCGAAAGCAATGAAACACACATTCATAACATCGAGGCTAAGAGATGCAAGGTAGATAGTGATAATACGACTTATTTGTGGCACTGCCGTCTAGGTCATATTGGTGTAAAACGCATGAAGAAACTCCATTCTGATGGACTTTTGGAGTCTCTTGATTTTGAATCATTTGACATGTGCGAGCCATGCCTCATGGGCAAGATGATCAAAACCCCGTTCTTCGGAATAATCGAGCGAGCAACGAACTTGTTGGAAATCATATATACCGATGTATACAGACCAATGAGTGTTTCGACGAGCGGTGGTTATCGCTATTTTCTTACTTTTACTGATGACTTAAGTAGATATGGGTATATCTATTTAATGAAACATAAATCTGAAACATTTGAAAAGTTCGAAGAATTTCAGAACGAAGTGGAAAACCATCGTAACAGGAAAATTAAATTTCTACGATCCGATCGTGGAGGTGAGTATTTGAGTTATGATTTTCTCACGCATCTTAAAGCAAGCGGAATCGTTTCGCAACTCACGCCACCCGGAACACCACAGCGCAATGGTGTGTCTGAATGCCGGAATCGAACTCTATTAGATATGGTGCGATCAATGATGTCTCTTAGAGAGTTGCTGTTATCATTTTGGGGTTATGCATTAGAAACCGCTGCATTCACTTTAAATAGGGCACCATCTAAATCCATTGAGACGACATCGTATGAACTGTGGTTTGGTGCTAAACCTAAGTTGTCGTTTCTTCAAGTTTGGGGATGCGAAGCTTACGTCAAGAAGTTGATGCCGGACAAGCTCGAACCCAAAGCGGAGAAATGCGTCTTCATAGGATACCCTAAGGAAACGATTGGGTATACCTTCTACCACAGATCCGAAGGCAAAGTGTTTGTCGCAAAGAATGGATCCTTTCTTGAGAAGGAGTTTCTCTCGAAAGAAGTGAGTGGGAGGAAAGTAGAGCTAGACGAGGTTACTAAACCTTCTCTTGAGTTGGAGAGTAGCGCAGCACCTGAAATTGTTCCAGTGCCGTCTGCACCAACAATAGAGGAAGCTAATGACAAGGATCATGAAGCTTCGGACGATGCCACTACTAAATGTCGCAGGTCGACAAGGTCACGTGCCCCTCCTGAGTGGTACGGCAACCCTGTCTTAACTGTCTTGTTAGTAGACAACAATGAACCTGCAAACTATGAGGAAGCAATGATGAGCCCAAACTCTGAGAAGTGGCTAGAGGCCATGAAATCTGAATTAGGATCCATGAGCGAAAACCAAGTATGGACTTTGGTGGACCCTCCTAGCGACCGAAAGGCCGTTGAGTGCAAATGGATTTTCAAGAAGAAAACGGACGCGGACGGTAATGTTACTGTCTATAAAGCACGGCTTATCGCGAAAGGTTTTCGACAAGTTCAAGGTGTTGACTATGATGAGACTTTCTCTCCTGTAGCGATGTTTAAGTCCATTCGTATTTTATTAGCAATTGCTGCGTTTCTTGATTATGAAATATGGCAGATGGATGTCAAGACTGCGTTCCTCAATGGCAACATTGATGAAGAGTTGTATATGATGCAACCCGAAGGTTTTGTCGATCCTAAGGATGCTGATAAGGTGTGCAAACTTCAGCGTTCCATTTATGGACTGAAGCAAGCATCTCGGAGTTGGAACCTTCGTTTTGATCAAGTGATCAAGAGCTTTGGATTTGTTCCAAATTGCTACGAAGCTTGTATCTACAAGAAAGTGAGTGGGAGCCACAGTGACATTTTTGGTACTATATGTGGATGCCATATTGATTATTGGAAATGACATTGACATGCTTAAAAGTGTGAAGAGCTATTTGAACAAATGTTTTTCAATGAAAGACCTAGGGGAAGCTGCTTATATATTAGGCATCAAAATCTATAGAGATAGACAAAGACGCCTAATAGCTTTAAGCCAAAGTACATACCTAGACAAAGTTCTGAAAAGGTTCAGAATGGATAAGGAAAAGAAAGGTTCAGTGCCCATGTTGTCAGGTAAGATATTGAGCAAGGCTCAGTGTCCAGCTACGGTAAATGATAGAGAAGCTATGAGCAAAGTGCCTTATGCCTCGGCCATAGGTTCTATCATGTATGCCATGCTGTGTACGAGACCGGATGTGTCCAATGCTCTTAGTTTGACGAGTAGATACCAAAGTGATCCAGGAGTGGAACACTGGATAGCCGTGAAGAACATCCTAAAGTATTTAAATAGGACTAAAGAAATGTTCTTAGTCTATGGAGGTGATGAACAGCTTGTCGTAAAAGGTTACGTTGATGCTAGTTTCGACACCGACAAGGATGATTCTAACTCTCAGACAGGATACGTTTATATTTTGAATGGAGGAGCTCTGAGCTGGAGAAGCTGCAAGCAAAGCGTGATCACGGGATCTACAGTAGAAGCGGAATACATGGCTGCTGCAGAAGCATCAAGTGAAGGAGTTTGGATCAGGAACTTCATCACTGAGCTTAGTGTGGTTCCAAGTGCCTTGGACCCACTGGAGATATTGTGTGACAACACTAGCGCCATAGCACTGGCTAAGGAACCAAGATATCATCCAAAGACCAAGCATATCAACTGCAAGTTTCATATAATTCGAAATTATATAACAGATGGAGATCTGAAGATTAGCAAAGTACATACGGATCTGAATGCCGTGGATCCATTGACTAAACCTCTTCCACGAGCAAAACATGATCAGCACCTTAGTGCCATGGGTGTTAGATTTTTGCCAGATGTAAACTAGATTATTGACTCTAGTGCAAGTGGGAGACTGTTGGAATTATGCCCTAGAGGCAATAATAAAGATGTTATTATTATAATTCTTGTTCGTGATAAAGTTTATATTCCATGCTAGAATTGTATTAAGCGGAAACTTTGATACTTGTGTGGTTTATGAACAACACCGTGTCCCTAGTACGCCTCTATGGACTAGCTCATTGATTAATGATGGTTAAGGTTTCCTAACCATAGCCATGAGTTGTCGATTAATAATGAGATCATATCATTGGGAGAATGATATGATGGACAAACCCAAATTAAGCAGAGCAACTAGATCGTGTCATCGTGTTCATCTTTGCGAAGCTTTTTCTTATGTCAAATATTGTATTCCTTAGACCATGAGATAATGCAACTCCCTGGTATCGGAAGAAAGCTTTGAGGTCATCAAACGTCATCCTATGAGAGGGTGATCATAAAGGTGTCTCTCAGGTGATCAGAAAGTACTTGTTGGGTTGTATGTATCGAGATGGGATTTGTCCCTCCCAAGTCGGAGAGATATACTTCAGGCCCACTCGGTAATCGATATCAACACCGCTTGCAAGCAAGTGGTTAAGGAGTTAATAACAAAGTGATATCGGATTACATAACGAGTAAAGTACTTGCTGTGAACGAGATTGAACTAGGTATGCTGATGCCAACGATCGAATCTCGGGCAAGTAAAATGTCGTGTGACGAAGGGAATATATATATGGGATTAATTGAATCCTGGCAACGTGGTTCATCCGATATGATCATCGATGAATATGTGGGAGTTAATATGGGTTTCCAGATCCTGCTGTTGATTATTGATAGAAGATCATGTCTGCATATTCTCGAACCCGTAGGATCACACACTTAACGTGTCTCGACGCTAGGATACAATGGATAATTGGTTTAGGAGTTTTTATTCGGAGTCTCGGATGAGATCCAGGACATCACGAGAGGTTTCGGAATGGTCCGGAGAATATGATTCATATAAGGGAAAGCAGTTTTTGGATTTCGAAATTGTCTCGGAATGTTCGGTATTGTACCGAAAGCTTCTAGAACCTTCTGGAGTGGGACCAACGTGGCCCCACTTGTCGGGAGGGGGCATGGGCCTACGAGGGAGTTCCCTGGCCGCATTGGGCCAGGGGAACAAGGCCCCATAGGCCCAGCCGGCCAAGCCCTAGGGGAAACCCTAGGGAGAGCTTCTAGAAGGGGGGAAACTTTGCCCCCCACTCCACCCCATGTGGCCGCCGGCCCTAGGTTTTGGAGGGGGGGCAAGGGCAACCAGCCATCCCTCTATATAAAGAGGGCAGGGGCACACCCTCCCGCACACCTCCTCAAACCCTAGCTGCCTAGTTGCTGCCCTCCTCTCTCTCTCTCTCTCTCTCTCTCTCTTTCTCTCTCTCTCTCCCGACTGCGCGTAGGCGAAGCCTTGCCGCAGAAACTCTCCACCTTTGCACCATGTCGTCGTGTTGTAGATCCAATCTATCTGTCCACCCCACTTGCTGAACCGAGGAAGGAGGAGACGTCGAGGTGCCGTATGTGTGCATCTCTCGGAGGCTTCGCCGCTTGCGGCGTTGGATCGGATCGGATCGCGAGGAGGAGAAGGCTAGTACGACTACATCAACCACATTCCTTTGAATGTTCCGCTGTGCGATTTCTTCAAGGGTATGAAGATCTCATCTATCCCCCCTCGTTGTTTGCATCTCCTAGATTAGATCTTGGCTTCCCCGTTTGCATCTGTAGAATTTTTTTGATTTACTATGCTGCGAAACCCTTTCAGTTATTTATGTTAATGGGTGGCAGGGAATTCTTCTAGAAGAAGATGTCCACCATTCAGAACCCGACAATCCTCTACTTTGCCTTGTTTCTCGCCAACACTTTGCTCGGAAGAGGAGATACTGGCTCCATGGCCAATGCATACATGGCCATGATCACAAGGCACTCTTCCCCGTTGCACCGCAGAGTCCCAATCCTGCGGCCTTATTCCTCTAGCACCTCCGCCACAAGAGGAACAAAAATAAAGGTGACATTCGCATTGGTGGATTGGTAACCAACCTTGTCCAAGCCTGTGGAATTCCCATACCTGTTATGCAACATGTTGATGGCTCCATACTTATGGATGTCAAATATATAACTTCTTGTGGATTCCTCGGTGTTTACCGAGCTGACAAGAGTCTCTAAGCATATCAGTTTGGTTATATTGATGGCTCACAGGATGAGCAGGTGCCGATGCCTTGTCCACAAGCCTTCTCGATTTTGGAGAAGGACAACTGGATCCTCACCAAGGATCAAGTGGTGGAGATCATGGTTGGGATCCATCCTGACCCCGAGGAGGATGAAGGTGGACATCAAGATGAGCAAGAGGAGGAGTAGTACAATCCTGCTTGGGAAGGACAACAGCAATAGCAACAGGAAGGACCCTGGGACCCATGGCCCAATCAGCAGCAACAGCAGCAGGGGTTCAATAATGTCCCCTATCCAAATTTTCTGTGGCTCAACAAGCGCGCTGGGGAAATCAACCACACTCTTTAGGGAGTGAATTAGGATGTTAGTTCCCTAACTAACAGATTCAGTCACTTCATGACCAACTTCCCCAACTAATAAGCATGGCAATAGCCTAAGCTTGGGGGAGGTTTGAAAACCTCCAAAATTGGCATTCATATTTTTTTTTACTTCTTAAAAAATTGCATGTTTAATTTCAGTTTTGCATACCTAAGTCAAAATCAGAAAAAAATTAGTTGTAACTTCTATTGCAAATTTGTTTCTTTGTTTCTCTCGGATATTTCTCAATTTCAGGTGACTTGGCAATAGGGAAATATAGCGAGGTTCAACTCAAGTACAAGAACGAAGCAAGTAAGAGGACGTATCACATCCCTTTCATCACCTCTTCTGCAATTTTAAATTGACCCTACAACTATTTGCTCGCTTACACTTGAGTCACTCATCGCTAGCTTGTTGTCCTATAAATTATATTCCTTTGCTAGTGTCTCCTTTTTAGCTTTGAAATAATGAGCAATGAACTTGGTTAAAATATTTCTAACATTTTTATAACAAGAAAAAGCATCCCAAAAGATGACTTGAGTCAATGTTTAGCCCAAAGGATTTGATTTTAGAAACTACTTAACCCCATTGAGCTTAATGTAATAGCCTTGATAGCACTTTTGAATGAAATTGTTTGATCAAATGGAAGATTTGAAGTAGTAGACATTATGCCACTACTTTTCTAATAATTAAAGTAAGATATTGCTTTACGTGTGTCAATACAAAATTGTCATGCTCCATGGGGAACTATTAGCTCCGTTGGGAAACAAACGATCTAAATGTGGGAAACCACTTGATTTCGGCTATTGAGTTATGTAAGCGTCTGTAGCTGCAATGCTATGACGAGTAAAAGTTTTAGTATCCTTGTGGTCTCACGTTCCAAGTGAAGTTGTAGTACTCCTCTAGCCCACTATTGCCCAACAGCTATCCATTGGCTTGGTCACGAGTGTGCAACACAGTCCCAAATAACATGTTAAAAATAGTGGAATGATTTCTCTATGGAAGAGCTGAAGTTTTTGAAAAGCAATGAATGGAAAAAGGTTCTTTGAGAGTCTTGAAATTTTGATGTGGGAGTTAATGAGCTGTTCTTAAATTGAATGATTTTGGTGACAACTTGAGTACTCTTAATTGATTAAAGAAACAGGAGCAAAAAGTTTTTCATCTCTCAACAAAGGGAGAAACCAAAAGAATTTGTTTCAATTTCCTAGCTAAACTATTGACACTTGCTCGGGCATATAATTTATTTGCTACCAAGCTATACGTGGTTAGGAAGTGGACTCTGTGCAATCTTGTGAATACTTGTATGATCGTGTTTAAGATTGCAGAAATTGTGAAGAAAGCAATTCGACACCAATTCGATCTTGAAGTTCTTTTATTTCAGTCTTGAATCTCTGTTATTCTTACTTATTTTCTTGTCACTCGAGGTCGAGCAACATCTAAGCTTGGGGGAGTTGATAGTTGTGAGATTCGATACATTTTTAATGGTTTTTCTTGATGGTTTTCGTCTGGATTTGATGGTTTTCTAGCTTTACCTAATGCTAATACTTCAGTAGCTAAGAAAACTTGGTTTTTAATGTGTATTTCAAGTTATGAACATCAATAGAGGGTTTTAACGGCAAAAATACAATTTTCAGGCAAAAACAAGCAAGTCTCTTTTTGGAATCAATCGAGGAGGGCAACCAGTGGATTTAACGACCATCTATATGGCGGGAATATTTTCTCCGGCTGTATAGTTGCCAACGCCTTCGTCTTGTCAAAAGGGACAACTACAGCAGCCGCTATTCCATCCAGAAGGGAGAAAGAAGAGATTTGGAGAAGGGGACGACGTTCTTCATATCGCTCCACGATCTTCGACCTCCTAGCCACCACACCCCCATAGCCATTACTTGTACTTGAGAGATAGAGAGATCTTCACCTTGCAAGATTAGGGTTTGAGATTGTTTCTTCCTATCTTGAATTGCGTTGGATTGATTTTCTATTCTTATTGTGGATCTCCACGGTAATATCGAGAAGAACTCCCTTTATTTAATTATATCGATGATGCTTTCTTCTCTCATGTGTGAGTAAGTTCCTTTGGGCATGGGAGATGTATGGGATTGGTGAGATGTGATGTGCCTATATATTTTCCATTAGTTTGTGATTGATTTTAATTAATATATTATGTGTGCTTGACTATCTTTGGGATGCCTAATGCTTGTTTCCAAATTAAGGGCCCAGACAACATGATACTTTCTTATAAATAGATAAGATCTTGTTTGCTAGTAGAACGACGACCCCCGAGCGACACGGGGATATCAATGGAAAACTAGTTGAACTCAAGGAGTAGGAGGAGCCACTATGCAGATTGCATTAGTCCTATCCAAGGAGCCTAATTGCTAAGCAACCTAAAGGATCTTAATCACCTAGTGAATGACCATGGTTTTGGTAACAAACTGGTAGTATTGAAGTTGGGATAAAATCTACCAAGTGGATTTCTGGCTAATTATAGATTGCTCGACTACACATATACTTATAATATTATAATCGTTACACTTATCACGCATCCACCTGGCACAGTCACTATCACCATGAACTATATCTCCCAGCGCCTACTTTGTCATCTGCAGAAAACAACAAACAATCGAATCGTTCTTTACTTTTATGCTTTTTATTTCTGAAGTTTACATTTTAGTTTTATTTAAATACATTCATTTAATCCAAATTTTATTCCTACTTCAACACTTGTAGTCAATTCACTCAAAGATCTATGACAACTTTGAGTGTGACAGAGATTTCACCCATAAACACTTACCTTTGGGCTCCCTATGGTATTGATATCTTAACTTCAAAACTAGCTACAAACGATCTGTGCACTTGCAGACATCATGAGGCTAAGAGGAAACAGCAAGAAAGAGTGAATGAGTTGGTTCGTGCTGCTGGCAAGCTGAATGAGGACATTTATAGGGAAAACCCGGATGCTACAGGGGAATCGCAAGTGGTTCATTCAGCAGTACCTGTGTTGGCAAGGTCAGTCGGCCAAGAAGCATCATCTCCTCATGTTGCTCCACCAAAAAGAAGAGAAGGAAGTGCTACTTCAGGGAGAAATAATAAACTGGTCACTTATGATCCGGTGGTTGCTGAAATTCACGTGGCAGCACAGGGAAATATCGCCAGGAGAAATGTCAGCCCAAGGAACGTTAAAGGCAATGTCGGACAAGGAAATGCAGGGCACGATAATGCCGGCCCAAATTATCCACCACAACCTCGGCGCAGTCATCATTCGGCAGGAGGGGTAATCCACCTCCACCTCAGCAACAAGTGCAAGCTCCTCGGCCATAGCAAAGCGCCGGAAAAATGGTGCAGCAACAAGGAGTTGACCCAAATGCCAACAAATACAATGATGGTTACCCCTCCTGTCCTTCGGGTATTACTCAGCTGGACAGGATTTACATGGAATAACTCATTGAGTCTCAAGGTCCTTCGGGTCCCACATGCTTCATACCGAGGATCATGAGAGAACCTCCTATGTCGAATTTCTAGTTAGCAAGAGGCACCAATACCTATAACAGCAGCACCAAGCCAAAGGATTGGTTGATTGATTATGCCACAACTGTAAACATAGCACAAGGAAATCGTAGATGGGCGGTGAGATATGTCCCACAAATGTTGGAGGTACCTAAAAGAGTATGGTTGAATAACTTGCCACCAGGAAGAATAAATAGCTAGGTGGATTTCAATGAGGCCTTTGTCAGCAACTTCATGAGAACGTATAATAGGCCTAACCGCCCACAACAGGTAGCAATGTTTAAGCAAAGGACGATTGAGACAGATAGAGAGTTCCTCACCAGGTGGTGCATAATGCACAATTCCTGTGAAGGGGTAATTGAGCCACAGACCATAGCATGGTTCGTGCAAGGATGCCGACATGCGAGCATGTTGTGGCAAAGATTGTAGAGATATATGTCGGCAAATCGGACCAAGACAATTAAAATTACCGACTCATATGCATTGGGTGACCCAACCCATCCATTTCTTATGTTGGCAGACGAAAGTATGGAAAACTCAACATATGATGGATTCGGGCCATCAAGGCGACATGATCGCAATGACTACATAGGGAAAAGAAGAGAAAATAGGCTGGATTATCGGTACGGTTCAAATAAGGTTGTTGCGGTGAGTCAAGATCACCCTGATGCCGGCAATAGCCAGCGTTAGAGAACAAGTGGACAGCAGCAACAATGGGTGCCAAGGAAGATGGAAAAAAGTAATACGAGCAAAAGAAACCTTGGCGGGATAAGCAGAAGTACACCAATGAAATGATTATGGATTAGCCCTGCAAATTCCATACTCCTAATCCAAGTAAACTGGCTAATCATACGACTCGATAGTGCAACTGGTTCCAGCGGGCCGAGAAAGGAGATACAGCAAATCACCCTCCTCCACCTCTGATGGATAACGTGCAGCCCGTTGGGAACCTCAAGAGGAAGGTGTGAAGCAGCACAGCAGCAAGTTTTCCCTTAGAAACTGAGGTTATTGAACCAGTAGGAGGAAGGAAACGTCACACAGGTGTTGCAAGCAATGCGGTGACCTGCACAACACAAACTCAATACTTTGCCCCAATGAATCAGTGAGGTTGTCAAGCTCACCGGTTTGCTGTAACAAAGGATTAAACGTATGGTGTGGAAGGTAATGGTTTGCAGCAAGTAAACAAGTAATAGTGGAAGATGTATCAATGGTAAAGATTGGACCGGGGTCCATAGTTCACTAGAGGTACTCTCCTTAGATAAACAACATGGCATGAAGGGTAAACAAATTACAGATGGGCAATTGATAGGAACTGAGCAAGGCATAACAATGCAATACTAGAAAAAAGATCCTATGAGATTCGATTAGGCAATACAACAAGATACATAGACCGCCATCCAACTGCATCTATGACTAGAAGTCCACCTTTAGGTTATCATGCGAACCCCCTCCAGTATTAAGTTGCAAGCAACAGACAACTGCTTTAAGCAAAGTGTGTAAGGTGAACAATCCACTTGTTCCATGAACAAGAGACCGTTGTTTTCTCCCTAGTAGCAATATCACATCTACAACCGAAGAGATTTCTGTCACTTCCCTTGGAAACTAGAGGCATGAACCCACTATCGAGCATAAATACCCCCTCTTGGAGTCACTAGCAACTACTCGGTGAAGATAGCTACTAACAACGGAGAGCATGCAAGATCACAAACAACACAGACATGATAGAATCATAAAGACAAAACCATTAATCAATTTGACATAGTAATCTCAATATCCATCGGATCCCTACAAACACAACATGCATGATTACAAAATAGATTAGATCTTGATCATGAACGGAGCTCACAAGATCTATACATGAAAGCACAAGGAGGAGATACAACCATCTAGATACTACATGGACCCATAGTCCAAGGTGGAACTACTCACGCATCATATCGGAGAGAAGGCCTCCGGGATGATCTCCCCTCTAGCAGGGTGCCGGGAAGAACTTCAGATCCCCCCGATCTAGGGACGACGGTGGTGGCGGCTACAGAAGGTTTTGTGGAATATTGATCGGGTACTTAGGGTTTCTATATCGGGGGCTTATTATAGGCGAAGAGGCAAGGTTGGGAGGTGGCCAGGGGCCCCACACCCTACTCAAGTGCGGGGAAGGGCACACCCGCGCCTAGGGGGGTCTGGCCGCCCTGGTTCACGTCTCTGTCTCGTCTTCTGGATCTTGTCCCTCATGGTAAAATATTGACTTTGGCTTTTGTCCCGTCCAATTCCGAGAATATTGATTTTCTGCCTTTCTGGAACCAAAAACAGAAGAAACAGCCAACTGGCACTGTGGCAACTTATTAATAGGTTAGTTCCAAAAAAGATATAAAAACACCTCAAAGTGTAGACAAAGCAAAGCAAAGTAGATACTCAACAAGCATGGAGCATCAAAAATTATAGATATGTTTCCGACGTATCAAGCATCCCCAAGCTTAACTCCTACTCGTCCTCGAGTAGGTAAGTGATAAAAAGAATAATTTTTGAGGTGACATGCACCATCAAAACCAAGATCAAACCATTTGCAAGCATTGAAAACTGGGATCAAAGAACTCTAAACATGTGCATGAAAGATGGAGTTCTAACAATAGGACATAGTAACTATGCATGCAACATGAAAGGGTACAAACAAACATCATGAATAACATGCATTGAAAAACGTTTGTTTGTTTCTCATATAGAAAACATAGCATAGTGTAACATCCCAGCATTTAGGAACCAACAAAGGGTAGATTTAGGAATATGTAAAATTGCATGCATTCATATGTAAAAATGTGGGTAAATGTTTTTGCCAAATAAAAACCTAAAGTGATCAAAGTTTCTTTCATGCTTTGAGATTAGGTATAGTCTTAGAGAATGATTGTTATAGAATTTGATATGATCTTTGTGGATTATTGTGTTTTGGGAAATGAAATTTGAATTTAAACTTGAGTGTTGGATTCATAATTCAAAAGGATTTAGAATTATGTTTGAGTATTTTGATTTAGTCAAGAGTTGATAATTAGTAGCTCAAACTTTAAATAAAAAATTTAATTAAGAAAAAGAGTATTTATTTCATAATTTTATTCAATAAATAAGTTACAAAATGTAACTTATGAAAATCATCAAGAACCTTTACAATAGAAATGAAAAAAAAAGAAGAATCTTTATATATTGAGTAATAGTACAATCTTTATTACAAAAGAATAAAATAAATAGTACAAGTGATTATTCTATAAAGAAATAGAAAACCTAAACTAAAGTCTTGAATCTTCAAGTCTTGTACCTGCAAAACAAAGCACAAGATAAAAGAAATAAAGATAAAGATTAAAATATATTACTCTCAGAATTGACAGTGAGTTGCACTGTTCACTTTTTCATCATTGAGTAATCTTTAAGGGGCAAGTTTCACCAATATGAAAGAACTGAATCTTTCATAATTTAAGCCAGAAGTCAAATAACTCCAAACAGTAAGAAGGGGCAAGTTTCACCAGACAAGTAAGTGTAACAAGATAAAAGTAACTTTCATATCCAGAGCATATCCACAAGGTGCAGCAGACACACAAGCAGCCCACACACCAAACTGCATGGTGTGTGCTGTCAGCACAGCATCAACAGCTCCAACAAACAAAACTTATCAGCACAGCCGTGGGCAAGCCAACCCCACACCATTTCCTTGTTCTTTCACACCAAGAACAACAACCAAACCAAACCAGAGTACACCAACCACAACCTTGATCATCTCACCAAGATGGTGACATAAGGAGGGGGGAGATCAGGTGGATAGCAAGATCAAGATCAAGCCACCAGGACCAGGAGGTGGAGAGCTAGATCAAGGAAAAGTCTAGGACTTGGAAGTATCAGGAGGAGCATCATATCAAGCTAGCCACACAACCAGCAAGATCAAGCCCAAGATCAACAACTTGCAACCCCAAACAACACCCAAGTGTGGTGAGTATCATAAAACATCCACATATTCTGTTCATCTTATTCAAACAGAAAAGCATGTGTAGTTTTACAAGTTAAACCTCTCAGTGATCACCCAAGTGGGGTGAACCTATCATAGAAGAAATTTGAAATATAAAGGCCAGTAGTAAACTCTACCAAATCCACCAGAATCTCATACCAGCATCATAGATACTGGTAATCATAAACAACTCATATATTCCAATATGTTCTCAAATAGCTTATAAAATTTGGGCACATCTCCTAATGGAGTAGCACCTGAGATTTCATAAACTATATGCACCAACATTAAGCTATAAGAAAACCAATCATTTTAGCCAACTAGGATCCAAGGTCCAGTGAACAACCTTGATACTTAAGCATATCTATGAGGGACAGCAAGATAGGAATCTAGTTCCTAAGCCTCAGTCCAACATCATAGGCATTGATCCTTACAAAAAGAAGCTTAAAAGTTATCTTTAACAGATATCCAATCTTAAGCACTGACCATAGTAAAGCCCAGTAGTAGAATCACCACTTGTGTGCCATTCTAGGATGGTGTCACAAGAACAAATTCTAAAACCAAGCCAAACAATTACTTAGATTTCATAAATAAACCAGCAAGCCAATAACTATCATTTTCCTGGAAACAATAACCAGTAATCAGGATCAAGTTTATATGTACAGAGTGTTACTGTAAGAGACTAATTAACCTCAATCTGCACATGAATCCACAAGCCAACATTTACTGGGCAGTGAATCACCACTGACAGTGCTACTATCAGTACTAGAGTACTAACAGTAGAGAAACACACTAAGCATCAACCTAACCAACCAGATTTCACAATCATACCATCAACTTAACCAAGATTTATCACTAATTAGAGGCAACACTACTGAACCACTAGCATCAGATCAATAATAGCATCAGATAATCAAAACCTGACAGAAAGCACTGAAGTGCAGTGAGCACAATCTTCACTAGATATCACTGCCAGATCAAATCATCATCTTACAAGCACAAAGAGGGAAGAACCCTAGAACCAATATGAACCCTAATGAGGGATGGCCACTAGTTACACACATATGAACTCAGAGGAGGTATAGGCATGGGTGATAACCAACAACCAACTCACCTGTGGTCCTCGCTGTAGAATAGAAGAGGAAGTAGAGGAGTCGACGAAACGGCGACGCACGGGAGCACCCAGGCGCTGCACACCACACCGAGGCGGCGACCCTCACCACAACTGAAGGCAAGGAACACCAGACAAAGACACAGAAGGGCGGCGACAGAGAAGAAGACCGACACCCCAAACCCTAGGGTTCGGGATGGAGCTAGTGTCGTCACGGGGAAGCTCCAGATCCAAATCGAATTGGACAGGAAGGTAGAGCGTGGTCGACAACCTCGCCCTGCACCACGGCAGCGGCCAGGGAGGACCACGGCGGCGAGCACCGCACGGCGGCGGCGCCATCGACCACGGGGTCGAAGGGAAGAAGAAAGATGAGAACGAGCGAGTGACAGAGGGAGTGGGCTGGATTCGGCCAGGACCCTTCGGGGTATCATTTTGGTTCTGTCCTATTGGGCCACAAGGGCCCAATAAACCAACACAGGCAGCCCATTTTCCTAAAGGCAGTTTTTAATAAATATGAAAAGACCAAAATTCCCCTGAACTTAAATAAATTCTAGAAAATAAAATAAAATCCAAAAATTATAAATAAAATATTTTTGGATTTATAATAATCCAAACTATCCAGATAAATTAATAAATAAAATTTTAGACATATAAATTTTATTAAGAATTTTGTAATTATATATATTCCTTATGGAATTTTACAAAATTATTGAAAGATGATAAAAATAAATAAAAATCACTTTCATTATATATTAATATTGTAGTATTTTAGAAAAATACTAAAAAAATATTTAATATCAATTTTTGGTATTTAAATGATAATTCTAAAAGGAATTATTAAATAAATAAAATTCATATAAAATAAAATAAAATAAAAGAATACAATATTCAATACATATTAAAAATCAATATTTATAAATCCTTTATTATTAAAAAGAATTTTTATAATTTAAATAATGGGGGAGAATACACACAAAGCTAAATAATGCATTACATTACTTTGCATAATCATTTTCCTTCTTTAAATATTGTCCTTACCGGGCAATAATGATGGTTTGTAGACATAGAAGATCAAGGTCCAGTGCAAGCATCCGACTTCACTACCTTGCAATCACAAGCCAAGTTCATCACTTGCTCATATCCTTTTGAAGAGTCTTTATCAAAGTATTTGCAAATTGTGTGCTATCATATATACTCCAAAGAAAGAAAATATTATTTTCACAAATAAAGAAATATTAGATATCATCCTAAGTGATGATATAATGGAGCAATAGAACTTAGGGTTCTATTTGCAACAATAATGATCAATTAGGGACTTAATAACCCATGACATCAGTGATTCTAGCGCCGTATATCATGCATTAGCCATGAGATTTGGAATGGGACAGAGAAGTCAAATGTATCTTCTTCCTCTCGCATGTAGCCGGATGTGCAGGTCATGGTTGTTATCCTCGTAGCATGCATATTAATTGGTAATTCATAGAGGATATGCCGCATATGGGTGGGAACCCTCAACTTCCCACGATAGTTCTGGCATCTAACGGTCTGTACAAACCATTGCCGTAATTCAATATGTGGGCATGGTGTACACCAAGGAGGCATGCGAGGTAGCGAAGGGGGTAGTGATTAGCTTGGATCACCTACTGGGCCCCACATCAAGGAATTGTGGATGGGAAAGTACGCACGGTTGTGCAACAAGGAGTTGATCTCTCATGCGTAAAGTAACGCACCTCTGCAGTGTAAGAATTCTAACTTGTTACTCCCTGTTCCGGGAAGGAGTTACGAACGTGGCGGGAAAGGAACTCCATGAAAGTTCTGGTGAACCTGTGAAGGCTGATGGTCATAGATTTTCATAAAAAGTCAACCTTTGAAGAAATATTTACAAAAACTGCATAGTGCCAAGGACTGGTAGTCCGAGGTGGTAGTTAGAGCATCAAACTTCCCACCTTGCATATAATGAACTTGTTGAGTAACGTTGTTACTCATCCTTTCCTTTGATCCCTTGCTTAGACTCTGAGGATCCCGAAGACATACCAATGTATGCAGCCGAATGCCAAGAAGATGTGTTCTACGAGGAGCCTGACCTGTCAGGAGGTGTTGAAGGAGTGGATTACAAAATACGCTATGGTGTCGATGACAATGAGTCCAACTAAGTATCCTAGTTAGTAGTAACCGACGGAGCCGAGCAACATGAACTCTATAGAATAAGCTGCTGAGCTCAACTCCTAGTTGGAGTTGCTACTTTTAAATTCTGCTGAAACACTTTATATTTTGGTTTGTAAGTTGAATCCTTTTGAAGTCTTGAACTTCTGGTATTGTAATAATAATAATGTGTGAATGTTTGTAATATCGACCCGCAATGTTTCTGTTGTACCACTCTGAGGGATGTGATATTTAAAGAACGGTGTTCTGTGGATGTCATGTCAATGACTATAGTGTACTACACATGTAGTGGTATGCTGGGTCACCGCAGTTGGTATCAGAGCAAATTGCTTTGACCTTAGGTTGGAAACCTAGTAATGGGTATTACTTGTAGGAGAGTGTAGCAACAATAAAGAATTCTCTAAAAGAAATATAATGGGAGAATATTCCGTTATCTGTTTTAGTGCGATAATTCTTTGTTATGATGCAATATATTATTGGTTACTAATAAAAATATTTTTCTTATATACAGAGCTATGGCACCAAAGTTTCCAAAACAGACTTTGTTAAGGAAAGAGGAGACTCTTGATGATTATCAAGGATAATTCACAGACCAACTTCGTCATCTTTTAAAGATTTTTAGTTGTCCAACTAGAATTCCAGTGAACACTATAACCTACTATGATGGCCGGATGTTATCCAAGTATCATGTGAGTATCTAACTTCCAGAGGAGCTTGGATTATATCACGATCTACCTATAGGTGAAGGTAGGAGTCACTTAGCAGCATATCATGTTGATGTTGTGGAGGCGATAGCTAATATCCGGGAGCATAAAGCCAAGGAGTTGGAAGGTAGCACATTTTCTGTGATACCTCATGATTCTATAGACTCGGAGCCTGTACCGGATCATCTTACTTTAGTTAAGAAGCATCCTAAGTTAGATTCCAAGTTTATGGATAGATATTGAACACTCATTGCATCTTTTTATAAGACACATCAAGTGATTGTTGAAGATAAAAATGACATGTTAGAGGATCTAACTGATCCAGAAAGGAGGAAGCAGTTAGCATTCCAGTTGGAGAAGGAAGCAAGTAATAGTGCAAAACCTATCTTTAAGGATATACCTATAGATCCTGAATCTTTTACACCATATCCTTATTCACCAAGTATTGAACCTATACATGATCCTACTGTGGATATGAGGTATGCAGTACCATAGGGTTCAGAGGATGGTTCTGAATCAGAACTTCCTATTGAGAATTCTGATGGTTGGAGAAGGGGATCATATGAAGGATCTCATGAACACCAGATGTCCATAGGTGGTTCTGACAGAAATGTTGGACAATCTAGCTAGATGGGTGCAAGAATTAATCCTAGTAACAGTAGTAGAAATACCATGTCCATAGATAATCAGGACAAATAAGAAGATCCTGAGGAGAGAGTGTTTGAATCATCAACATTTTCTCAAAACCCAGGGAATATACATTATCCGGTGTTTAACTATCTTGCCCAACGGAGCACCTAGGGATCAGCAGGATCTGTGTATCATGTTGACAACTCAAGGAATGAAGCTCAGGAGATGCAAGTGGGAGATAATGTTGAATATGTTTCTGTAGACTTTTCAGCTGAGCTGGAGCGAGTCAATGCGCTCAGGTTGAGTAATGACTCAAGTCCTGACACTTCAGATACTGAGTATGTTCCTTCTAGAAGGCCATTTGTTCCACAAACTATGCGACGAACGTCACGTCATCACGGTTGGACATCAGGCATGTATGATGAGCGTAGTTACTACTAGAAGTAGGCAACTATTTAGAGGTATCAAGTACCGTGTATTGTAATCCAAGAAATAGATAGTTAGATAAATAAGGTAGTGTTGTGATTATACCTATATGGTATATGTTGTAATGACTTTGTATTATTATGATATGTATAATATGTGAAATGCATATTTGGATTTTATTTGGATCTTCATTGTGTGACTAGTTCTATGCGTAAAGTCGAGCTCAGAACACATGTGCATGATGTAATTATGAGTATTCGCTTTATGTTGCGGGACTAGGGGGTCATGGATACGGGTGTAGAGACCGAAGCTGAACAGCAGCGGATGGAATGTGAGGCCAAGGAGAAGGCCGATGCAGATGCAAAAAATCAGGGAGCATTATCACCACCACCACCAATGAGGTCGTTAATGGAGCATAACTTTATGCAGTGTATGCAAATGATGCAAGAGACCCAAAACAAGTTCATGGAGGAGTTGCTTGGACGATCAAATCAGAGGGCACCTAAAGGTGGAGGAGTGAGTCTTTCGGACTTCCAGAATGCAAGGCCGTTACCTTTTGCATCAGCTCCTGAACCAATGGATGTAGAAGATTGGCTAGCAGATACAGAAAGAAAGTTGAAGACTGTAGGTTGTAATGATGAGGAGAAATTGAGGTATGCAACTCATCTTCTGACTGGACCTGCAGCATCATGGTGGGAGAATCAGTAAGCCATGCAACAGCCAGGAAGGGAGTACACCTAGGAGGAGTTTAAACAGAGGTTCCATGAATATCATGTTCTGGAAAGTGATATGGAGTTAAAGCGGAGAGAATTTGAGGAACTTCAACAGGGATATACTAGTGTCATGAAGTATATCCGGGAGTTTAGTCAACTGTCTCGATATGCTGAGGAAGATGTTAACACAGAAGAGAAGCGGAAGAAGCGTTTCTTGCCTAGGTTAAATCCATTTGTGAGGATGCAGTTAAGGTTGGCTAATAAGCAAACTTATCAGCAGTTGCTAGATGTAGCTATCACTTTTGAAGATGACTACAAGAATGTCCAAGAGGATAGGAGGAAGAGAGCCAAGAAGGAAACTAAGAGAATTTAGGCAAGCAAACAAAAACCAAAGCTGGAGTTCAAACCTCAGAACAAGGCCTACGGTAACAATAACAATAACAAGGGCAGTGGTGGAAATCAAGCAAATCCTAGGAGGAATGTTATTTGTAACAACTGTGGAATTCCAGGGCATTTCTAGAGGGAATGCAAAAAGCCTGTAGTGATCTATTACGGTTGTGGCTAGAAGGGCATATCAAGCCCGACTGTCTGAGCAAACCACCAGGAGGTTGGCCTACCAAGGGAGGAGGACAAGCCGGTGGAGGAAATGGACATCCCAATCGAGGAGGAAATAATGTCAAGAACAACAATGGCAAGAGGAACAGACCTACCGGGAAGCTGAATTGCGCAACCCTAGAGGAGGTGGATAATTCGGAGCATGCAGTGATAGGTACGCTCAATATCCTTACCAATCCCGACAAAGTTCTATTTGATACTGGTGCAACTACTTCATTCATTTTTGAAGAATTTTGTGATAAGTTTGGGATTAGAAGGGCAACGTTAGCAAACCCTATGACCGTAGTTACGGCAGGGGGAAATGTGATTGTACGCCATATTAAACAAGATCAGGTTATCTCGATCTATGTTTGTACATACTTTGCAGACCTTTATGTGATTCCTTTGGAGGGAATTGCATTAGTGCTAGGGATGGACTGGATGAGGGAACATGGGGCTCAGATAAATTGTGAGGAGAAAACAGTCTCAATCAAAACTCCAAGTGGAGCAAGGATAGTTTACCAAGCAGATAAGCATAGTCATATCATGGTGGATCTGCAGTTGAACTCGATGAAAGAGGTCAAATTGAAAGATATTCCTATAGTAAATGAGTTTCAAGATGTTTTTCCAGCAGAGCTACCTGGAATGCCACCAGATCGGGAGATAGAGTTCACTATTTATCTAATTCCCGGTACAACACCAATATCTCAAGCACCATATAAGATGGGACCAAAATAATTAAAAGAACTCAAAGAGCAAATTGATGAGTTATCCAGAAAAGGGTTTATTCAGGAAAGTGTATCCCAGGAGGAACACCGGTAATATTTGTGGATAAAAGGGATGGTGGAAGAAGGATGTGTGGAGACTATAGAAATCTGAACAATGTTACCATCAAGAATAAGTATCCTTTACCAAGGATTCAAGATTTGTTTGATCAAGTGAAAGGAGCCGAAGTATTTTCAAAGATTGACCTAAGATATGGATACCATAAAATAAAAATCAAGCCTGAGGATGTTCCAAAGACAGCATTTGTCTCAAGATATGGACACCATGAGTATCTGGTAGTACCATTTGGTTTGACCAATGCACCAACAATATTCATGAATCTAATGAACAAAATCTTCATGCCATATTTGGATAAGTTCTTCATAGTCTGCATTGATGATATTCTGATATATTTGGATAAGGAAGAGCATGCTAATCATTTGAATAGCATTGCAGACTTTAAGGGAACATAAACTTTATGCTAAGTTCAGTAAATGTGAATTTTGGCTAGATGAGGTAGAATTCCTCGGCCATGTGATCAGTAAGATGGAATTGCTGTAAATCCATCTAAAGTTCAATCAGTACTAGAATGGACTGCACCAACCAATGTGAAACAAATTCGAGGTTTCTTGGGCATGGCTGGTTATTATCAAAGATTCATTGAAGGTTTCTCCAAAATAGCTGGACCAATGACCAAATTGTTAAGAAAGAATACACCATTCAATTGGGATGAGAAGTGTGAAGCAAGTTTTCATTAGTTGAAGACCAGGTTAACCAAAGCTCCAATCTTAGTAGTTCCAGAAACAGGGAAAGACTTTACAGTATACTGTGATGCTTCTAAGGAAGGTTTGGGTTGTGTGTTAATGCAAGATCAGAAAGTTATTGCTTATGGTTCAAGGCAACTGAAACCACATGAAGTCAACTATCCAACACATGATTTAGAGTTAGCAGCGGTAGTCTTTGCGCTGAAAGGATGGAGGCATTTTCTTTATGGAGCCAGATGTGAGTTATACACTGACCATAAAAGTCTTAAATATTTCTTCACACAAAAGGAGTTGAATATGAGACAGAAACATTGGTTGGAACTAATCAAAGATTATGATTTAACAATAAACTATACTCCAGGAAAAGAAAATGTTGTAGCAGATGCTTTAAGCAGAAAGAGTGCAGACATTCAGCCTAACAATCGGGAGCTACCAAAAGAGTTACAAATGGACTTGGAAAGATTAGAGCTTCAATTCTGTAAGGTTCCCAACCTTTAATAAGGTAGAGATCCCTGTGTTTACAATGCTAGTCCCTGGATCAATAGCTAGCATCCACAGTTAAGATGTAATATCAAGAAACAAAGGTCATAATACAACTTTATAACAAGGAATAAAATAACTTATTACATCTTACATAGCTCATTTGGCTATCTCATTACAATGCTGCAGAATATAACAATAGCATGGGGTCCTTCATCTTCAAAGTGCCACAGGCAGACATGTTGGTTGTAGACTTGTAATCCTAATCATTAAACTTCACTAAGATCAAACAAACCTGCAACATAACAAGTTACAGCCACAAGGGTCAATACATTTGAATTGTATTGGCAAGTGATACTATGGTAGTATTGTGGAGTCTATCATCTATATGCATTTGGCTAAGTGGAGCTTAGGCTTACATTGCTCAAAATAGAT
Organism: Avena insularis; assembly: GCA_023614405.1. Taxonomy (NCBI): domain Eukaryota; kingdom Viridiplantae; phylum Streptophyta; class Magnoliopsida; order Poales; family Poaceae; genus Avena; species Avena insularis. The sequence continues at coordinate 648,795 of JAJUPC010000095.1, forward strand.
TTTTCCTTATCATTTGAAAACACTAAGTTTTTGCTTGACAAAATCTTTCCCAAGGCATCTCCCAATAGAAATTGGTGATCCTTCAACCCTTGTTCAACCACAAGTTTTTAACTTAGAAATTTGGATGATGAGATTCTTGATAGCTTCCATGTCTTGATGCTCAAATTGTCCTTTGCCAGGGACATGGCTAAGTACTTAGATTTTTCACTCTGCAAAGGTGGTGCACTTTCCCCACAAGACATGGTTTCCCAAGACAAGATCTTTCAGAAGCCTTCCCTTAGACCAGAATGGACGCGTTCCAACCTATCATACCCCTACCACCAACTGTCCATTTGGCTAAGTTCTTGCAACCTATATGATCTAGGCAGAGCCCATAATGCCAAGTGGCTGCACTTGAAGCTTCTCAACATTTGACATCTCAAATCTCTTTGTTCCTGGGTGGCCATCCACAAGTGTGATACACCAGGGTAGTCCATTGAAATGGGCTCTGAGTAACCACTCAACACAAGCCAATCCTTCCATTCCACCCAGGTGATTCATTCACTTAGTTGTTTTATTAAACAAAACACAAGTCCTTAGACTTAGAAATTTTCCATAGCATAAATATATGTTCCACCCTTGTTTTCTACTAGCTAAGCTAAGCATGATAGTAGTAGGAATATTAACTTAGGAAATTCTACTAAGGTTTCATCAACTAGGATTTCCCATGGCATAGTTTATACTTAGCAAAAATACCATGCAAGTCCTACTTAGAAATATCACTAATGCATAGTGAAAATAATGGGACAAAAGTATGAAGCATCACTTGCCTTTTTGGTAGAGAGTATGAGTTCACTCCTTGATCTTTGTAATGTTCACTCACTTCAAGTCACTACAATTCAATCAAGCAAACAATATTTCAATCTACCATTCAAGCAATTCATCACATAAAATGATAGAAACAAAACAATGCATGCAAGCATGCAAGAGATTGTTTTTTTTGTAAAAGTGGTTTCTAATGGGTCATGAACATTTGAAAACACCTAATGGTCATTTTATAAAGTGGCAAAACCATCTGTAAAAGGTTTTTAATTCATAAACCATTTTTAAACCAAATCATTATTTTATGTGGTGAAGAAATGCTTTTAATAAGGCAATATTCTATAGGTTTCACAAAATATGTTTTCAAACCATAAAACCTTGTGTTTAGGGTCAGAGAGTTTATTTCCAAAACATTTCCCAAAGGTTTTCCTCCAAAATCATTTTTAACCACTAAACCATATTTTTATTTGACTAGAAATGGTTTAAATCAAAGATTTATTCTTTTGCTTCACCAAATACATTTTTGAAACCAACATTTGATTCCTAGGGTCAGTAGCTTCAAAAAAACCATTTGCCAAAGATTTTATTCTCAAAATCATTTTAGAACAAGTTTTATATCCTAAACATGCATACACAAGTTTCTGCAAAAACAAACATTTTACCAGAAGCTTTTTACTTAAAAAGTGCATGGTTGGCTAGGGCTTGTCTTTCTGAATCCATTGATATAAAATTTGCAAAATTTAGACGTGTAGATCAAAAGTTATAGATTTTACAAAATCTAGCATCTAATAGATCAAATCTGTTTTAAATCAAACGAACAGAGCCACGTGGCGTGTTCTTACTCGTTGATACCAGTTCGTTCGGATCACACGTTGAGCACCATTGGATCTAAGTGGGATCGCATGGCGCAGAAGCACTACTTACCCTTTCGCTCACGTTCTATCGCATCCGTCAGATCAAAATCTAGCGGCTCAGGGCATGTGACCAAAATTCAGCGGCACTCGACGGCGGCTGGCGGCGGCGACGCTCGGCTAACGGCAGAGCTGGCGAAATAGGAAGCAAGGAAGGTAGAGAGATGGCTCACCGTGATCGCCGTGGCATGGTGAAGCTCAAGGCGGTCCTTGCTGGCGAAGGGGCGCACGAGGATGACCTCAATCGCTCACCGGAGTTGAGCTGCGCCTTGGGTGCGCGCGGTCGTGGTCGAAGACGAGCGCCTGGGATGCAAGCAAACGAGGAAAAACATCAGGAGGATGCGCACGGTTTCGGGGGTTGTAGAGGTACTCACCAGAACGCGAGGGGCACACGGGTTGGGCGTCAGTAGCTCGCCGGAGCTGGTGCAGACGACGGTGGCGGTCAGTGGTTGTCCTTGCCGATGCTCTGGGGCGAGCGCGGCCGAGCTGATGCTACGGGGAGGTTCGCCAGGAGGTGGGGAGCATGTGAGCGTGGTCGAGGAGGCGAGGTGTGGCGAGGGGCTGCCGGAATCAGCCGGGGAAGTCGTCGGAGACAGTGGATGTGAAGGGCGAAATTCAGCAGCCTCGGGGGGCGCTAGGGTGAGGCGACTGGGGGGAAATGGAGAGGAGATGCTGGCGATTAGGAAGGCGTGGTCACAGGGGGAATTCACTAGGCCATTTACGCGTATTGATTCGAGCAATCAATGGCAGAAAACGGTCAGGCGAGTTCATCGCGGGGAGGAAGACGATGACGTGGTGCTAGGGTCCGTTGGCAGTGAGAGAGAGAGAGGTTAGGTGGGGGCCAGTAGTCAGCGGCGCTGGGGGTTTAAATGTGGGTGCGAATCGTTTTTCTGCGGGGGAGAAGGAGAGGTGGGCTGTTGGGCCCTAGTGGGCTAGATGGGCTGGGTCGAGTCTGTTTATATTTTTTTGTTCCTGTTTCTTTTCTTTTTCCATTTCTTTTATTCTGTTTTGGTTTTATTTAATCATTTCAAGCATCCATTTGAATTCAAACCTTTGTCAAATTTTGTGTAGCTTCAAACACTGATTAATAAAACATTCTAAAATCATTTAAGAATAATTTATTTATTCTTTTTAAGGTCTTTTAATTATTCAAAATAGGCTCTAGTTTTAAATCAAATAAGATTCAATAATATTTCTAAACACCATTTGATTTTCCAAAACCTTCCAAATCTCTTCAGTAGGTTTTTATTTGATTATTTGGGTGTCAAATAATTCATCTTGGATTATTTGGAATAATTTAATATGATTTACTAATCATTTAAGATTGGGTATTTGTTTTAATTCAAAATGGAATTAAATATAGTTTTAATTCCCTAAATTTTATTTGGAAGATTTCTTTAATCTTATTTAAGTTGAATGAAACAACTTTTATTTCACTTGTGTAAATTCCAAAATACTATTTTCTCATGAATTATATAATCATTCTTATTAAAGATTTGTCTTTATTAAAATAGGGATAGAATGGTTATTGCCATTTTATCTTATTTTGGAAATTCTTTATCCTTTTATTTTATTTGGATTTGGATTCTGTTCATTCCATTTGCTTAATGGATTAAGCCAAGATTTATTTGGTCTTTCAAATATTCTTTATCTAATATTTCTATCTTTGCCTTATAAAATCCATATCTTTTATTTAGAGATCCAAACTTGGTGATTCCAATTAGTAAAATTTTATTTGATATTTATTTATCCTTTTAAATATCTTTTAGTATTATTTGCTCACCATTTGGTATGATTTATAGATAGGTCCTTTATTATCTTTGAAAATTAAATTTCTTTATCTTATTAAATTTATAAGATTTTTTATTGATGGTTCCAAATTGAATGAAATCAATTTCTATGGTTTTATAATATTTCTATTTGTCATTCTTGATCATTTGTAAATGTTTGTTGACCAGATTTTATATGGATCAAATCCATAGGCTTGTAGATAACTTGGAAATGATTTTCATTCCATTAGGATTTTATATGTTTATTTTCCAAGTGTTTAAATTTTCCAGATGCATTTTATGAGGAATGCATTTCTTTTGATTTGGATTTTGTTCGATTCAAACTTTAATTAAAGTTTGTTCAAGATGGGATTTTAAGTTTCCTTTTAGAACAAAGTTTCTTTTCTCCTTGATTTTCAACAATAATTTTATTTTGTTTATTTATTTTTCACATTACAAGATTTGGAAAATCTTGGGATGTGACAGGCTACCACCCTTAAATAAATCTCGTCCCGAGATTTGGGGAGGCTAGGGGTTACAAGTTGGCTCAAATTAACTAGGGTACTACCACCCTTAAAAAAATCCAACTAAATTACATCTTGGCTTGCTTGGGATCTTGTTGAAATCTCTCTGGGCAAACATCTGCATAGTGTCCTTTGTTTCCACATTTGAAACATGTGACAAGGCTGAGATCCTTCATAGTCTTTATCTTGTGCTTCATCTTTTCTGGAAAATTGCTTGCATAATGTCCTTGGTTACCACAATTGTAACATGTGATAAGATTGAGTTCTTCACGTATGTTCTGTGGACAAGTTTCTACATAATGGCCTAGCTCTTTGCAGTTGTTGCACCACACTTGGCTAATCTCCTTTTACTTCTTCTTCTCTGGACATTCACTGGCATAGTTTCCCATTTCTTTGCAATGACCACATTGCACATGGCTTTTGTCCTTCTTTTTCTTGGGTTTCTCCAAAGCTAGGAGTGCTTCTAGTTCATGTTCTTCATATGTTATCTCAAAGGTGGGAATGTTTAATGGTCTCCTTGACCTTTTATTATTCCTTGGATAATACATATGTCTCCTCTTTGGTCCTTTAAATTGGGTCATATTGCTGGGAGGTACAAGCTGAGATTTTCCTTTGTCTTCATCCTTCTTGATAGACTTGGCTCTCTCATGGTAGACTGCAATCAGTTGTTGCACTCCACCTTGTTTCCTTTGTTCAACTATGGAATAGATGGGGCATTGGATAGGGACATGATTATTTCCTTCACATAGGTAACAAGTAGCTTGGGATGTGGGGCATTGGTTAGCTGGATGTTTCTCTTCATAGTTGGGGCATTGATCTTCATGCTCCTTGGAAGTGTGATCCTTGTCTCCACAAATATTGCAAGCTTGGGTTCCTTCTAGAATAACATCTTTGTCATCCTTGTTGTCACAAACTCCTTTGGAAGAGTTGTCTCCCATGTTGATCATTTGAGTAGCCATCCCTTACAACAATTTGGATTGAGTTTTCAAAACTTCTTGCATGGTTGGGTCTAACTCATTGTTGTTGGCTAAAAACTGAGTTGTCACTTGGTTCAACTGGGTTTGTCTTGCAAGCAGTTGGTCTCTCATGTTGACCTCTTTGTTGATGTTGTTGTCACCATCCTTGATGTTGGAGTCTCTTGGATAAGTCATCTGTTTGGGTTGGATTGGGATTAGAATAGGCAAAGTATTTCTACGGGAATAATTCTAATCACACACATCACAATTCACACAAGCAATGTGCAAGCAATCACAAACAAACATTCCACTCAAACAACAAGTTTCAAGCATATTTTTAGGCAACCAAAAATATTTTTGTTACACTACATAAGTTGGTTGGTTTGACTTAAACTAAATATGGTGGTCCATCTATATGGTTCACTTGAGATCCTTCCATCCTTCTTAGTTGATTCTTCTTGAATGAGATCATGGTTTCCTTGGGAAAATTCTTGGGTCTTGGTCACAAAAACTTCAAAAGTGATGATGATTACTTCTAAGTTGTGTTTCCTTAGTCTTCAAGTCTTGAGTAATATTTCTTGTCTCACTTGTAGTCCTTAGTGATATCCAATGTTGAAGTCCTAGGTGAAAATGTTGAAGATGTTGAAGTCATTAGAGTTGATATCCAAGGTTGAAGATGTTGAAGTCATTAGAGTTGATGAAGTCCTTTGCACATGATGAAGTCTTTGGCCATGGGGTAGGCTTTGTCCATCAAGTTTGAAATAGAAGAGTTGTAGAGTCAAAACCAAAATGGTTGAGGAAAGAATTTACAAGATTGTTCATAATTAAGTTTTTGGAACAAATACAACTCCTATTTTTCTAAGGGGTTTTGTCCAATCCTAGGATTACAATTCTACAGGCAACACAATGATCTGATACCATCTGTAAGGTTCCCAACCTTCAATAAGGTAGAGATCCCTGTGTTTACAATGCTAGTCCCTGGATCAATAGCTAGAATCCACAGTTAAGATGTAATATCAAGAAACAAAGGTCATAATACAACTTTATAACCAGGAATAAAATAACTTATTACATCTTACATAGCTCATTTGGCTATCTCATTACAATGCAGCAAAATATAACAATAGATGGGGTCCTTCATCTTCAAAGTGCCACAGGCAGACATGTTGGTTGTAGACTTGTAATCCTAATCATTAAACTTCACTAAGATCAAACAAACCTACAACATAACAAGTTACAGCCACAAGGGTCAATACATTTGAATTGTATTGGCAAGTGATACTATGGTAGTATAGTGGAGTCTATCATCTATATGCATTTGGCTAAGTGGATCTTAGGCTTGCATTGCTCAAAATAGATTTTTCCTTATCATTTGAAAACACTAAGTTTTTTCTTGACAAAATCTTTCCCAAGGCATCTCCCAATAGAAATTGGTGATCCTTCAACCCTTGTTCAACCACAAGTTTTTAACTTGAAATTTGGATGATGAGATTCTTGATAGCTTCCATGTCTTGATGCTCAAATTGTCCTTTGCCAGGGACATGGCTAAGTACTTAGATTTTTCACTCTGCAGAGGTGGTGCACTTTCCCCACAAGACTTGGTTTCCCAAGACAAGATCTTTCAGAAGCCTTCCCTTAGACCAGAATGGACGCGTTCCAACCTATCATACCCCTACCACCAACTGTCCATTTGGCTAATTTCTTGCGACCTATATGATCCATGCAGAGCCCATAATGCCAAGTGGCTGCACTTGAAGCTTCCCAACATTTGACATCTCAAATCTCTTTGTTCCTGGGTGGCCATCCACAAGTGTGATACACCAGGGTAGTCCATTGAAATGGGCCCTGAGTAACCACTCAACACAAACCAATCCTTCCATTCCACCCAGGTGATTCATTCACTTAGTTGTTTTATTAAACAAAACACAAGTCCTCAGACTTAGAAATTTTCCATAGCATGAATATATATTCCACCCTTGTTTTCTACTAGCTAAGCTAAGCATGATAGTAGTAGGAATCTTAACTTAGGAAATTCTACGAAGGTTTCATCTACTAGGATTTCCCATGGCATAGTTTATACTTAGCAAAAATACCATGCAAGTCCTACTTAGAAATATCACTAATGCATAGTGAAAATAATGGGACAAAAGTATGAAGCATCACTTGCCTTTTTGGTAGAGAGTATGAGTTCACTCCTTGATCTTTGTAATGTTCACTCACTTCAAGTCACTACAATTCAATCAAGCAAACAATATTTCAATCTACCATTCAAGCAATTCATCACATAAAATGATAGAAACAAAACAATGCATGCAAGCATGCAAGAGATTGTTTTATTTGTAAAAGTGGTTTCTAATGGGTCATAAACATTTGAAAACACCTAATGGTCATTTTATAAAGTGGCAAAACCATTTGTAAAAGGTTTTTAATTCATAAACCATTTTTAAACCAAATCATTATTTTATGTGGTGAAGAAATGCTTTTAATAAGGCAATATTCTATAGGTTTCACAAAATATGTTTTCAAACCATAAAACCTTGTGTTTAGGGTCAGAGAGTTTATTTCCAAAACATTTCCCAAAGGTTTTCCTCCAAAATCATTTTTAACCACTAAACCATATTTTTATTTGACTAGAAATGGTTTAAATCAAAGATTTATTCTTTTGCTTCACCAAATACATTTTTGAAACCACCATTTGATTCCTAGGGTCAGTAGGTTCAGAACAAACCATTTGCCAAAGATTTTATTCTCAAAATCATTTTAGAACAAGTTTTATATCCTAAACATGCATACACAAGTTTGGTTCTGTTATGGTTTTATTTAATCATTTCAAGCATCCATTTGAATTCAAACCTTTGTCAAATTTTGTGTAGCTTCAAACACTGATTAATAAAACATTCTGAAATCATTTAAGAATAATTTATTTATTCTTTTTAAGGTATTTTAATTATTCAAAATAGGCTCTAGTTTTAAATCAAATAAGATTCAATAATATTTCTAAACACCATTTGATTTTCCAAAACCTTCCAAATCTTTTCAGTAGGTTTTTATTTGATTATTTGGGTGTCAAATAATTCATCTTGAATTATTTGGAATAATTTAATATGATTTACTAATCATTTAAGATTGGGTATTTGTTTTAATTCAAAATGGAATTAAATATAGTTTTAATTCCCTAAATTTTATTTGGATTTCTTTAATCTTATTTAAGTTGAATGAAACAACTTTTATTTCACTTGGGTAAATTCCAAAATACTATTTTCTCATGAATTATATAATCATTCTTATTAAAGATTTGTCTTTATTAAAATAGGGATAGAATGGTTATTGCCATTTTATCTTATTTTGGAAATTCTTTATCCTTTTATTTTATTTGGATTCTGTTCATTCCATTTGCTTAATGGATTAGGCCAAGATTTATTTGGTCTTTCAAATATTCTTTATTTAATATTTCTATCTTTGTCTTATAAAATCCATATCTTTTATTTAGAGATCCAAACTTGGTGATTCCAATTTGTAAAATTTTATTTGATACTTATTTATCCTTTTAAATATCTTTTAGTATTATTTGCTCACCGTTTGGTATGATTTATAGATAGTTCCTTTATTAGCTTTGAAAATTAAATTTCTTTATCTTAGTAAATTTATAAGAATTTTTATTTATGGTTCCAAATTGAATGAAATCAATTTCTATGGTTTTATAATATTTCTATTTGTCATTCTTGATCATTTGTAAATGTTTGTTGCCCAGATTTTATATGGATCAAATCCATAGGCTTGGAGATAACTTGGAAATGATTTTTATTCCATTAGGATTTTATATGTTTATTTTCCAAGTGTTTAAATTTTCCAGATGCATTTTATGAGGAATGCATTTCTTTTGATTTGGATTTTGTTCAATTCAAACTTTAATTAAAGTTTGTTCAAGATGGGATTTTAAGTTTCCTTTTAGAACAAAGTTTCTTTTCTCCCTGATTTTCAATAATAATTTTATTTTGTTTATTTATTTTTCACATTACAAGAATTGGAAAATCTTGGGATGTGACAAATTCGTTAGAACAGAGGTTCTTGGAGGATTAGCTACTATGCAGGTAGTTGCAGAGCAGGACAGTGATCTTAAGCACGAAATTTTTAGACATCAAGCAGAAGATCCTTACATTGCTGAGGAAATTCGGAGGATATCTCAAGGGCAAAAATCAGTTTTTCACCTTGGAGATTATGAGTCTTTGTGGTTCCAAGATCGTCTTTGTGTTCCAGATGTGACCGAGATTCGAGATATCATACTCAGACAAGCACATGAAACACCATATTCTATACATCCAGGAAGTACTAAGATGTATATGGACTTGAAAGGACTATTATGGTGGAATAACATGAAAAGGGACATTGCTAAATATGTATTAGAATGCCATACTTGCCAAAGGGTGAAGTTTGAACATCAAAGTCCAGTAGGACCATTGCAAACTTTGGAAATTCCCGAATGGAAGTGGGAGGAAATAGGTATGGACTTCATCACAGGATTGCCCATGACACCTAAACGGAAGGATATGATATGGGTAATTGTGTATAGACTCACTAAAGTGCACATTTTATTCCGGTAAATCAGAAAGATAATGCCGAAAAGTTAGTAGAAGTTTACATCAAAGAGATAGTAAGTAAGCATGGTGAAAGAACATTTCTTAATCCCTAGTGTTTTGTGTGTTAGATAACAATACCAAGGATCATTTAATGTGTGTTGAAGTGTTGCAGCTCTATTTGAGAATAAAGGGAAAAGAACTCTGCCTTTGGGGGCGGATAATCCGGCCCCACCAGGGGCGGATAATCCGCTCCTCCCTCTGCCCAAGCAGCGCAAGCCCCGAAGGGGCGGAATTTTGGCAGATTTTCCTGCCCTGGATAATCCGCCTCCAGGCGGATAATCCGCCCCCCTTGCTCATCACCAAGGCGCAAGCCCCAGAGAGGGGGCGGAGTTTTGGCCGGACTTTCCGGCTAGGCCGGATAATCCGCCCCTCAGGGGGGCCGGATTATCCGCCCCCCAAGATCTTCACCAAGCTTCACCAAAGGCGCAAGCCCCAGAGAGGGGGCGGAGTTTCCCCCGGAGAATCCGTCCTTGGGGCGGAGTTTTCCCAGGGGCGGATAATCCGCCCCCAAAGTTGTGCAACGGTCAGATCTGGGGAGGGGGTATTTAATCCAGCCATCCCCCTCCTGCCAGAACTCTTGATTCATCTCGAAAAAGAACAGATCAGATCTAAAAGCTTCATACAAGAGTGCTCCACCTAGATCCACCCAAAGGCCCCATCCCTTGGGGAATCAAAGGAGGAGAACTCGATCTTCATCATCAGCAATCAAGCGCTTCATCTCCTCTCCATTCATTTGGAGAACCTCCGATCTAGTATTTCTTGCAAATATCTAGATCCTCGTTTTTGTTTATATTGATAAACCTTGTTCTTGTGGCAGCTTGTTGTCATCCCGGGAGCCCCCAATTCGGTTGTGGGTGTGTGCCCCGATAGTGTTGTAAAAGGCACCGGTTCCCGCCTCGAAGGGATCCAATAGTGGAGAAGGTGGATCAGGCCTCTCGTGGCGAGATCCATCGGAGAATAGGGTGAGGCCTATTATGGCGTGGTGGTCTTAGAACCGCCCACCCCTCCAACGCAGATGTACTTCCCTTAACAAGGAAGGAACTGCGGTAAAACAAATCCCTGTGTCTCCGCGTGCTCCACTACGGTTTCCTCGCTCCTCTTTTACGTGCTTAGTAGTTAGGGCTACATATAGGAAAATTCTCGTAGTTGCATATCTAGAGAATTTACTTTGTGTCAAGCCTAAAATTGAAAAAGTATTAAAAATTGGTTAGCACCTATTCACCCCCCCCCCTCTAGGTGCCCATACGATCCATTTCAATTGGTATCAGAGCCTCGGCTCTTATTTCGGGCTTAACCGCCTAAGAGAAGTATGGGTTCCAAGGGAGATGGGAGTGATGTTCAAGGTAGTCACCATGAACGATCTCAAGACGTTGGAAACAACCTTGGTGAGTTCAATGGAGGCTAAGATGGAAGAGATGCGTCAACTGATAATGCGTCTCTCCACATCCGCAGCATCACCTCCATCTAACTCTGAGGATACCACTCCGCAATCCAAGGAAACGGGTAAAACTATTTCCAAAGATAACGAAGTGGTAGGTGATGATACTAGTAAGAGCTCCTCCTCGAAAAAGGATAGCGGTAAGGATGGATACAATGACGTTTCTCATGTGTATTCCCCTGATCCGCCTATTCCTCACCCACATATACATAATAGGGGTGATCCACCCAAACTGTCAGCTTCTACTTTCTCTCAATGGCAATTTTTGATGAAATCTCATGTGTGCAGTTCCTCCGTAGAGTTGTGGAAGATCATCGAAAATGGTCTTCACGTTGGAAATCCTAACAATCTCACAAGGAGAGAAGTGGTCGATAGCCAACTCAATGCTACAGCTCTACACATGATACAGCTTGGTGTGGGTGATAAAGACATGCCACACATTCAGCATCTTAGCACAGCTAAAGAAGCTTGGGATGCTCTCACCGATCTCTTCATCGGAAATGAAAGTATGAGAAGGAATAGATATGATGCCTTGAGCAATGAAGCTAAAGGATTTTATATGCTAGATGGAGAAGACCATGAGGACATGTATAGGAGGCTCAAGGCAATAGCTACTACCTTCAGAAACCACGGTGCAGCTCATGTTGATGATGCTTGGATCAAGCGCAAGTATGTCAGTGCTCTTATGCCATTTGAGCCCACAGATTTGAAAAGTCTCCAAGGTAGGCATAATTATCACCTCATGTTATCCAATGAGGTAATGCAAGAAATGGCCGCCTTCAAAGTGGCTGCCAAGAATGCCGAAGATGCTCGTGCTCGAGCTATGGGGATGCAAAAGGGGGTCAACATGGCTTTGAAGACTAGTGTGATGGATCATGATGAATATGCGGTAGAAGGTCTGGACTGTCCCGAAGATATAAAAAGGATCCATGGACAATACTTGGCTCTTTATGCAAGAAACTTTTGGAAAGATCCAGCCAAGGCTAAAGCTGAACTAGATCGCAAAAGTGGAGCCTATGGAAGAAAAGAAAATGGTCCCAAGCTGAGAACATGCTTTAATTGTGGTGACCGGCTGCACTTCGTAGCTGAGTGTCCATATCAAAGTAGAGAGGATAATGGATGAAGACTCATTTTCAAGGACAAATCAAAAGCTCCACGTAAGAAACAGTTTGTAAAGAAGAATGCTCCTTTCAAGAAGCAACCAAAGATTGTTCTAGTAGCTCAAGAAGAATATTCATCGGGGAGTGAAGATGAGGACGAGGACGATAACTCTCAAGAGGTGGCTGCTATAGCCACCACATCTACATCAACATCTCTCTTCAACTCTCCGAACGAAAACATCATCAACAAGAATGCTACTTGCCTCATGGCAAGAAGCTCCGAGGTAACTTCTTCTAACTCTTCTTTTCCCAAGGCTATGATAGACATGGATGATCCTGCTAGTCTTAAGGTTAAAGAAGAGATTATTGCTTTGGATTATTTCTATACTAACTTGCAAGGTGAGCACAAAGTTCGTTTTGAGGCTCTTATGGATCAGCTGGCCCAAACGAAGCACTCCTCAAGAAAAGGGCAGAATTGAAAGGGAGGATGCAATGGAAATTGCATCCCTAAAAAATGCTCTTGAAGAAGAAGAAGAAGCTCGGGTCTCTCTTGAAGAGAGGCTTGAGTCTATGGAAGAGTCACATGAAGAAATTGTGACTAAACTCATATGAACGTGACAATGCTGTCACCAAGGCAAAGAAGTTAAAGAAGGAAAGGATTGAGTTTGGGGCTGCTCATGATAGACTCTCCGAGGAATTGGAGAAACTTGACAATGCTCACAAGGCGTTGAAAAACGAGTTCTCTATTCTCAATGAGTCACATGATCAGCTTCAAAGTCGATTGGCCGAATATGATACTCCTAGCTCGTCCAACTCAACATATAGTAACAAGAAAAATGCTAGTGTGGAAAAAGGAGTGATCAAGGACATCACTACAAAGGACAAAGGTGTGCTTGATGAAGTTCTTGGCAAGCAAAGGTCAAATCATGGTAAAGAGGGACTTGGGTATTTCACCAAGTCCAAGAAGAAGAAAACCAAGAAGAACAAGACCAAGAATGTGCAATTAAAGACAAGCACTACTGAGAAGGTTGTCACAAAAGACAAAACTAATAATATTGGTTTTGCAGGGTCTCACAATCCGAATTATGAACTCTTTTGTGATGATCATGGCGATGTTTATGCTTATTATGTTGGTCCTTTTGATGAATATATTGCTTGGTCTATTTGGGTCCCAAAGACCCTTGTTACTAACATGAAAGGACCCATTGAAAAATGGGTACCTAAAACCAAGAAGTAATTTTCTTGCAGGGCTATGCTTCTGGGTCGAAATGGGTGCGGATAGTGGTGCACTAGTCATATGACCGAAGCAAGGAGATCATCACGGAGATGCGTCCAAATCTTGATAATATCACAGTCTCCTATGGTGATAAGTCTAAATCTCAGGTATTGGGTCTTGGCAAGGTTGTGGTTGCCACGATATCTCTCGTGGACGCCATGCTTGTTGAGACCCTTGGCTACAATCTTCTTCTGTTGCCCTTGGCAAGATGGGTTTTGCTGTTTTTATCGATGATGATTTGGTGGTACTCTTATGGAGCAAGTCTCTAAAGGTCGCTTTCGTTGGATACATCGAAAATGACCTATATGTGGTGGACTTCTTGGGGAAAACCACTTCGGGTCCGATGTGTCTATTCGGAAAGGCCGACGTGGGCTGGCTATGGCATCGCCGTTTAGCCCATGTCAACATGAGAACTTTGCAAAGTCTCCAAAAGGGTGGCCACATTCTTGGACTAAAAGACAATGTCTCCTTTGCCAAAGATCGTGTTTGCAGGGCTTGTGTTGAAGGAAAAATGCATGATTCTCCCCACAAGAGGAAGACTATTGTGTCATCAAAGAGGATCTTGGAATTACTCCATGTGGATTTATTTGGTCCTCCTTCTCATGCAAGTCTTTGTGGGAAGAAATATTGCTTGGTCATCGTCGATGATTACTCAAGATATACATGGGTATATTTCTTCAAGATTAAAAGTGAGACTCAACAAACTGTCATCGACTTTGCCAATGAAGTTCAACGTCAACACAATGTTCCCATCTTGGCAATTAGAAGTGACAACGCACGTAATTCAAGAACTACACTTTAAACGAGTTTCTTAGCGAAGAGGGGATTAGACACCAATATTCCGCTGCGTACACCCCTCAACAAAATGGTGTAGCCGAGAGGAAGAACCGGACATTAATGGATATGGCAAGATCTATGCTAGCTGAATTCAAGTCTCCTTATAATTTTTGGGCTGAAGCCATATCCACTGCTTGTCACTCATCAAACTGCTCTACCTTCTAAGATCTTGGACAAGACCCCATATGAAATACTTACCGGCAACAAACCCAACATCTCATACTTCAGGGTATTCGGGTGTAAGTGTTTCTTTCTTATTAAAGGTGTCCGTTTGTCAAAATTTGAATCCAAGGCTTTAGAAGGTATTTTTGTTGGTTACGGTGCCGAATCCCACACTTATAGAGTCTACAACAAGCTCACTGGGATTGTTGTAGAATCTTGTAGTGTGGAGTTCGATGAAAATAACGGCTCCTTTGTAGGGCAAGTTGATGTTTGTGATGCAGATGTTGAAATACCCCAAGATGCCATAAGAATAATGGGTGTGGGATTTTTCCGCCCCATTGAGGAACCCCTTGTGGCGGATCGGGAAGGACAATGCTCCACACATGTGGAGCCCTCATCTACACAAGATCAACAAGCTCCTACTGTTGGAGACAATCCTGCACCAACACCACAATCTGCTGAAGACCATCTGTCCACTGGACAAGCTAGTAGTCCCAGGCCGGACTATCCGCCCCCTCCAAGGGGCGGACAATCCGCCCCTGGCACTACAACTCGTACCAGGGGATCCGAAGGAGAAATCAACATCTCTGAAGCTCCCAGGCCGGATTCTCCGGCCCCCAGGGGCGGAGTATCCGGCCATGGGTCTCCAACTCCAGTCAGGCTCTCTCAGGAAGATGGCTCTGGTACTTCACCTCCCAGGCCGGATAGTCCGGCCCCTCCAAGGGGCGGATTATCCAGGCCTGAAGAAAATGTTCAGCAACAATCTTCTGGCAGTAACGGTGACCAAGATCAAGGGCAAGGCAGTAATCAAGACAAGGATACAACAATTGAATCCACTCCTCCTAGAAACAATAAGGACATTGAGGCTCGTCGCAAGGCTCGTGCTGATCGCAACCTTGAACTAAGAGGTCACACTCTTGACAAGGTTGTTGGTGATCTACGACGAAGGGTATCCACTCGAAGTGAGCTTGCTAGCTTCTGTGATCATCAAGCTCACATTTCCATGGTTGAACCAAAGAAGGTTTTTGATGCTCTTGAAGACCCCGATTGGGTTGTTGCAATGCATGAAGAATTAAACAACTTCGAACGCAACAAAGTTTGGAAGCTCGTAGAAAAGCCAAAGGATTGCCGCAATGTTATCGGCACCAAGTGGATCTTCAAGAACAAACAGGATGAAAATGGCATTGTTGTGAGGAATAAAGCACGACTCGTGGCTCAATGATTCTCTCAAGTAGAAGGAATTGATTTTGGCGAGACCTACGCTCCTGTGGCTCGCCTTGAGTCCATCCGTATCCTTCTTGCATATGCAACCCATCATAATTTTAAATTACAACAAATGGTTGTTAAGAGCGCTTTCCTTAATGGTCCTCTACATGAGTTAGTATACGTCAAGCAGCCCCCGGGGTTTGAGGACCCCAAATTTCTGAACCATGTCTACAAACTCGATAAGGCGCTCTATGGCCTTAAACTAGCCCCACGTGCGTGGTATGAGCACCTTAAGGAGCTTTTGCTAGACCGTGGATTCGAAGTTGGGAAAATCGATCCCACTCTTTTTACTAAGAAGGTTAATGGGGAGCTTTTTTGTATGCCAACTTTATGTAGATGACATTATTTTTGGCTCTACTAACCAAGCTTTTAACGATGAATTTTCAAAGCTTATGACTGACAGGTTTGAGATGTCCATGATGGGTGAGCTCAGGTTCTTTCTTGGATTTGAAATCAAACAACTTAGAGAGGGAACCTTTATTAATCAAGCTAAGTACATCCAAGACATGCTCAAAAGGTTCAAGATGACGGATCTCAATGGCATTGCTACCCCAATGCAAACAAAGTGTCATCTTGAGCTCAATCCCAAGGGTAAAGATGTGGATCAAAAGGTATACTGATCCATGATCGGCTCTCTCCTTTACCTCTGCGCATCTAGGCCCGATATCGTGTTAAGTGTAGGAGTGTGTGCAAGGTACCAAGCCGCTCCTAAAGAAAGCCACTTAGTGGCAGTCAAGCGAATCTTCCAATATTTGGTTCATTCCCCAAATTTTAGGTTATGGTATCCCAAGGGTTCAAGTTTCTCTCTATGTGGTTACACCGATTCAGATTGGGCTGGTGACAAAGATGATAGGAAATCAACCTCTGGTGCATGCCAATTCTTGGGCAGGTCTCTAGTATGTTGGTCATCAAAGAAACAGAATTGTATTTCACTCTCAACCGCCGAAGCTGAATATGTTGCTGCTGCAAGTGCTTGTACTCAATTGTTATGGATTAGGCAAACTTTAAAGGAATATGGTGTCAATTGTGACAAAGTGCCTCTTTTATGCGACAATGAAAGTGCTATCAAAATTGCTTACAATCCCGCAAAGATACGAGAACAAAACATATAGAGATTCGCAACCACTTTAATCGGGATCATGTTGCTCGTGGAGATATTGCTCTATCCTTTGTGAGCACGAAGAACCAACTTGCTGATATTTTCACGAAGCCCCTCGATGAAGCAAGATTTTGTTATTTGCGAAATGAGCTAAATATCATAGATTCAAGGAGCTTGGCTTGACTACCCTTGCACACTCCCTTGCTCTTCTTCATGTATTTGGTTTAGATGCGGGCATAGACATAGGGGGAGTGTGGTCCTAATTGATTGGGCCAACCCTCCCCCCATAATGCCGAAAGCAAGTAAAATCATTTCCCTTAATATCATTTGGTGATATGTGGGTCATCGATGAGCATTGGTTTTGAACTCAAGATACATCTTCGCGGTGTCATGCCATGCGCTCCAACATGGTGGCTTCGGCCACCGCCCTCTTCCTCGAGAAGAGTTGGTTTTTCATTCCATTGGATTTTCTTGCATATCTCTTGTTCTTATGGAAAACACACTCACATTTGGCTTTTGATTGATTTGATTCTTGCAAATTTGGGTGTGTAGTACCATCTCAGTTTGATGCTCTCAACCCAAGCCTTTCTCCCCCTACGATGAGGATGAGGAGGAGTGATCTCCAGGGACGTTAGCATCGCTCTTCTTCCTTTTTGGAGTTTCGATGCCAAAGGGGGAGAAGTAGTTCTATTAGGTCTCGTGGATTTGCAAGGGTGGGCACAAGCTTTTCGATTTTTAGTCGTTTTTATTTGCTTGCTTGTGCCTTTTTCTAGCATGAACTTGTTTGCTATTTGTGGTTGTTTGTGTAAGACTATGTCGTACTCCACAGTTTGGTACTATGGTTGGTATTCATGGATTTATGGATTTATCTATCATGGACCCCATGGAATTCTGGAATTATGGAGCATATTTGATGGCATATGGATTCATGGGATTATCTATATATTCCTTGGCTATATTCTCATTCCGGTGGTATGGCATTTTTTCCAAAACCTTAAAGTAGTGTTCTCTCTAGTGTGTGTATTTGTATTCAAATGCAAATCTTAAATATGCACACATCTAGGGGGAGCGTCTTTCATTATTTAAGGTGGCATTTGCCGGTTTCATTGCAAATCCTAGTATTGTCATCTAACACCAAAAAGGGGGAGATTGAAAGAACATTTCTTAATCCCTAGTGTTTTGTGTGTTAGATAACAATACCAAGGATCATTTAATGTGTGTTGAAGTGTTGCAGCTCTATTTGAGAATAAAGGGAAAAGAACTCTGCCTTTGGGGCGGATAATCCGCCCCACCAGGCGGATAATCCGCCTCCCTCTGCCTAAGCGCAAGCCCCGTAAGGCGGAATTTTGGCCGGATTTTCCGCCCAGCCGATAATCCGCCTCCAGGGGCGATAATCCGCCTTGCTCATCGCCATGCGCAAGCCCAGAGAGGCGGAGTTTTGGCCGGACTTTTCCGGCTAGGCGGATAATCCGCCTCGGGCCGGATTATCCGCCCCCCAAGATCTTCACCAAGCTTCACCAAAGGCGCAAGCCCCAGAGAGGGGGCGGAGTTTCCCCCGGAGAATCCGTCCTTGGGGTGGAGTTTTCCCAGGGGCGGATGTGGAGTTTTCCCAGGGGCGGATAATCCGCCCCCAAAGTTGTGCAACGGTCAGATCTGGGGAGGGGGTATTTAATCCAGCCATCCCTCCCCGCTGTAACTCTTGATTCATCTCGAAAAGAACAGATCAGATCTAAAAGCTTCATACAAGAGTGCTCCACCTAGATCCACCCAAAGGCCCCATCCCTTGGGGAATCAAAGGAGGAGAACTCGATCTTCATCATCAGCAATCAAGCGCTTCATCTCCTCTCCATTCATTTGGAGAACCTCCGATCTAGTATTTCTTGCAAATATCTAGATCCTCGTTTTTGTTTATATTGATAAACCTTGTTCTTGTGGCAGCTTGTTGTCATCCCGGAGCCCCAATTGCCAGGGTGTGTGCCCCGACATCGTTGTAAAAGGCACCGGTTCCCTCAAGGGATCCAATAGTGGAGAAGGTGGATCAGGCCTCTCGTGGCGAGATCCATTGGAGAATAGGGTGAGGCCTATTGTGGCGTGGTGGTCTTAGAACCGCCCACCCCTCCAACGCAGATGTACTTCCCTTAACAAGGAAGGAACTGCGGTAAAACAAATCCTGTGGTCTCGTGTGCTCCACTACGGTTTCCTCGCTCCTCTTTTACGTGCTTAGTAGTTAGGGCTACATATAGGAAAATTCTCGTAGTTGCATATCTAGAGAATTTACTTTGTGTCAAGCCTAAAATTGAAAAAGTATTAAAAATTGGTTAGCACCTATTCACCCCCCCCCCCCTCTAGGTGCCCATACGATCCATTTCACATGGAGTGCCCAAAAAGATCGTAACTGATAGGGGATCCGTGTTTACTTCAGCATTTTGGAAGCAATTACATGAAGCACTTGGTTCCAAATTAGATTTCAGCACAGCTTATCATCTAGAGACAGGGGGTCAAACAGAAAGAAAAAATAGATACTAGAAGACATGTTAAGGGCTTGTGCATTAGATTTTGGAGGTACATGGGAAGATCATCTATCATTGGCTGAATTTTCCTACAATAACAGCTATCAGAGTAGTCTGAAGGCAGCTCCATATCAGGTTCTGTATGGAAGAAAGTGTAGATCACCAATATGTTGGTATGAGCCTGGAAGCAGCAAGGAATTTGCGCCAGACTATATCAAGGAAAAACAAGATATCATTGATAAGATAAAGGATAGACTGAATATAGCTCAGAGTAGGAAGAAAAGTTATGCTGATCAAAGTCGAATATCATGGCATCCAGAAGTGGGAGACATGGTATATTTGAAAGTAAGTCCAATGAAAGGAGTTAAAAGGTTCGGAGTTAAAGGAAAATTGAGTCCAAGATATATCGTGCCATTCAAGATACTGAGTCAGAACAGGACTATAGCTTATGTTGTAGAGTTACCCTCGAGATTGGCTCAAGTTCATAATGTTTTGCATGTGTCACAACTTCGTAAATGTTTGAAAGTTTCGGATGATGCAATCATACATCAAGAGATAGAGCTACAAGCATACTTGACCTATGTTGAAAAGCCCTATAAAATTTTGGAAGAAAACTGGAAAAGGTTGAGGAATAGGGCAATCAAGTATTGCAAGGTACAGTGGGAACATCACCCCGAAAGGGAAGCCACTTGGGAGAAAGAAGAGGATTTAAGAAAATCCTATCCAGAACTATTCAGGTACATCTCAACAAACTTTGGGACAAAGTTTAATTTAAGGGGGGAAGTCTGTAACATCCCAGCATTTAGGAACCAACGAAGGGTAGATTTAGGAATTTGTGAAATTGCAGGCATTCATCTGTAAAAATGTGGGTAAATTTTTCGCCAAATAAAAACCTAAAGTGATCAAAGTTTCTTTCATGCTTTGAGATTAGGTATAGTCTTCGAGAATGATTGGTATAAACTTTGATATGATCTTTGTGGATTATTGAGTTTTGGGAAATGAAATTTGAATTTAAACTTGAGTGTTGGATTCATAATTCAAGAGGATTTAGAATTGTGTTTGAGTATTTTGATTTAGGCAAGGGTTGATAATTAGTAGCTCAAACTTTAAATAAAATCTTAATTAAGAAAAAGAGTATTTATTCCATAATTTATTCAATAAATAATTTACAAAATGTAACTTATGAAAATGATCAAGAACCTTTACAATAGAAATGAAATAAAAGAAGAATCTTTATATATTGAGTAATAGTACAATCTTTATTACAAAAGAATAAAAGACATAGTACAAGTGACTATTCTATAAAGAAAAAAGAAAACCTAAAAAAAAGTATTGAGTCTTCAAGCCTTCTACCTGCAAAACAAAACACAAGCTAAAATAAAGAAAGTTAAATATTAAAATATATTACTCTAGAATTGACAGTGAGTTGCACTGTTCACTTTTTCCTCATTGAGTAATCTTTAAGGGGAAAGTTTCACCAATATGAAAGAACTGAATCTTT
Organism: Avena insularis; assembly: GCA_023614405.1. NCBI lineage: Eukaryota > Viridiplantae > Streptophyta > Magnoliopsida > Poales > Poaceae > Avena > Avena insularis. Next base: position 669,582 of record JAJUPC010000095.1, read on the forward strand.
CATAATTTCAGCTAGAAGTCAAATAACTCCAAAGAGTAAGAAGGAGAAAGTTTCACCAGACAAGTAAGTGTAACCAAATAAAAGTAACTTTCATATCCAGAGCATATCCACAAGGTGCAGCAGACACACAAGCAGCACACACACCAAACTGCATGGTGTGTGCTGTCAGCACAACATCAACAGCTCCAACAAACAAAACTTATCAGCACAGCCGTGGGCAAGCCAACCCCACACCATTTCCTTGTTCTTTCACACCAAGCACAGCAACCAAACCAAACCAAACCAGAGTAGAGTAACCGCAACCTTGATCATCTCACCAAGATGGTGACATAAGGAGGGGGAAGATCGGGTGGATAGCAAGATCAAGATCAAGCCACCAGGACCAGGAGGTGGAGAACTAGATCAAGGACAAGTCTAGGAGCTGGAAGTATCAGGAGCAGCATCAGATCAAGCTAGCCACACAACCAGCAAGATCAATCCCAAGATCAACAACTTGCAACCCCAAACAACACCCAAATGTGGTGAGTATCATAAAACATCCACATATTCTTTTCATCTTATTCAAACAGAAAAGCATGTGTTGTTTTACAAGTTAAACCTCTCAGTGATCACCCAAGTGGGGTCAACCTATTATAGAGGAAATTTGAAATATAAAGGCCAGTAGTAAACTGTACCAAATCCACCAGAATCTCAGACCAGCATCATACATACTGGTAATCATAAACAACTCATATATTCCAATATGTTCTCAAATACGTTATAAAATTTGGGCACATCTCCTAATGGAGTAGAACCTGAGATTTCATAAACTATATGCACCAACATTAAGCTATAAGCAAACCAATCATTTTAGCCATCTAGGATCCAAGGTCCAGCGAACAACCTTGATACTTAAGCATATCTATGAGGGACAGCAAGATAGGAATCTAGTTCCTAAGCCTCAGACCAACATCATATGCATTGATCCTTAAAGAAAGAAGCTTACAAGTTATCTTTAACACATATCCAATCTTAAGCACTGACCATAGTAAAGCCCAGTAGTAGAATCACCACTTGTGTGCCATTCTAGGATGGTGTCACAAGGACAAATTCTAAAACCAAGCCAAACAATTACTTAGCTTTCATAAATAAACCAGCAAGCCAATAACTATCATTTTCCTGGAAACAATAACCAGGAATCAGGGTCAAGTTTATATGTACAGAGTGTTACTGTAAGAGACTAATTAACCTCAATCTGCACATGAATCCACAAGCCAACATTTACTAGGCAGTGAATCACCACTGACAGTGCTACTATCAGTACTAGAGTACTAACAGTAGAGAAACACACTAAGCATCAACCTAACCAACCAGATTTCACAATCATATGATCATCTTAACCAAGCTTTATCAGCAATTAGAGGCAACACTACTGAACCACTAGCATTAGATCAACAATAGCATCATATAATCAAAACCTGACAGAAAGCACTGAAGTGCACTGAGCACAATCTTCACTAGGCATCACTACCAGATCAAATCATCATCTTACAAGCACAAAGAGGGAAGAACCCTAGAACCAATATGAACCCTAATGAGGGATGGCCACTAGTTACACACATATGAACTCAGAGGAGGTATAGGCACGGGTGATAACCAACAACCAACTCACCTGTGGTCCTCGCTGTAGAATAGAAGAGGAAGCAGAGGAGGTCGACGAGCACGGCGGCACGGGGAGCACCCCAGGGGGCGCTGCGACCCACACCACACCGAGGCGGCGACCCTCACCACAACTGAAGGCGAGGAACACCAGCACAGCACACGGCAGCAGTGGCGGCGACAGCACCAGCACCACCCCAAACCCTAGGGTTCGGGATGGAGCTAGTCTCATCACGAGGAAGCTCCATATCCAAATCGAATTGGACAGGAAGGTAGAGTGTGTTAGACAACCTCGCCCTGCACCTCGGCAGCCGCTAGGGAGGACCACGGCGGCTAGCAGCGCACGGCAGCGGCGCCATCGACCATGGGGTCAAAGGGATGAAGAGAGATGAGAACGAGAGAGTGACAGAGGGAGTGGGCTAGATTGGGCCAGGACCCATCGGGGTATCATTTTGGTTCTATCCTATTGGGCCACAAGGGCCCAATAAACCAACACAGGTAGCCCATTTTCCTAAAGGCATATATTAATAAATAAGAAAAGACCAAAATGCCCCTGAAGTTAAATAAATTCTAGAAAATAAAATAAAAATCCAAAAATTATAAATAAAATATTTTTTGATTTATAATAATCCAAACTATCCAAATAAATTAAGAAATAAAATTTTAGACATATAAATTTTATTAAGAATTTTGTAATATATATATTCCTTATGGAATTTTACAAAATTAATGAAAGATGATAAAAATAAATAAATATCACTTTCATTATTTATTAATATTTTAGTATTTTAGAAAAATACTAAACAAATATTTAATATCATTTTTTGGTATTTAAATGATAATTCTTAAAGGAATTATTAAATAAATAAAATGAAATAAAATAAAAGAATACAATATTCAATACATATTAAAAATTAATATTTATAAATCCTTTATTATTAAAAAATAATTTTTATAATTAAATAATGGGGGAGAATACACAGAAAGTTAAATAATGCATTACATTACTTTGCATAATCAGTTTGCTTCTTTAAATATTGTCCTTACCGGGCAATAATGATGTTTTGTAGACATAGAAGCTCAAGGTCCAGTGCAAGCATCCGAATTCACTACCTTGCAATCACAATGCAAGTTCATCACTTGCTCATATCCTTTTGAAGAGTCTTTATCAAAGTATTTGCAAATTGTGTGTTATCATATATACTCCAAAGAAATAAAATATTATTTTCACAAATAAAGAAATCTTAGATATCATCCTAAGTGATGATATAATGGAGCAATAGAACTTAGGGTTCTATTTGCAACAATGATGATCAATTAGGGACTTAATAACCCATGACATCAGTGATTCTAGCACCGTATATCACGCGTTAGCCATGAGATTTGGAATGGGACAGAGAAGTCGGCTATATCTTATTCCTCTCGCATGTAGCCGGATGTGCAGGTCGTGGTTGTTACCCTCGTAGCGTGCATATTAATTGGTAATTCGTAGAGGATATGCAGCATATGTGTGGGAACCCTCAACGTCCCACGATAGTTCTGGCATCTAACGGTCTGTACAAACCATTGCCATAATTAAATATGTGGGAATGGTGTACACCAAGGAGGCATGCGAGGTCGCAAAGGGGGCAGTGATTGTCTTGGATCACCTACTGGGCCCCACATCAAGGAATTGTGGACGGGAAAGTACGCCCGGTTGTGCAACAAGGAGTTGATCTCTCATGGGTAAAGTAACGCACCTCTGCAGAGTGTAAGAATTGTAACTTGTTACTCCCTGTTTCGGGAAGGAGCTATGAACACGGACGGAAAGGAACTCCATGAAAGTTTTGGTCAACCTGTGAAGGCTGATGGTCATAGATTTTCATAATAAAATCAATCTTTGAAGAAAGATTTACAAAAACTGCATAGTGCCAAGGACTACTAGTCTGAGGTGGTAGTTAGAGCATCAAACTTCCCACCTTGCATATAATGAACTTGTTGAGTAACGCTGTTACTCATCCTTTCCTTTGATCCCTTGATTAGACTCTGAGGATCCCGAAGACATACCAATGTATGCAGCCGAATGCCAAGAAGATGTGTTCTACGAGGAGCCTGACCTATCAGGAGGTGTTGAAGGAGTGGATTACAAAATCCGCTATGGTGTTGATGACAATGAGTCCAACTAAGTATCCTAGTTAGTAGTAACCGACGGAGCCGAGCAACATGAACTCTATAGAATAAGTTGTTGAGATTAACTCCTAGTTGGAGTTGCTACTTTTAAATTCCGCTGAAACACTTTATATTTTGGTTTGTAAGTTGAATCCTTTTGAAGTCTTGAACTTTTGGTATTGTAATAATAATAATGTGTGAATGTTTGTAATATGGACCCGCAATGTTTCTGTTGTACCACTCTGAGGGATGTGATATTTACAGAACGGTGTTCTATGGATGTCATGTCAACAACTATAGTGTACTACACATGCAGTGGTATGCTGGGTCACCGCACATAGTGGCAATCAGCCTGTCCCTCATAGAGTAGCAAATAGATGCATAGGACACCTTCAAAGTTCACAAGGGTGACCTGGAACAAGTAGCACAAGAACAAGTAATATCACAATATGCATCAATCAATAAGCTTTGGAAAATTGCACATAGAATGACAACTATGCTCTATTAATGGTGCCTAAAGGTAGAAGGTGGAGACTCAATAATGGTGGAAGAAAGGCCTTTCATAAAGGAAGCAGGGATATCAAGTTTTAAAAATAGCTTCCAAAAATTATGGTACTTGTTAGCTTTCAGCCCTCATTGCCCCTATCATAAGCATCTTGAAGTGATTAAGGTTAAAGTGAACAAACTATGGAGTATATGCTTGACGAAGTATAAGTTGGCAATCTCAAGTCCCTTAAATATGAGGGCCACACCTCATGCTACTCAACTTCATTCACCTGTAAGTTCTTGTCACGGTAAGTATTTGCATATCATAGAGAACCGCCAAAGGGGTACCCCTTGCACATGGTACAGGAGCTATCCCATAACCAAAATTACAAGGCAAGCAGATAATGAACATCTCAGCGATCTTTTTATTTACTATATGCATAGCTTTTTATGGAGGATGCTTCATAGATAGCTCACTATGGTGATGCTGCAAGTTTCCACCATGATTAGGCATGGCTTAGGCTAGCGGCCCAGGCGTTTCTCTAACACAAAATACAAACTCCATGGACTTACAAGGTCCCTCTTTATTTCACACCGGTGAAATCCATAGACAAAAGAGCATGATATCAACTGAGTACAAAGTACAAGTGCAATGTTGAAAACGTTCCCCGTGACAGCGCAGTTCTACTAATTCCAACGTATAAGTGCAAGCATATACAACATAGATGTCACAATGGTTCAAGTTTATTTGGAGCAAAGAATATAAAGTGTGCCATCAAGTTTGTGAGGGCTTTAATCACTAAGTTTTCACATAACAGACTAGTTTTTAATTGGAAGATAGCTGAAAACAAGAATATACTTGGAATGGTGTAACACACCATGCATAGGAGTTTACAGTGGACACTTTGGAAAACTTGGTTTCTTGGGAGTTGGAAGCATGAGTAGAGCTTACTCATACAAGTGGAGGCTAGCAAAAGACTGGGAGCAACCAACTAAGAGAGCATAATGGCCATAATCATGCAGAGCAACAAAGCATTACTAATCAAAGCATAGAGTGGTACTACAAGTCAAGGACTAAATGATAATAGAGGCTATGGTGACTTTTCATAGTCATAACATGGTGTGAGGATGTGCCAAGTCAACCCAAACAAAGCATCAAAGGAGACTACCACAATACTATGATTTTGCATGCTAAAACAATGCATAATTTCTTCAAGGCACACTAAGCTATCCCAATTGTTTGGAACAAGACATGCTACAACAATAATCACTAAGCATAAGGTCAAAACAACACCTAGCATATCATGCTAAAGTCTAAGTCAGAGTCAATGCAAGCTCCTCTTGCACTTACAAGCAAGAACTTACTACTCCTTTCCAACACCAAGCAACTTATTTGCAAAACAACACAGCAAGAACGGGGTTCCAAAATTCTTTATTCAAGCAAACTAAACAACCTAAGCAAAGTAAACGAAAACTAAAATGCTCCAAGAACAACACAACTGTGCATGAAACAATAAAAACGAAGTGTGTAGACAGACCTGAGCTTTTTATTGATGAAGAAGGGGATGCCTTGGGAATCCCCAAGCTTTGATGCTTGTACCTCTTGGATATTTCTAGGGGTGACACCGCGGTGGCATCCCCAAGCTTGAGCTTTTGTCCATTCTTCATCTTGTTGCATCATTCTCTCTCTACACCTGAAATTTTCCTTCATACAAAACTTCACACAATCTTCATTAGAAATATTAGTTTCTTCAAAAGATATTGGACCCCTGGCAAAGCTTCGGAACATCAAGTCTTTTCACTAAAAACACAAGCTTCTATAGAAACTCCTTCAAAAATCTCAATTCACCTAAAGAGAACTCAAAAAGGAATCAATAAGAAGCAAATGCAAATAATGGTAGAAATCTATCAAAACAGACCAGCAGGTAGAAACCGATTTTTTGAACGCCTTCTGTTGCTCAAATCAAAACATGTTCAACTAATGAAAGTTAGCTAACATACTGGGGGATTTATTCGTAAATTTTCATCTCAATCCGAGTTACAGAGACTCCTCACGAATTTGTTTGGTGGAGGATAGAAATCTATTTCGGGACAACAACTCCCCAAATCTTACTTCCCTCTCATTAGAGGTCATTCTTGGCACAAAAAGGCAAACAAAAAAGGATAATGAGAGGTCATTACTGAAGTAATAACTTCCAAGACTCAAGGAAACTCTTGGGTTATCTCCCAACAAGTACTTTTCTTTAATGCCTTTAAGTTAGGCACAAGAAGCAAGAAGAATCAAGTATTTTCAAATGAGGCATTACTCCTCTTGTTCTTTCCTTTCTTACCTTTCTTCTTCTATTTAGGGAAGATATGATTGCTTACCGGAGGAGAAAAGTGCATAATTCCCTTTCCCACATCTATTATTTCTCCAAGGTGTTTCAGTAGGGATCTTCCAAGTGTAATATGTCCTTTGCCTACACATTTAATAACAAGATAATCAGTCGACACCATTTTCCCTGAGATTATTGTAAACACACCTACAGCTATTCCAATGGGTAATAAGGTGGCATTATTAGTAAGAGATATTTCCCCTCCTCCTTCAGAAAGCCCCCAAAGACTCAAAGAATCATAAATATCTTTAGGAATGAAACAAAATTCAGACATGATATCACAGCGAGCATCAAAAAGTGTAGTATTTATAGAGACTTTGATTGTGGAAAACCACTTTGAAGGATCAGAATTTATGGGAACATAATAATGGTAAGCCCTAAGCGTGTGATAGCAACTATTCATAGCAGCAATTTTGGTTTCAAGAGTGTTCAACCTAGAAAAAATATTTGTGAAAGAGGAATCAGACTTGCCAGGTGTATTATAAATTGTAATCAACTTTTTTATGGCATCAAAATCTTCATCCTTAGTACATTGAAAAATATCTTTCTCAACCACAACATCCAAAGCATATCTATAACGAAGAGCAATATCGTGGTAGAAACTATTGATAACCTTGCTAAGACTCATCTTAGGCTCATTTTCCCTTTGTAAAGTAGTGATTCTAGACCAAGCCTCTTTAAAACTCTCTTCAATTTTTCGCTTAAAAGTAAAGATCTCTTCCAAAGGTGTAATAGGGATTGGCCCCAAACTAGACATGGTAGCAACTAGGGCAGGAACTAATTTTTTTTTTTTGAATAAAGCAAGCAAACCAAACTAGACTAATTTTTTGGGGGGTTTTTGAAAAGAGGCAAACAAAACTAAGCAAAAGAAATAAAGCAAACTAAAAACAAAGTAAAGAGAAAGGAAGTGGAGGACTCCCCTAGTGAAGACGTCCTTAGCCTCCCCGGCAACGGCGCCAGAAAGAGCTTGATGGCCAACATGCAGCCTGTTGGGAACCCAAAGAGTAAGGTGTGAAGCAGCACAACAGCAAGTTTTCCCTTAGTAAGAAACCGAGTTTATCGAATCAGTAGGAGGAAGGAAACGTCACACAGGTGTTGCAAGCAATGCGGAGACCTTCAGAACACAAACTCAAGACTTTGGACCAATGAATCAGTGAGGTTGTCAAGCTCACCGCTTTACTGTAACAAAGGATTAAACGTATGGTGTGGAAGGTAATGGTTTGCAGCAAGTAAACAAGTAGCAGTGGAAGATGTATCAAGTGGTAAAGATTGAACCGAGGTCCATAGTTCACTAGAGGTGCTCTCCTTAGATAAACAACATGGCATGAATGGTAAACAAATTACAGCAGGGCAATTGACAGGAACTGAGCAAGGCATAACAATGCAATACTAGACAAAAAGATCCTATGAGATTCGATTGGGAAATACAACAAGATACATAGACTGCCATCCAACTACATATATGACTAGAAGTCCACCTTCAGGTTATCATCCGAACCCCCTCCAGTATTAAGTTGCAAGCAATAGACAACTGCTTTAAGCAAATTGTGTAAGGCAAACAATCCATTTGTTCCATGAACAAGAGACCTTTGTTTTCTCCCTTGTAGCAACAGCACATCTACAACCGAAGAGATTTCTGTCACTTCCCTTGGAAACTAGAGGCATGAAACCACTATCGAGCATAAATACCCCCTCTTGGAGTCACTAGCAACTACTCGGCCAACATAGCTACTAACAATGGAGAGGCATGCAAGATCACAAACAACACAGACATGATAGAATCATAAAGACAAAACCATTAATCAATCTGACATAGTAATCTCAATATCCATCGGATCCCCCAAACACAACATGCATGATTACAAAATAGATTAGATCTTGATCATGAACGGAGCTCACAAGATCTATACATGAAAGCACAAGGAGGAGATGCAACCATCTAGCTACTACATGGACCCATTGTCCAAGGTGGAACTACTCATGCATCATACCGGAGAGAAGGCCTCCGGGATGATCTCCCCTCCAGCAGGGTGCCGGGAAGAACTTCAGATCCCCCGATCTAGGGACGACGGTGGCGGCGGCTACAAAAGGTTTCGTGGAATATTGATCGGGTACTTGGGGTTACTACATCGGAGGCTTCTTATAGGCAAAGAGGCGATGCTAGGAGGCGGCCAGGGGCCCCATACCCTATCCAGGCGTGGGGCAGGGCCCACCCACGCCTAGGGGGTCTGGCCACCCTGATTCGCGTCTCCGTCTCGTCTTCTGGACTCTTGTCCCTCACGGTAAAGTATTGACTTTGGATTTTGTCCTGTCCAATTCCGAGAATATTGATTTTCTGCCTTTCTGGAACGAAAAACAGAAGAAAATAGGCAACTGGCACTGTGGCAACTTGTTAATACCTTAGTTCCAGAAAAGATATAAAAACACCTCAAAGTGTAGACAAAGCAAAGAAAATTAGATACTCAACAAGCATGGAGCATCAAAAATTATAGATACGTTTCCGACGTATCAACCTCCACCTCTACCACTCACTGGAGAAAATGCTAAAATGGTGATTGCACAGCCGAGATACGAGAACCAGCAACCTAGATATAATAACTCGAAAAGGAGGGAAGTTGTGCATCAGGTGTACAATCAAGGAGATAATGGTGGCAATGTAGTCCAGGGAGGCCTAAACGAGTACAGAGAGCATCATCAGAGTATGTGGTGTTTGTTATAGAGGCGACTGACAAGAAGAGTCAATAGCAGCGGAAAATGGAAGTAAATGCAACTATGCCGGGTGTGCCAAAGTTTATTTATTGGTCAGACCAAGAGATTACCTATAGAAGGAAGGATCACCCTATAATCATGCCAAATCCAGGAGGATATGGCTTGGTACTAGACCCAACATTCATGGGCGCAGATATAAATGTCAAGTTATCCAAGGTGCTAGTTGATAGAGGTAGCAGTATCAACATCATGTACAAGGACAAGGTGCATAAGTTGGGGATCAGCCCAAACATGTTGGAGCCAACCAAGACCACTTTTAATGGCATTGTCTCGGGATTGTCATGCGAGCCAATGGGAAAAATCTGGGTGGATGTTCTGTTAGGTAGCAGAGAGAATTCTTGCACTGAGGCTATTGAGTTTGAGGTGGTGGACCTCACAAGTTGTTACCATGCATTACTCGGTAGGCCAGCATAGGAAAAATTCATGGCTTCCACTCACATTTCTTATCTGAAGATGAATCTCCCAGGTCCCAACGGCATCATCACCATCGATGGCAACTACAAGTGCTCTATGGAGTGTGCCTCGACTGGTTCTTCGCTGGCCGAGTCATTGGTGATTGATCATGAGAAGAAGAAGATTATGGAAGTGGTAGCTTTGGAAAAGTCAGCTCAGATGGCTATGCCGCCATTGAATAACCCACATGGAATTGTTGCCTTTTCAGGCAACAAAGGAAACAAAGAAGATTCCGATTGATGAGGCATTCCCAGAGAGCACAATTGCCATTGGTGCCAGATTAAATGAAAAATAAGAAAGCAAGCTCACCAACTTCCTTCGTTTGAATCAGGATATCTTTGCATGGTCCACATAGGACTTGCAAAGTGTACGAAGGGAGTTGGATGATAACTCTCTTCATGTAAGGCCAGATGCCAAACCGATGAAGCAACCTCTTCGCCGTTTCGCTGAAGACATGAGAAAAATCATTAGTGATGAGACAGCTCGGCTCCTAGCTGTTGGGTTTATCATGGAAGTGCTACATCCAGACTGGTTGTCTAATCCAGTTCTGGTCGAGAAGAAAAAAGATGATCCGAATGTGGATGTAGTTTGGCGTATGTGTATTGATTACACAAATCTAAACAAGGCATGTCCCAAAGATCCGTTTCCACTGCCAAGGATAGATCAAGTGATCGATTCCACTACCGGATGTGAACTATTATCATTTGTAGATGATGATTATGGCTACCACTAGATACCATTGAATCTAGATGATCAAATAAAGATAGCCTTTATTACCTCGTATGGGAATTATTGCTCTCGTATTATGCCATTTGTCTTAAAAATGCAGGTGCATGTAAAAATGCTTGCACGACCAAATTGGCAAAAATGTACAAGTGTATGTCGATGATGTGGTGATAAAAGCCAAAGAGAGTAATACTCTCATAGATGGTATTTGGAAAACATTTGCGAATCTAAGGAGATTCTGAATGAAGCATAACCTAGATAAATGTACATTTGGTGTTCCGACTAGAATATTACTCGGCTTCCTTGTTTCCAGCCGAGGTATAGAGGCAAATATGACAAAGATTAGAGAAATAGAAAGAATGGAACTACAAAAGAGTCTTAATGATGTCCAGAAGTTTACTGGATGCCTAGCAACATTGAGTCTCTTTGTTAGTCGGCTAGGAAAAAGGTGTTGCCACTATACTAGTTAATGAAAAAATCAGATAAGTTTGTTTGGACAAAGCAAGATGATAGCTGTTTTCATGAACTTAAAAATAGGTTGCCCACTACACCAATATTAGCCTCACCATTGTCCAAAGAGCCGATGTTGCTCTATGTCACAACAACTAACCGAGTAGTTAGTTATATAGTTGTGGTTGAGAATGATGAAGAAGGAAAGTCGGTGCAAAGGCCAGCATATTATCTGAGTGTGGTGGTCTCGATATCGAAATAGAACTACCCACACTACCAGAAAATGACTTATGGTGTCTATATGGCAGCCAAGAAGCTCAATCACTATTTCCAAGAACATCCCATTCGAGTGATGTGCGAGGCACCTGTCTCGGAGATTTTGGGTAGTAAAGATGCAAGTGGAAGAGTGGCAAAGTGCGCTATATAGTTAGATCCATATACCCCCACAGTATGATAGGCGATATGCAATCAAGTCTCGGGGTTTAGCTAACTTTTTTGTTGATTGGGCTAAAATGCAATATGAACTGCCATTGCCAGATTATAACTATTGGAGGATGTATTTTGATGAAAACGGGTTTAGGTGCCGGAATATTCCTCACCTCACCCAAGAAAGATCAACTGAGATTGCAGATCCATTTGAGGACATCCAACAATGTAGCCAAATATGAGGCACTTGTTCATGGGATAAATGTAGCAAAAGAGATTGGTATCAGGAGAATCTAGTGTTTTGGTGACTCGGACTTGGTGGTGCAATAAGTTTCTGAGCATTGGTACGCTATAGATGCAAACATGGCATTATACGGTTTCCATGTCCAACAACTTTTGGGTTATTTTGACCGATGTGAGTTCCATCATATACCTCAGGCAGAAAATGAAGCAACCGACACTTTGTCAAATCTAGGCTCATCGCGGCAAGTAATCCCGACTGGCATAGCACTAGAGAACCTCGGGAAACTATCGATGAAGCTTTCACCTAAATCTGAGCCAATTTTTATCCCAACGAGTCTGGAGCCTGATGTAGTACCAATGGATATAGATGTGGGGGCTGGTTCGAGTAACCCAGGGACTGTTACATTTGACTCGGGGACTACCGAATCAAACCTAGGGACTTCTCTAGGTATGTCGGCAAAAGCAATGTCGGGTGAGCCAATGGTAATTGATGAATAGATTTTCTCGGTGCCTGCTATACTACCTTGGCCACATCTCATTTTATTATTCTTAAAAGATGGAACCTTTCCGAGTGATGAAACCTCGGCCAGGCAAGTGTAGAGAAGGGCAAAGGCTTATACCATTATTACAATTAGCTATATAAGAGAAGTGTAACCAATTTGCTTTAGCATTGTGTTAGTCTAGAAGAATGCCAAGAAATACTCCTGGATATTCATCAAGGATAATGTGGGCACCATGCTTCATCCAGAGCATTGGTAGCCAAAGCATTCAGACATGGGTTTTATTGGCCTAGTGCTTTGGAATAATCAGAGGACATAGTGAGAAAGTGCAATGGTTGCCAAAGATATTCGAGTAAGATACATACACCAGCTTCTGAGCTTAAAACTATCCCTATCACTTAGCCATTCGCAGTGTGGTGCTTGGATATGGTAGGACCATTCAAGCCCGCACGAGGCAATATGACTCATATGTTGGTCATGGTAGACAAATTTACCAAGTAGATAGAGGTAAAGCCTATCAGAAAATGTGATGGAGAAAACAGCTATGACATTCTTAAAGGATATAATCCCAAGATATGGCTATCCACATAGCATAATAACATGTAATAGCACAAACTTTGCTAAGGGAGAATTTTCTCGATTCTATATGGAAAAAAGAATAATACTCGATGCTGCATCGGTCGCTCACCCAGAATCTAATGGGCAAGTTGAGAGAGCAAATGGGCTAGCATTATCAGGGATAAAACTTTGGCTAATAGAACCACTCCAACATACACCTGGATGTTGGATAGAGGAATTACCCTCAGTACTGTGGAGTTTGAGAACCACTCCGAAGCACCCAACGGGCTACATGCCATGTTTCCTCATATATGGGGTAGAAGTTGTATTACTAACCGACATAGAGCATGACTCGCCAAGAGTCACTCAATATACAGAAGCCAAGGTAAAAGAAGCCCGGAACAATGATGTTGACTTGTTCGAAGAAGCACGAGAATTGGCGTTGTCCAAATCGGCAATATATCAAGAAACTCTCCGACGCTATCATAGCCAGAAGATAAATCCTCGAGTATTCAAAGAACGGGATTTGGTGCTTCGGCTGGTGCAGCGTACTGCCGAAATGCACACATTATCACCCCCATGGGAGGGGCCATTTATTGTGAGCAAAGCCCTGTACCATGATGCATATTATCTCATAGATGCTCAAACTGCATAGAAGAACAAGGCGGACATATCGGGTAAAGAAACTAAAGTGGCCATGGAATGTAGATTTTCTTTGCCCCTTTTATACTTAAAGGAAGAATGTATGTATCTCTGAACTCTCTATTATGTTAGATATGTATGCCAGCTATGAGCTATGAATGAAAATGTTGGAGCTTCTGCGGTGACCCATCATACCACTTCATGTGTAGTATACTATAGCCGTTGACATAACACTTACGGAACGCCATTCCAAAAATATCACATCCCTTAGAGTGGTACAACAGAAACATTGCGGGTCCAAATTACAAACATACACACATTATTATTACAATACCAAAAGATCGATACTTCTAAATTGTTAAAACATACAAACCAAACTCAACTTATTTAATAAGTTTCAGCGGAAGAACAAAGATTAAAACAACATATCACAACTCGGGCTCAATAGCTTATTATATAGGGTTCATGCTGCTCGGCTCAACTTAAGTACTGAACATCTATAGGGAAACTACTCTAACTCTTTACCTTCAACTCCATAGTGGATCTCGTAGTCCACCCCTTCCACTCCTCCGGACAGGTCTGGCTCCTCGTAGTGGACATCGCCCTGGCCTTTAGTAGCATACATCGGAGTGTCTTCTGGCTCCTCCAAGTCTAAGTAGGGGATCCAAGGAAAGAGTGAGTAATAGCGTTACCTATCAAGTTCATTATATGCAATGTGGGAAGTTTGATGCTCTATCTACCACCTCAGAATATCAGCCCTTGGCACTATGCAATTTTCGTAAATATTTCTTCAAAGGTTGATTTTAATATCAAAAACTATGCCCATCAACCTTCACAGGTTAACCGGAACTTCAAGGAGTTCATTTCTTGCCACATTCATAGCTCCTTCCTAGAATAGGGAGTAACATGTCACAATGCTTACACTCTGCAGAGGTGCGTGCTTTACCCATGAGATATCAAATCCTTGTTACACATCCCGGGTGTACTTTCCCGTCCGCAATTCCTTGATGTGGGGCCTAGAGATTGATCTGAGCCTACCACCATACATCTCCGTGACCATGCATACCCTACAGATTGCAAGTCAGCCTAGGATAAAACTTGTTTCCAATTGCAGCCTAAGGCGTACAACCCTCATATATAACAGAAGTCGTGGGACATTGAGGGATCCCACCCATCTGTTGACAACCCTCTACAAGAGGAGTTACAGCCACGACCTGGTCATCCATTGGCATGCGAAAGGGATCCGATCTAGATGACTCTCATGTCCCGTTCCAGATATCTAGTTGAAGTGTATTATACAGCGCTATAATCAATAATGTCATGGGTTATTAATTATTATCTGGAATTCTAGATTATGTTGCCAGTTTTAATATAAATCATCACTTAAGATGATACTAGCCAATTATAATGTCTAAAAATATATTTTCTATCTCCTTTTAGAAAACAAGTGAGAACACACAATTTGCAAATACTTTGATAAAACACATCAAAGACATGAGCAAGTGATGAACTTGCCTTGTGACTGCAAGGTAGTGAATTCGGATGCTTGCACTCGACCTTGAGCTTCTGTTTCTACCAAAAACCATCATTGCCTAGTAAGGACAATATTTAAATAAGAAATAATGAACATGCATAATAATGCAATGCATTACTTTATTATTTTTCTTCTTTGCGTGTTTTACCCACATTATTAAAGTTTAAAAACTTCTTTATTCATTAAATAAATTTAATAGTTGATAATTCCTGAAACCTTGTAAATATTATATTTAATATTTTTGTTGTAATATAAATTAATTTAAGAGCTTAAATTAATTTTTATTTATTTTTAACTCTTATTAATATTTTCTTAAAATTCTATATAGGAATAAATGTTTTAATAAAGATAATTTAACTTTGTTAGACTAAAATACAACTAATATTTTTCTTATATGCCATATTTATTTAAGATCCCAAAATTGAATTTTATTGGTTTTTATATATTATATTTATTTTCAGAAAATTCCATAAGGAATTTATGTCATTAAAATAATTAACTTAAATTTTATCATCCTAAAATATAATGTATTATTTTTATTGGGTCGTTTATATTTTTATGAACACATGAATATAATATTTGTATTTTTAGGATTTTTATTTATTTTTGTAGAGCACAAATAGTCCTTGGGGTATTTGGTCTTTTACTAAATAATTTTGGGTTTCCTTTTCTTTAAGTCTAGGCCTAGACCGTTGGCTGACCTGGCTCGACTCGGCCTAGTGGGTTGGGTCAAACCCTCTATGCCGCACTGGGCTGGACTCGACTGGCCCAGTAACTTGTATCTCCCTCTCTTCTCACGCGCAGGACTCGTGCTCTCCTCTCTCTGGTGATTTGGTGCCGCCGCCGCGCTTGATTCCTGCTGCCGTGGTGGTATAGAACGGTGCAGACGATGACATCACTACTAGGAAAACCTTCATAAGTGGCGTATCCCTTTTGGCATTCTGTGGCGCATATGGGATGCCCCGCTGTTACGTCGCCACTGATGAGAACTTCTGTGGCGCATTTGGAAATACGCCATAGAAGTCATGATATTTTTGTGGCGCATTCTGCTATATGCGCCACATGGGAGTTGTTCAGTGGCGCATTTTGACAAATGCGCCACAGAAGAATACTTGCATGCACCACAGGTGTATAACGCAGGTATTAAAAAAATAGTATTGGTCCATAATTAGGTGTTAGATAGGTATTATACACGTATTATACAGGTATTATACACATAGCAGTAGAAACATTATATTTCACTTAGTATATGAAAACAAACATAATACAAACACGAATATAGTGTCATCACACTACTTATATCCCGATTGAGGTACACAAGTGGTCACCATATTATAATACAAGTGACCAGTGGCGAATATTTATACAAGTGTTGGTACAAAGTTCACCATCTCACATTACAAATGAAGTGGTCACCCCCTACACTAGAGTCAAATAGAATACAGATGTGATGACGGTGAGAAAAAGCAAGATCACTAGAAATATCTTCATATAGTTCTCCTTCCACAGGTGGTTCCTCCACTTGGCTACTGCCTCCTCTCGAGTCGTGTATCCTTCGTAGTTGTTGCTGCTGATCTTGTTCACCTATTTCTGACATTCCTCCCACTCATCGTAGATTCCTGGAACCCAACCCTTGTACACCACGTACCACTTCATCATCTCTATAGACAAGGCATATCAGTAAATCATGCAACGGAAAGAACTAAATTGGTTCACATGCATATATGTTCGCATAAACTAAAGCAAAAGATTCATAAACATAAAAGAGAGCACATCGATCACAATCATAGAAGTTCGACAACAACTACCACAATAGTGAAGTTTATGACATGCTACCACAATAGTAAAGTTTGTGACACAACACTACACGCAGACATCTATGCACACACTCAATAATGCTAGGCGCACACATCGATCATTCTGAACTGGTAACCCTTGTCTTTGGAAATGGTAGATAGCCATCCTTCGTCATCCACATCATGTTGTCACCCTGCTTACGAATAATATTTTCAATCTCCCTCTTAGTCAACCCTCTATTGTGTTTTAGGACCCCTCCACTTGTGTTGACATATTCCACGATGATTTCCGACAAATTAGCCTGGATGAATGGAAGTCTTCTCTAAGATCATCATCATCGGATTGTGCCAAAATTTTGGCCCATGCTCGAATACTACATGGAAGAGTTGGGTTCTGGCAATCCCGGACAAACTCTTTAAGGTGATGCATGACATAGAAGGCCTCCTTGGCGCTGCTAGTAGTCGGCTCCTTGACGCAGGGGAACTCGAGCATGTGCTTGAACACGTGTTTGCCATTGTTGAAACATTCCCCTTTGTTGACTAAGGGGCATTCCTTTCTAGCATATCCCTCGAGATCCTCATTCAGAAAACCCCTTATTCTGGTGTAGTCTTTATTCTTATTATTACTCCCTGAGTCGAAATACGTTGCTAGCGAGTACTTCGTGGAAATGACGATGAGTGTGCAGTATTTTTCTCTGCACAACAAGATTGAAACGGGATGGTGGAAAAGGGAAAAGGAAGAAAGCTATAAGAATTCCTAAGTTACCACGGCTAGCGGGTGGGTGTACTTACTTAGGAAAGAAAGGAAAAAGAAGAATGTGCATCCTCTTGTGGTCCACCATGAACTTCTCGAGGTACATTGTCGCCATTGCACGCGTCTTTAATCCTTCCCTCAACTCACTATCACGCATGTAGTAGAGTTCCAGTATCGTGATGTAGGGGGTTTGCTCTCTCTTGATCTTCATCGCCAGATTGAGTGTGAATAGGCGGACCAGGTTATAGTCCAACCGTTTCGAGAGAAACAGCTTGAAGACGTCCACAGGGGATTCATGGACGAAATCCATGTCCGATGGCACCTTGACAATGAAAATCGGGTAATTTGGATCGTTGTCTTTAAGAAACATGCCCTTTAGTGTCTTGATACCATCACTCAAAGCGAGCATATGTCCAGGAGCATGGCGAAGCAGATCCGGAGTTAGTATCGCTTCACCGGCTACATGCATTCGGGAAAAGCCATCCTCGTGGGCTGATACGACATCATCCTTAGCCCGGATCCTCTTCGGAGTATGTTGGCTCTTAGCTTTCTTACCTCTCTTCATGTGCTTCTTCGTATTTTGAGCAGACTTCTCCACTGGGGATGCTAAGTGCTCAACGGACGCCTTTTGGAGTGTGGCAGGGCTAAAGACGAATCCAATAGGTTTCTCGTGTTGATCGGCGGCCGGGGGCATCTCTTGAGAAAAACAACAGAAGACAAGGCATTGCATGCATGTAGTGGGATGTCCACCTTTACTGTCACGAGCGACGAAGGGTTCTTCATCCATAGAAGGCATGTACAATCCTTTGTCGGCGCCGGTGTTGATTAAGTCGTTGATGTTGACAAATTCTTCATCATCTTTGTTGTTGCTACCATGTGGTGATGGTGGTGGCGGGGGAGACGGCGGTTGCGGTGCAACGGCTTCGCCTTGGGGCGGCCGACACGCTCCCAACAGTTGTTGGTGGCGACTGGTGGTGGTGACGACAACGGCTGGCTTCCGAGGTGGTGGTCGGATGCTCGAGGTGGTGTCGGTGCACCCCACAAGACAAATTTGGATCTTCATCAATGTTAAGGGCCAGCCGTGGCATTCTGTAACGGTCTTGTGTTCGTCGGCTCCCTGAGGTTAAAAGGGGGGTCCATGTCGTTGCACCATAGCAACACCCGAGCAATCCGGACCATCATCACGGCATCGTCCATTGGATTGTTGTGCATAGTGCAGTTCGTCGGTTGTATGATAGTGCCCTTGGCAACATCCTTCAACTCGCCGCTAGCAACTTTGTTGAGTAGTACGCAAGCAGCTTCCTGAGTTAAAACATATATGTTGGGAATCATGATCAAGGTGGCGGTCACCAAAGGTGCATAAAGGAGATGAAGCGGGGTAACTAATTAGTTACCTTGGTGAGGGCGATGAGCTCGGCTAATGTCGAGACATGGCCGGTGCCGGCAGCAGGCCTATCATTAGAAATCTCCCATGGTGGTACCGCCGCTGGATACGCTTGGTATTTATGGTGGGAGCTGCATGGAGCAGCTATGCAACTAGCTCTTGCAGCTGCGCCGTAGCGATGGTGGCTGGTGGGGTCACAAAGTCCAGCGACGCGTTAACGTTGATGCTCGAGTTCCTGCCGCTGAAGCTGGGTAGCTGTATCGGCCCATGTCGACCTATCGCATATCAAGCAGCTAGCCCCTCGAACAACCTAGGGGGATGATCGCGTGGAGCTTCTCTTCCACTAACATGTCCACTGTTTTCTCGTCCACTTTTTCCTCTAATGTCTTCACCTTCAACTTCAGCTCTTCAACCTTAGCTTTATCTTGAGCTCCCGACTGGTTCTTCCTCTCCCTTCTATTCTTTGAGTCCTCTTTGTAGTACTCGGCAAACTTCATGCTCGTACCGAAGCCGGACACACGGCCAGCTGATTTTGGCAGCAAATTCTTGTCCCTCTTCTTGTAAGTGTTCGTCGCCCTGTAGAAAACCTTGTCCCACAACTCCGTCATCGAATCCTAGGACGACAAGTCACCAGTATCGTTCAATTCCTTCTCCTGTAGAGAGACAAGGAGATGTGAACCCATGCATTTAGATTCTTGGCTTCATTATTTTAATTAGAAACTCTTGAGAGATCCACAGTAAATTATTTACCAGCTTGACTTCAAAGGCCTTCACCTTCGGGTCGTCAGTGACGAACTCCCCTGTAATCGGGTCCAGGTAGTAGCGGGCCCGGACAAAGTTCCTTAGATGCGGGACCATGATTTTATGCCATGGTTCTCTTTACCCAGGCGTTCAAGCTCGGCGTCCTCCTTGTCCCAAATGGGTTGTTTCCCTCTGTATCCACCGCTTCCAAGCCGGTGGTTACCTATGTTCTGCTCTCGCATATTATTTCCCCACGCAGTCCATGCTTCAGAGTCAGCGGTAGTTAACTCCACCTTGAATATCTTGAACTCTTCTCCATCGAGCATCGGATTTTTCCTACTTATAATCTCCCAGCTTTCACCTTTGTCATTGTTGTTCTTTATCCAGGTTTTCCAGGTGCTCAAGGTGTCGCTCATCTTTTTAGTGCTAGTTTGTTCACCGGGTTATTTCTCTCCAGGTTTCTGAACTACTCTGGGAATGTGTATCGTTTGTGAAGCTTCTTAAGGAGGTTCTTGACCAAATCCCGATTAGCAGCACTTCGAATGTACTTCATGTTGACCGACATGCTTTCCTGAACGATGCACCCGAGTTGCATGCCGTACCCGCTGGCAATTGACACAGGCGCAATGGGTTGGCCACTTTCTGCGACCTCAGTGAGCTCATCACAGATGTTGGCGAGCACTTGCGACTTCCGATCCTTAATCTCCTTATTATTCTCCTGTATAGCAGTTGGGTTGCCGCTATCGCCATCTGTCTGCTTGCCGCCATCGGTGATGGTGTCACCCTCCTCCCTGCCATCACTAGTTTCATCGTAGTCATCGTCCGCCAGTCTCCAACGATGGTCGCCGGTGGTGGTGTCATTCTTATCTCCTCCTCCGCCTCCTCATGCTCTTGGGACACCCCACAGAATGACTTGTTGGCCTCTCGGGCTTGATCCTCGACGCTCATGTGCTTAGAAGGGCCAGCCTCGTCGTTGGTCGGCATGTTTGCACTTTATTAAAAAAAGAGGCAAAAAGTTAGCATAAATATCGACCAAAAATTTAGGCATGACCTTTCCTAATTTTTGGACCTATGAGTGCCCATTTCTCAACCTAAACTGAAGTGAATCGACACTTCGGGAGAAACGGGCAACTCAATTGAAATCCCTGCAAGAAAAAACAGCCCCACAGCCCCATTGACAACCCCATTTCATTCACAGTATCAGCACCATAGTAGCAGCACAGCATGCATATATAATTCACAGTAGCAGCAACATAGTACCAGCACAATAGCACCATACTAGCAACACCACAGTAGCAGCACAACATGCATATATAATTCACAGTAGCAGCAACATAGTAGCAGCACAGCATGCAGCATAGCAGCACCATAGTAGCAACACAGCACCATCTATAACTCCCCTACATATTACACAATCTATAATAGATAAGATGTACATAGCACCATTCATGGCAAGTGTCAGCAGAGAGATGTATGGAACACAACACAAAGCTTATAATTCAATTATTCATCATTTTTTCAATATTTTTCTGTGATAATTATGGAACAGAAAGAAGACAAAGCTACTGAAACTACTGCAAGCAACTACTAATAACCTAAACTAAACAACTAAGAAAGCAACTGCTGCAAGAAAGCACCTAAACTAAACAAGCAAGCAAGCGGTAAGAAAACAACTAAGAAAGCACTACTGTAAGCACCTAAATTAATGCCAAAATAAATTAGAACCGGAAGTGTTTAGTGACCAGCCAATGCCAAAGAAATTTAGAACCTAAACTAATGATGTGTGACGTTGATTGATTAACAACTATTAGTTAGCCTTGGCTAATCTAAAGGATTGATGTTTAAATCTTTGTCAGTTCAAGCTTCGTATTTAGGGCATCTTAATTGTATAATTGTTTGCTTATTTGCTGCAATAGTGAGTTGACTAATTATTATTCAGCAAGCAACTAAAATGTTAAATACTACAGGAACCAAAAGCGAAATAGTTTTAGCAATACTGTAAGCATTTCTTACTATTCTAAAACTGTGATATTGTATTCCCAGGGCACATAAAACCATGGTATTTCCATATTACCACCCCTATTTTCTCAAGCTATCTGTTGAGCTTGGACCAAAATAATGTGGTACATACTTATATGGAC
Source organism: Avena insularis (assembly GCA_023614405.1). Lineage (NCBI taxonomy): Eukaryota > Viridiplantae > Streptophyta > Magnoliopsida > Poales > Poaceae > Avena > Avena insularis. The sequence goes on from JAJUPC010000095.1 coordinate 691,346, forward strand.
AAATGCCTCTGATTTTCTGGCATTTTAGGGACAAATGTTTCTGAACCAAGGTCCTAGCTGATACTTCATGAATCTGTGACTATCATCTTCTGTATAGTGCTAGACTAGCTCCGGTTAGAGGCACACATCATTTTATAAACACTGGGTTGATGCTAACAGAGTTCAAGCCAAATAGTCAATGAATGCCAATGCTAGAAGAGACAGGAGGCATTAGAATAGAACACACAGGAGAAAATCAAGCAACTATGTTGAAGACAGGTATAAAGATCGAGGCTTCATCTAGAACTGAGGCACGCGAGGAGAAGGACAAGTTTGATAGAATACACTGACTGAAAAGATTAAACACTTCAGGGATCAGGATTTTAGGGCTTAGGGAAATAGAGGGAGCGGTTCTAGTACCTGCAGATGGGGAGGTGGTCGTTGACGAGGTGGCACGGTGGTGGTGATCCTGCTGTGGAACTGTCCTGCTCCTCCTAGGGCACACGGGATGGGCTCCGGCGGCTCCTCCTCCACAGGCGCACGGTGGCTCCACGGGCTCTGGCGAATCCTCCTCCAGGGTCTCCAGTGGCTCCTCCTCCATGGGCTTTGGTGGCTTCTCCTCCACTAACCTGCTCCTCCGGTGCGGCGGGCATGCGGGTGACGCTTGGGTGGGCATGCGCATGAGCGGGTGGCGCTAGGGTGGTCTCTAGGGTTCGTTGGCCATGTGCGCGTCTAATTTGGAGAAAGTGAAATGGAGGTGGGGGAAAGGAAAGGCCGAACCGTCCATTTGACTAAGTGTCAAAGTCCATGTGAAACTTCTGTGGCGCATTCCAGCGATATGCGCCACAGAACCTTGGCACTTAGTCCAAAATGGTGTAATGTTGTAGTTTGACATGAATCACCCACTAGCCTATTGGTCTTGCTTGACAGCACTAATCTGGGGCAGCCAGGTTCGAATGCTGGCTGTCTCAATATTTGTTTTCCTTATTCAAAAATTATTTTTAATTACAGGTTACAAATATATTTAAAACCAAGAATCATATACATCAAAAACCCCCAAATATCATATACATAATTATATAATTCTCAAAAAACCCAAATCATATACATCAATATAATTTTAGTCGAGCTAGCCTCTCTTCACAATCTTCTTGCCATTTTTCTTCGCGGTTGAATACTTTAGCCTGGGCACTTTGAGATTTATTCTTGTGAACGGACAATCTTTAGTAGGTAGTGTGGTCATCCTTCTTACTGTAGTAGTATTAGTAGGCATGTTGAAGTACTTGTCAAATTCCTCTTTGATCTTTGGATCGCCGTTCTTGTCGAAGTCTTGCTTGTTGGCGGATCCTTCCATTCCGATGATGCTCCTCTTTCCCCTCCTCACTAAAACACAACTAGGCTTTGATGGGTCGGTAATAAAGAAACATTGGTCAACTTGGCTAGCGAGTATCCACGGCTAATTTTTCACGGAGGCGTTCTTTGCCGACTTGGCATCGGGTATAACGCGGGTGGTGAAATACCAGCCTTCTTTTTTGACGTTCTTGGCCCATCTAACACGAAACATCAGTACCGTCTCTCCACACTAGTCGAGCTCCCATATCTCCTCGATCCTTCCATAGAATCTTTCCATGATAGTAGTCTCATCATCGGCAAAGGACATCATAGTTACTCCTGAGTTTTGATATTCGCTATTCATGTCATTTTCCTCGGTGTAGAATCTATAACCGTTGATGTTGTACGACTAATAGGTCTTTACGTTATGCGTTGTTCCCTGTGACAAGGAGAATATGAGTTTTTGATCTTTCGTAGAAGGCGTCTGTGGGGGGTATCCAGCAGCCTTTTCTTGAACCAACCCGTGAAGCTGGAGTTGTTCTATCTTGTGACGTCTCCTTTCTTCCTCGGGCAGGCCCGGTCCATGTACTCCTGCTCGATCAAGTTTTTGTGCTCTTCCACCCAAGGGCTGACCAATTCAATGTGTTGTTGCGCGACTTGGTGTGTGCTGCCAAAGTCAGCGCGTAGATTAGCAATGCTGAAATGCAGTGAGCGGTGGCCCTCGTGGTGACCATACCCATCGAGCCTGCTGAGGTGCTTCTTGGTGGCATTCCAACATCCTCGTTCTCGGTGGTTAGGTAGTTCTGGCAGAAAGAGATGCACTCATAGATCATAAATCCCTTGGCTATGCTTCCATCTAGATGGGACCTGTTGCGAAAGAACCCTTTGATGACACCGTTCAGCCTTTCAAATGGCATCATGTCATGCAGGAATGTTGGCCCGAGCTAGATGATGTCATCCATGACATGGACAAGTAGATGCACCATAATGTCGAATAATGCGGGTGGGAAGTAAATCTCGATCTCACATAGTATCACAATGATCTCTTCATGTAGCCTGTCGAGCTGCTTCATGCCGATCGACTTCCTAGAGATGACGTCAAAAAAGTTGTACAGGCCAAACAGTGTCTCACGGACGTGCTCATCCATTATCCCTCGTATGGCAACTGGAAGTATCTGTGTCATCAGCACGTGACAGTCATAGGACTTCATACCGCTAAACCCCTTCTTCGCTACATCAAGATATCTTCTTATCTTTCCCGAGTAACCGTGAGGAACTTTGACTCCTAGGAGGCACCTTAGAAACTGCTCGATCTCCTCCTAACATAGAGTGAAGCAGGCAGCGTGTAGCATAACCACCTCATTCTTCTTAACCCTTTTGCGGCAACCTTGAGTCCCTTCTGTCTGATCGTCATCATCATCACTATCAGGTTACTGAAGCTACTTCTTGATGCCAAGCAATTTCATGTCGTTTCTTGCTTTCGGCCCATCCTTGGTCCTCTTCGGCATGTTGAGTAGAGTGCCAAGCAGACTCTCAGTAATGTTCTTCATGATGTGCATTACATCGAGGATATGGGGCATGTGGAGGACCTTCCAGTACGGAAGGTCCCAGAAAACAGACCTCGCTTTCCATACACCTAGAAGCGTCTTTGTCCTCGGTCACTTCTTTCCTAGCGCAGGGCACTCTTCCCAATTATTCAGAAGCTCCTCGATTTTTTTCGTGGATCCTAGTACGCGGGGCTCTTTCAATCTCGTCTTTACCATTGAACAAGTCACCCTGTTTTCTCCATGGGTGATCCATGCAAAGCCACTTTCGAGTCCCTTGGAAGACGGTTTTCGAAGACCCGAGATCCTTTGGTAGCTGGAGATGCGGGGTCTTATCCATGCACTTGACACATGCATTGTGTCCTTTGTTCACCTAGGCCAATACATATGCGTAACCAGGATAGTCCTACACCATCGTGAGCAACACGACTCTTAGAGGGAAATATTCTTCAGTGTAGGCGTCCCACGTACGGGTTGGCGTCTCCCACAATGTTGCTAACTCCTCTTTCAACAGCTCGAGATAAATATGCATATTGATACCTAGCTGTTTTGGCCCCAGAAAAAGAATGCTCATCTATACGTACCTTTGCTTTGTGCAGAGCCACGGGGGGATATTGTATGGCCATACAAACACGGGCCAAGTGCTATGCGTGCTACTCTAGTTTCCAAAAGGATTGAGTCCATCGGTGCCCATACCCAGCCTGACGTTCCTTGCATCACCCCCGAACTCTTCGAACTCGATGTCCAATGCATTCCACTGGCTAGCGTATGAAGGGTGTGTCAGGATCTTGCCCTTCTCCGGATCATCTTCGGGTTTCTCCCTTTCTGTGTGCCATTGCATTATCTTTGCTTCCTTAGGATCTACGAAATATCATTGTAGACGGGGAGGGATAGGAAAGTACCATACCACTTTTCAAGGAACTTTCTTGTTCCCTCTCTTGTACCTTCCATGGCCGCACACAGGACATGTGGTTCTCTCCACATACTCGTTATGATAAAGTGTGCAATCATTGATGCATGCATCGTATTTAACGTGTGGTAGGTTGAGAGGGCACACGATTTTATTGGCCTCCTCTATACTTGCTGGCAATGTGTTCCCCTTAGGAAGACGATCCTGCCAGAATTCCATCTTAGCATTGAAGCTCACGTTGGTCCATTTGTGTTCCGCCTTCATCTCTAGAGCCTTGAGCGTTACACTCAGGCGTGTATCCTCGGGCCGACACTCAGGATACAATGGAGTCATCCCGTTTATCTCCATTTGTGCCATCTTGGCTTTCTCTCTGGCTGCAGCTTTGGCATTGCTCGTCTCCTTGAGAAGCATTTCCTGAACATGAGGGTCCCGCAACACCAAAGTTAGCAGCGTCTGGGTGTTCGTGTCTTCTCCTTCTTCATGATGGTCATTCCCGTCGATATATCCTTATTCGTCATGATGATCATGCCCGCCGGTATATTCTTCATCATGATGACCATGCCCGCCGGGAGACTCTTCGTCTTCTTGCCCACCCACGTCTTCATGATGACCACCACCATTTGTTGTCGGCTCCTCATAAAAGTCATGCATGAAACCGTGCATGAGCAGGTGATCCTCCAATTTCCAGAATCAGGGTCGATCCAGCGCTGGAGTTTACATGTTTGACATGGACATCTTATCTGGGTCTTGTTATTCCGAATCATGTCCACCTTCATGTCTTTCTTATACCTAGTAACTCGACCTTCGCTCATCCTGACGACCATGGTTGCCTGCGTGGTATGCACATAAAGAGCAAAAGAGATAGTAGGTTAATTAGAAACCACACCTTATGCACACACAAACACACATGCATGCATGGTCGCCAGAAAAATTCGGCATGACCTTTCATAAAAGTAGGACATATGGGTGGTGCAAAAAATTTCTGAAATGGAAATGAATCAACATTTTGGCAAACATCCATGCACCACACCGGGGGCAGACAAGCAACAACAAGAAACTTCTTCCCATGTAAACATTCATGCACCACACAAGCTTCACGCACAAACATCATCTTGGCGCCATCGCATGTACACACCGCCCGCGCGACAAGCTTCACACCTACAAAACATGCATATTCTTGGCCAATTACTCACCTAGTAGATTGAATACCGAGTCGAGACCGCGATGTGAGAGAGTGTGGACCAACAGATCTATGGAGATATTGTGGTAGACAAATAGAGATGTGGAGGAGAAAAGTAAGTGTGTTTTAGATCTACAAGTTGGAGAAAGGCTTTCCCTAACCAATCTATCCACTATAGTAGGTTTAAATATGACAAAATGGAGAAAATTATGGGCACAATGGGGTGGGAGAGAGGAGGAAGACGAGCTGGTAGGAGGGGGAAGAAGGATGTGAAATGGGTGGTGGTAGATAGAGGGTTGCAAAGCTGCCACCTTTTGTGCAGATTTGGACGCAAGGTTCGGTGGCGCATGTGGTAGATATGCGCCACAGAAGATTGATCTTATGTGGCGCATTTCATAATATGCACCACAGGATCTTGGTCAAACTTGCCAGAAGGTAGGGCCCACATCCATGTTTTGTGGCGTATGCGGTGACATGCGCCACAGAAGACATAAACTTTTGTGGCGCATACCATATGCGCCACAGAAGGTTGGTCGGAGCCCGATCAAAGCCAGCCTGTTGTGGGTCCTACCTGCTGCTTCTGTGGTGCATTTGGGAATATGCACCACAGAAGTGTCAACTTCTGTGGCGCATATGCCCAAATGCGCCACAAAAGTTTCGTAGCCCAACGCCTGGTGTGGGTCCCACCTTACTTCTGTGGCGCATTGCCAAAGTGCATGCGCCACAGAAGCTTGAAGGTTTTGTGGTGCATTGCACCATATGCTCCACTGGTCTTCTTTTTTGGCACATGGTCAGCCCCATGCGCCACAGAAGGTTTGTCTATCTATAGCTATTTTTCTAGTAGTGTGTTGCGCCCTCCAATCCAGTCTGATTCATCGCTCGCGCCTTCTACAGGCCGTGGTGTTGATACATTCGATCCGGATTACGGATGTAGTATAGGTGAGCAACCCATAATTAGCTGGAACGTATCTTGGTAGATCTCATTCCAAATTCAATAATCCTACTAGCCTGTTTACCACAACCATGGTCAGTCACTAGACGATTAAGATCCTTCAGGTTGCTTAGCAATTAAGCTCCTTGGATCGGACTAATGCAACAAGCTCGATGGTTCCTCGTTATCCTCTAGTCAAACTAGTTTCCCATTGATATCCCCATGTCACTCGAGGGGTCGTCGGTCTTATAGCAAACAAGATTCTATCTATGTAGAACAAAACGTCATGTTGTTTGGGCCCTTAATTGGACAACGGGCATTAAGCATCCCATAGATAGTCAAGCACACATAATATAGTAATTAAAATCAACCACAAACTTAATGGAAATTATATAGGAACATCAAATCTCACCAATCCCCTACATCTCCCACGCCCAAGGGAACTTAACCACACATGATAGAAGAAAGCATCTCGATATAATTAAATAAAGGGAGTTCTTCTTGATATTACCGTGGAGATCCACAATAAGAAATATAAATAAATCCAACACAATTCAAGATGGGAAGAACAATCTCAAACCCTAGTCTTGCAAGGTGGAGATCACTCTCTCTCTCAAGTACAAGTAATGGCTATGGAGGTGTGGTGGCTAGGAGATCGAAGATCGTGGAGCGAGATGAAGAACATCTTCTCCTTCTTCTTTGGATCTCTTCTTTCTCCCTTATGGATGGTATGGTGGCTCATGTGTTCTATTTTAGACCTCGGCCTCTTCACGAAAGTTGTCCCTTTTAATAAGACGAAGGAGATGGAAGCTATACGGCAGGAACTATAAGGCCGAAAAAATATTCCCGCCGTATAGTTGCTCGTTAAAGCTTCAGTAATTTCCCCTCAATTGCTTCCAAAGAGAGACTTGCTTGTTTTAGTCTGAATATTGTGTTTTTTCTGTTAAATCCCTTTGTTGATGAGCAGAAGATGAAACACATATTAAAAACCAAGTTTTCTTTGCTACCGAAGTATTAGCATTGGGTAAATCTAGAAAACCATCAAATCCAAATGAAAACCAACGATAGAAACCATAAAAAATGTGTAGAATCTCACAGGTATCAACTCCCCCAAGCTTAGATGTTGCTCTCCCTTGAGTGACAAGGAAATAAGAAAGGATAGCGGAGATTCGAAACTAAAATAAAAGAACTTACAAGGTTGAATTGGTATCAAATTCTTTTCTTCACATCTCCTGCAATCTTAAACATGATCATACAAATATTCTCAAGATTGCACTAAGTTCACTTCCTAACCACGTATATCATGCTAGAAAATAAATCATATGCTCGAGCGAGTGTCAAAAGTTTAGCTAGGAAAGTGAAACAAATCTTTTTGGTTTCTCACTTGTTGAGAGATGAAAACTTTTGCTCTTGTTCCTTTAATCAATTAAGGGTACTCAAGTTTGCACCAAGAACATTTAATTTAAGAACAACTCATCTACTATCACGTCAAAATTTCAAGACTCCCAAAGCACCTTTTCCTTTCCTTGTTTTTCAAAAACTTCAACTCTTTCATAGAGAAATCATGCCACTATTTTTAACATGTTAATTGGGGTTATGTTGCACACTCGTGACCATGCCAATAGATAGCTGTTGAGCAATACTGGGTCAGAGGAGTACTACAACTTCACTTGGAACATAAAACCAAGAGGAGACTAAAAAATTTACACGTCATAGCATTGTTGCTATAGACGTTTACATAACTCAATGGCCAAAATCAAGTGGTTTCCCACATTTAGATCGTTTGTTGACCAGCGGAGTTAATAGTTCCCCATGGAGTATGACAGTATTGTAGTGACACGCGTAAAGAAATATCCTAATGTAATTATTAGAAAAAGAAGTGGCATAATCTCTACTACTTCGAAGTATCCATTTTATCAAACAATTTCATTCAAGGGTGCTATCGAGTCTATTTACATTAAGCTCAATGGGGTGGAGTAGTTTCTAAAATCAAATCCTTTGGGCTAAACATGGACTCAAGTCATCTCTTGGATTCTTTTTCTTGTTATAAAAATGTCGGAAATATTTTAACCATGTTCATTGCTCATAGTTTCATAGCTAAAAGTGGACACTAGCAAGGGAATATAATTTATAGGATAACAAGCTAGGTGGGGAGTGACTCAAGTGAAAGCGAGTAAATAATTGTAGGATCAATTTAAAGTTGCAAGAGAGGTGATGAAAGGAATGTGATACCTCCTCTTGCTTGCTTCGTTCTCATACTTGAGTCCAATCCTGTCTATAATTCCCTATTGCCAAGTCACCTGAAATTGAGCAATCTCCAAGAAAGACAAAGAAACAATTTTCCAAATAAAGGTTACAGATAAGTTTTTTGTGTGTTTTTGGTTTAAGAATGCAAACTTAAAGTAAACATGCTATTCTTGGAAAAGAAAACAAATAAAAAGAAGAAATAAAAATATGAATGCAAGTTTGGAGGTTTTCAAAACCTCCTCCAAGCTTAGGATGTTGCCATGCTTAGTTGTTGTCGTCGGTGGCGGTTGATGGTGCTGCTGGTAGTAGTCGGGGAAGTAGGTCATGCAGTTACCAAAGGTGTGAGTTAAAGCACTCACATCTTCACTAAATCCATGCAGAGTTTGGTCGATCTCCCCAATGTGTTGGTTGAGCTGCAGAAAATCTTGGTAGGGGACATTGTTGAACCCATGTTGCTCTTGTGGCTGATGGGGCCATTGGTCCCAAGGCTGCTCCTCCTGATGCTATTGCTGCTGTCCCTCCCATGCAGGGTTGTACTCCTGCTCCTTCTCATCCTGGTGCCCTCCTTATTCCTCTTCCCCGGAGTCAGGGTAGAGCTCCGCCATGATCTCAGTCACTTGGTCCTTGGTGAGGATCCAGTGGTCCCTTCCCTGAACCTCGAAGGCTTGCGGGCAAGGCAATGGCACTTGATCATCCTGCACAACATCAAGATAACCAAATTGATAGGCTCGAAGCCTCCTATTAGCTCGGTAAACACCGAGGAATACACAAGCAGTTATATACTTGACATCCATAAGTAAGGAGCCATCAACAGGTTGCGCAATAGGAATTACAATTTCAAGGTCTTGGATTAGGTGGGTTACCATTCCACCGATGCGAATATCACCTTTCTGTTTGTTGCTATGGTGGCGGAGGTGCTGGAGAATTGAGCTGCAGGAGTGGGACTATGCGGTACATTCGGGAAGAGCGCCTTGGTGATCATGTCCATGTCTGCATTGGCCATCGAGCCGGTATCTCCTCTTCCTAACAAAGTGTTAGTAAGAAACATAGCAAAGTAACAGATGGTTGGGTTATGAATGGTGGACATCTTCTTCTGATAGAAGTTCCTCCACCATTAACAGAAACAACCTCCTAAGTATTTGCACTCGAGATGCTATACAATTTTTTTATAGTTGGTTCCCCTTCTTGAGGGAATCCATAAGCATCACATAATTGTTGATAGGTAATTTTATATGGTCGTTGGTTAACGGTGAAATTTATCATGCCTGCATTACCTTTCTCTTGTAGTCGTCGTAGAAGGAGGCGAGGAACTCATGGGTGAGCCCTTCTTAGGTCTAGTGGTTGGCGTTGGCGAGGTTGGCGAGCCCTGCATTTGCACATAGGTAGTCTAAGTCCTCCTTCAACTCTGCTGAGTTGAGAAAGCCGTTAACGGCCCATCGTATGGGCAGCACCTTCCTCGTCAAAATCGTGGCGTACTTGTTGTTGAGCTTAGCCCGGAGCCCCGAGCCCTCACCACGTTTGTCCTTTCTCTTGCGAAAAATACTACCGATCTTATTCATCTTGATGCACTGAGAAATTTCAACATAAAACCTTAGGCATATAGTTTCTACATGATATATGAACGATTCTATGTGGAGGAATTCAATTCTAACATGAGAAATCAAAATAGAAAATCAATCAAGCTTGAGTTCATCCACTAATTCAATGAGAGGATATCAACCATGGAATTCTGAAAATAAAGCAGGATAGAGAGAGAAACATACCGATCTATTGATTCCCCACTCAAACCAACGAAATCCGCAAAGAATTGAGAGTTCTCGAGAGGTTTTGTGAGTTTTGGAGAGAGGGTTTGAGAGAAATAATGAGAGGAGGAAGAACCTTGCCCTGCCCCGACCCATTTAAGTGGTCGGGCCAAACTATACGACGGGAGCTATATGGCCGGGTTTGGTAGCTCCCGTCGTATAGTTGTGGCGGCGGTGAGGGTTAGGGTTTCCCTTCGCCAAATCACAACTATACGGCCACAACTGTACGGCTGGACCAAATGGTCCCACTGTATAGTTGGTCATCTAACCTTCTGTATACGAACCCCAACTATACGGCCGGACCAAAAATTCCCACCGTATAGTTGGTCATTAGACAATCTAGAACATGCTGTTTCACCCAAATTTTCAAAGATGCATTTTTTTATCCGAACAATTTTATTAAGCTAGTTTCTATAGATAAAACTCAAACTTTATTTTCTACTCTAAATATATGCTTGTTCAGTTGGTATTTCTGCTACTTTTTGACAGCTGCATCTTTACGGGTGCGCTTCCGCAAAAATGTCTATGAAAAAGTTATAGGAATGCGATGAACATCTTTATTGTCTAACTTTAATTTATTTTATTGATATGATGGGTTGACTCCCATTAAGCATTTTATTAAGAATGGTTGAATATTTCAACCCCTTCTTTGTTCTCGAATCCTTCCCTTTGGTTGACCTTTATCAAAGGCACTTACCATATGAACTCGTTTTGCCGGTGGAACATACCTTTCTCCTGCTTCTAGTTTCTTTGGAAAATACCGGATTATTTCAGCATCATAAACATTGAAGATTATTTTCCCTTTAGCACAGTCAACTAATGCTCCGACAGTGCTAAGAAAAGGCCTTCCAAGTATTTTAGATAATTTTTCATCCTCTGGAATTTCAAGAATAATAAAGTCAGTGGGGATGACATGCTCATCTATTCTAAGTAGAACATCCTCAATCATACCAACAGGTTGTTTAGTGGATTTGTCAGCCATCTGTAAAGTGATGGAAGTGGGGTAGTACTCCCCTAATCCTAACCTTTTATATAGGGAGTATGGAATTACACTAACACCTGCACATAAATCACATAAAGCATTATGAATATCAGTTTTTCCTATTGAACATGAAATAGTTGGTATATCGAGATCTCCTGATTTAGACAATAGCCTCCCATTAGTAGGGTAACTAGTCACCATGGCAACAGTTTTGGTTATTTCTTTATTTCTACTAAGAATGTCACAGAGAAATTTAGAATGGGCAGGCACTTTTATTGCATCCGCAAATGGAATTTCTAGACAAAGGTCATTTAATGCCTTTGTAAAAGAGTTATAGATTGCCTCATCTGGTGCTTTCTTTTTACGGTCTGGATATGTAAGTTTCTTACCTTTATCTTTTACCTTTTATGGAGGATCAGGCTCTTTAGTTGCTTTATTTTGTTCTTGCTTATTTTTCTTCTTTTCTTTTGCAACAACTTCATCTTCTTTGCTTGTGTCTTCTTCTCTTGGATCAACAGTTTCTGCATCAGAGTTATAACTATCATCCTGTGCATCACTCTTCTTCTCCAAGGTTTGATCTTGTGTATCTTGAGCAGTAATCTTGAGGATCCACCAATGTAACATCTTCCTAGCTTGCTTTGAGCAAGGATTTTTCCTTTTGATCTTTTTCAGCTTCATATTCCGGTGGTCCTAATGGTCCTTTAACAATTGCACCTCTTCTTGTAACAACATTAGTAGAATCAAGAATATTTATATCATCTTGAAGAAAGATTTGATAAATAGATGCTATTTGTTCACATAGGGTTTCAATCATACTGAGGTACTTGTTAAATAATTTTATTTCTTGGCCAATTTCCTCATAATTTTATGTAAGTTCAGCCAAAATATTTTTATGTCTTTAAATTCTTATGCAAGTTATTATAAGACTTTGTTTGTCGATGTTTCAATTCTTGAAAAACTTTTCTAGTTTCATCCTCTTCAGTAAAAACTTGTAACAAATCTACTTTGTTTTCCTTGAAAAGTTCAGAATATATACCTTTTTATTTCATGGTTTTGCGTACTTTAGGCATAAGATCAGGATTTATATGAAGTATTCCCTTTTCTGGCTTAGTGCCAAGATCAGGATTATATAAAGAATCATTTTTAGCCCTAGTAGCCATTAATTCCAAACATGCTTTGATAGTTAAAGTGTTTATCGATCCTCCTGCTGATGAATCTAGCAACTCTCTACATTGGGTATTAAGACCATGGTAAAATAAGTGGCAAACAGTTGACTCAGAATAGCCATGATTAGGAATACTATTAATCATTCCAAAGAATCTTTCCCAGGCTTGTGGGTAATTTTCTCTCATGTTCTGACTAAAGTTTCCTATGTTCTTTCTAAGTTTTATTACCTTTGTAAAAGGATTAAACCTGTTTATGAATTTAACAATGCAGTTTTCCTAGCATTTAATATAATGGTGAGGGAGAGAATATAACCAGTCTAGATCTTTACCTTTGAGAGACCAACGAAATAGTTTTAGACGAGAGAATTCTCTTGGAAAACCTTTTGGTCCAAGTGATGTTAGCACATCATCGAAATCTCTAAGATGCCTTCCTGGGTCTTCATCTTCCCTTCCACTGAAAGCTTTTTCCTGCAAATTTTTAATAATTTCTCTATCAAATCAATATTCCCTAACTCCAGGATTAGGAAAATCTATTGGTTGTTTAAGAAAAGCAGAATTTGGAGCATTGTATTCTCTGAGAGTCTTCTCAGGTTTCTTGGGATTTGTCCTATGAATGGACATGATTTCCATGAAGTCACTTAGGTTGTCAACTTCAACTTTATTCGACCTCAAAAGTTTTTCAACAATTTCCTCGCGCCTTTGAGTAGGTACGCCGATCAAGATAATCTGGTAGATAAACCCTACCAAATCATGTAGACCCTTTGTCTCCTAGGGAGACCATCTTGTAATAGTAACACCTGAAATTTCAAGAGACAAAACACTTAGCGCTTAGCTCCTCGGCAACGGCGCCATAAAATGGCTTGATGGCTGCAAGTGCATTGATCGTTTGTAGCTAGTTTCGAAGTTAAGATGTCGATCCCATAGGGAGCCCAAAGGTAATTGTTTATTGGTAAAGTCTTTGTCACACCCGAAGTTGTCACAGGTCTTCGAGTGAATTGACTGCAAGTGTTGAAAATGAGAATGGAATTTGTATTTGAATGAAAGTATTTAAATAAAACTAAAATGTAAAATTTAGAAATAAAAAGCATAAAAGTAAAGAAAGATTTGTTTGTTGTTTTCTGCAGATGACAAAGTAGGCGCGGGGAGTTTCAGTTCATGGTGATAGTGAATGTGTCGGGTGGATGAGTGATAAGTGTAACAATTATAATCTTATAAGTATGTGTATAGGAGAGCAACCCATAATTATTCGGAACTCCTCTTGGTATATTTCATCCTAACCTCAATAATCCTACTAGCCTGATTACCACAACCATGGTCAGTCGCTAGACGATTAAGATCCTTCAGGTTTGTTAGCAATTAAGCTCCTTGAATCAGACCAATGCAATAAGCTCGGTGGTTCCTTGTTATCCTCGAGTCAAACTAGTTTCCCATTGATATCCCCGTGTCACTCGGGGGTCGTCGGTCTGCTAGCAAACAAGAGTCTATCTACGTAGAACAAAGCATCATGTTGTCTGGGCCCTTAATTGGACAATAGGCATTAAGCATTCCACAGATAGTCAAGCACACATAATATAGTAATTAAAATCAACCACAAACTTAATGGAATTATATAGGCACATCAGCTCTCACCAATCCCCTACATCTCCCATGCCCAAGGGAACTTACACATGAGAGAAGAAAGCATCATCGATATAATTAAATATAGGGAGTTCTTCTTGATATTACCATGGAGATACACAATAAAAAATAGAAATAAATCCAACACAATTCAAGATGGGAAGAACAATCTCAAACCGTCTTGCAAGGTGGAGATCTCTCTCTCTCTCAAGTACAAGTAATGTCTATGGAGGTGTGGTGGCTAGGAGATCAAAGATCGTGGAGCGAGATGAAGAGCGTCTTCTCCGAATCTCTTCTTTCTCGCTTCTGGATGGTATGGTGGCTCGTGTGTTCTATTTTCGACCTTGGCCTCTTCATGAAAGTTGTCCCTTTTAATAATAAGAAGGAGATGGAAGCTATACAAAGGGAACTATACGGCCGAAAAAATATTCCCGCCATATAGTTGCTTGTTAAAGCTTCAGTAGTTTCCCCTCGATTGCTTCCAAAGAGAGACTTGCTTGTTTTCATCTGAATATTGTGTTTTTTCTGTTAAATCCCTCTGTTGATGTTCAGAACCTGAAACACATATTAAAAACCAAGTTTTCTTTTCTACTGAAGTATTAGCATTTGGTAAAGCTAGAAAACCATAAAATTCAAACGAAAACCATCGATAGAAACCATCAAAAATGTGTAGAATCTCTCAGCTATCAGTTATCGAATCTTTGGGAAGTAGAAAGCATGGTGAAGTTACTTTAACGGACCTTTGGGAGTTTTAGATTCTTTCGGTTTCACTTGAAGATGTGCAAAACATCTTATGGGAATAAAAGATAATAATAAAGTATGCATGTAATTGTTAGAGCAAGATAATAATATGTGGGCAGTGCATCCATAATTGCTATTGCCTCTGCAACCGCTTATAGTAATAACCTACTAGTCTCATCCATAGAAGAAAGATAACTAATGATATGCATAGTGACGTCACCGTTAATCCCAAGTAAATCCCTCACATACAGTCATACTACCATTTCTGTCACTGGGGTTCCCATCCTACAGATTAGTCATTACTCACACTCTCTATACCTAGATCAATCCTCGAGGTCTTGGGTACCTCACAAGTCCTTAGATTGAGGCAAGAGAGGATACAATAATCATCATGTCATACAAACTAATACATGATCCCATCTATGATAAATAACATGCACAAACTACATGGCTAGGCCAAAGCCCTTAGCCCAAGGAGAATTACTCACGCATAGAGATGAGATCAACAATCATAAATATTATAATGGAAATCATGAGATTGATAGTAATAGTCTTACAATGTCGCCAATTGGAGATGAGATCTACTATTACAAGTGGTGGAATATGGCTATGGTGGTGGAGAAGGGTTTGGAGATTGGATCTAGATCTATTCCTCCGGCAGCCCTTCAGTGTTGTGGTTTCTGATGGCTTGGTGTAGTTGGGCGCCCTTTTCTCGTCATGATAGGTCTCTTTATATAGGGGTCCCTTCACAAAAGTTGTTCTATTTGACCTAGCGGTGTCGGTGGAAACTATACGGCCGGAACTATACGGCCGGAATTTTATTCCAGCTGTATAGTTGGTCGTTAAAGCTTTTGTCTCCATCTCATGACCCCAGGTTTCTTTGGGTCATTGGAAATCTCATATCTTTGACTTTAATGTTGTGATTCCCATCATCAAATGTCATTTCCTGCGCATGGGAAAAATAGAAAGAAAGGATTGCATACCCCTTTGATCATTAGGCATTAGTGGCAGGATTTAGAGAGATACTTCACCCAAAGTATGAATAATATCTTAGTTTAAATGTGGACGTGGAAGGCTATATTTCACAGTCATCAACCTCCCCAAGCTTAAACTTGATCGTCCTCGAGAAAGAAAACGAAAATCAAAAAGGAACTCGGCATTTAAACTGAAATAACGAGATGATGATCTTACTCATGATTGGTAGTCTCATGTTTCCTCCACTTTATTAATCTGAAAAACTCAGCAGAGATAGAGTAATGTCAAGCATATCATACGGGTTTTAATGAATCCGTATAGCATAGAAAAATTATTGTTAGCATGGATGATTCAAATGAGTAAATTCTATTCCATGTTATGTAATCAACTCATAAACTTGCCTTTGAACAATAAAGTATAATCATGTAAAATTGAGAGTGTGAGAGTTTTTCATGAAAATCATATACACTAACCACATAAATAGGTCCAGACTTTGTAAGCACTACTTTTATATTCATTGTCCTTCAAGAATTTCAGTTCTTAAGTAATTGAGAGCATGCCAAAAAAATTAATTAGTTTATCAGGCTGGGATGGACACTCATGGCATCACCAAGGTTTTTGTTCCTTTTGCATAATGATTACTCATATCAGCCAAAGGAGTGATTCCATCATGAACATAACTACACGAGAATGCCAAGAATCTTACCCATTATAGCATTGATGCTACATATGTTTAATCAACTCATAGCCAAAATCTAGGAATTTCCCCCATGAAGATCGTTCGTGGGCTAGCGAAGTTGTTGGCATCCATGAATTTTGACACGCATAAAGCTATATCATTCTTATAATTCACAAGTCAAACTTTGGCATGCTCACAAGAACCGCTAAACATTAATTCAATTGAACAAATCCTTTCAAAGAGAGCTATCGAGTCAATTATTATTTTCTGTGGTGTTAAGTGTCACTAGGAATAAGCTTTCAAGACTAATCACTACAACACCCAAGCCTTCAATTGTGAGACTTTTTCTTATTATAGTTATTTATAAAACATTTAGGAAAGACTTGGTTAACTACAAGAGCTGGAACAAAACATACTCAACCAAATGCCCATGCAAACAAAATTTTACTCCAATATAAAGACTCGCTCCACCAATATAATATTTAACATTTAATACTAACTAGCATGGGTTTCTCAAACTTCAAAATTGGGGAGTCATAAGGCATACCTCTCATGATTGGTTCCACTTCTCTCTTCCTCTTTGATTCATTTCTTGGAAACTCGAAGTCAATCACTCTCCTGCAAATATACGAGAACCACAAGGAGAATAGAAAAAAGGAAAAAGGTAAAGTAAAGATAAATGGAAAAATATTTTTGTTGTTTTTAAGAGAGGGAATTAAAGAAATAGAAAATTGGCGGCAAAGCTCGGCTAGAAAATCTCGAAAACAAATAAAAATAACTAAATATTAACTGTTGGGGAAACCAACACGAGTGCTTATAAACTCAAACTAAAAGCATACCCACAAAATACTAAAAACAAATGCTAAATAAAGATAATGGGAAAACTTCCCTAATCTTAGGCTTTTGCAATCCCTTCAAATCATTGTGGTGGCGGGAAAAAGTTGTGGATCCAGTTTGCAAATTGATTTGATAAATTACTAGTGGTTTCTCGGAGGTTCAGGGCGAGATTATGCATCCCCTTCATAGTTCCTCCAAGTTCTTGGAAATATTGATATGTAGCGAACCGGTTTGGTGGCTTCTCCTCTTGATCAGGAACTTCTTGCTCCTCTTCTTGGTCCTCATCCTCATCTAGAATCTCCTCCTCGGGTTGGTGTTGTTCAAATTGCACATCAATCATATAGCAAACGTCCTTCCTCAATAGATAAAATACCATTAGGCAAAGGAGCGGGTAGAGACGCCTAGCTCCTGCAATATGCAAGTAATAACCACCACCTCTCCTAGTGAGCGTTCCACAAGCTTTTAAAGTAGAGAAACCAACACGTCGCTCACCTAGCAATGGTTGCAACTCACCTAGGTTGATGCCAAAGGCAATGGCAAGAACGGTGATGAAACCTCCACATGTGATTGGTCCTTGGCTTTGGGAGGATTGGTGCTCTAGGTAGCGCACAAGAATTGCCCCCAAGTTGATGTTTTTGAAAGCAGCTTTTGCAAGAACCAAGATGTCCTCCCGATTAAGTCTTGTAAACTCATTTCGTGCATGCAAGGTGTTATCAATAACATAGAACAAATAGAGAATAGCAGGATGCTGAATATTCTTCCCCTTGTTGACTCTAGAAGTGAAACTCATTCTATTATAATAATGATCTACAGAAGGGTGCATGTCAGCAAAAGATGCGTGTAGAGCATTAACATCATTGTTTCGTAAATTAAAGCAATTGCACCATTCATCAAGTGATAATGTATAATTGGTGTTCATAAGTCGGAAATAAATCATGTCCTCTTTGTGCCATGCTTTAAAGGTGCTTTTCAAAGAACCTAAAAATTCAAGAGTTAACCGGCGATAAGTAGGCGCATCATGATATACAATGTTTTGCAGGCCAACTCTATTGCAAAGTAAATTAAAGTCATTATAAATACAGAGTTAATTCAATATAATGGTACAAGCCCACTTGGTTGTCTTCACCTCTCGGTTCTTGATCCTGCTGAAGTGATCATGTTGGAGCTCATTCCTAAACCGTATCCCCATGCGGTCTTGAGCTGTAGCGTTAGCCTGAGAAGAACTCGCAGCGGCACGAGCACGAGTTTGGCTCCTTTCGTTCATTATCTAAAATAATAATAAAGGACAAAAATAAAACTTCTTGATCCAATAGTAATAAGCATAACATATTCCTCATCATAGCACACTAAAGAATCTCCTCAAAATAATAATCTAGGCAGGAGAAACATGGCAATTAGTTCATAGTAGGTCTCACACTAGATTGATATTACAACAGATCGGAGATGAATTTGCAAAAAGTAATAGGAGGATCAGAGGAGAAACATATCATAGATCACTTGTGTGCGAGGAAATCGAACGAAATTGAGTAGAGATAAAGATCTCTTGAAGTTTTGCAAGAGTTTGGAGGTAGAAGAGAGAAAAAGGATTGAAGTTTTGTTGTTAGGGGTACCTTCCCATTGAGTTTATGTGGTCACACAAACTATACGGCCAAAACTATACGGCCAAAACATTTGTTCCCGCCGTATAGTTGGTCTGACGTCAAACATTTTAGGGTTTTCTCTTGGCAGCACAACTATACGGCAAGGATTTTTGTTCCTGTCGTATAGTTGGCCGTTAAAGTTACTGTACCCTGGAAAAGAAATTTGATGAATGCATCGATAACTATACGGTCGCAACTATATGGCCGGAGTATTTATTCCTGTCATATAATTGGTCGTTAAACCTTTTGTATCCTGGAAAAGAATTTTTTTGAAGGCATCGATAACTATACGGCCGGAATTTTTATCCCTGCCGTATAGTTGGTCGTTAAACCTTTTGTATTCACCAAAATTTACCTGTTTCTTCGAGAATTCTTTCTTAACCTGAAACTTAGTGAACCACCATGTTTTGATAGAAAAATGACAGACTAAATTGTCGACCAACATCAGCATGTATAAAACAGGATTTCAGTACCACTGAACTTCTCCTCCTCAACTAGAGTTTTCTAGCACTCTTTATTCAACATGAAACTTAAACTAAAACTTAAAAACTTTACTCAAACCTTTATTTCACATGGTTGCCTCCCATGAAGCGCTCTTTTATGGTCAATAGCTTGACCATGATGTTACTCACTTAGGCCAAATGAGTGGAACACCCACTCCAAAATAGTTGTCCTTCAAAGTGATGGACTCCTTCTCATCAATCTTGGCTTTCTTCTTCCTGAGGAAATGAATAACAAAAGGATCCCGCAAAGGCAATTGAAGCTTCACGTTCCCTTCATGTATATTAATCAAAGCCTTAATAGTTCTTAAGAACGGACTGCCTAATATGATAGGAGCGGTAGCATCTTTAGGCATGTCAACAATAACAAAATCAGTAAGAGCAGGACAGCCTTTAATGTATACTAAAGTATTCTCCTTAATTCCTACATCTTGTTTGTAGGTAGAATCTGCTAGATGCAATTTTAATTCAGTAATTTCAAATGAGCCAACATTTTACTTATTAAAAGGACTCTTTGGAATTTTTGAAACACTCGCACCTAAATCACAAAGTGCAGCTATTTCATTAGTCCCAATTTTAATTTTAATAGTAGGCTCAAATATATCATCAAGCTTAACAGATAGTTTTTTAGCAATTTTCTTATATTCTTCCTCAAGCTCACGTACCATTATTGCTACCTGATTAACAAAGTGTTGATACATAGTTTCCTCATTTCCTTCACTTACAGGAATATTGATATTGATTCTTTTCGCAACATCTTCAACCGTGTAATTTTGTGAAGGGGCATTGCTATAGTCAAGTTCTCCAGGATCCTCCCTTTGGATGCAATAGTATTGCCCATTTTGCGAGTATATAAAGGACTTGAGAGTTTCTTGGAGACTACCATTACTTGATCCCATATTATTATTAGAGTTACCTACAGGGCTAGATTAATGTTTCTAGAAATTTGGATTATAGTTCTTCTTCCAAGCAGGGTTATAATCATTACGATCTATGAAGTCTATTTCTTCGATATTTGATTCTGGGATAGCTCTTATCTGGGTTTCCTTACCCTTGATGTCTAATATGAGCTCATCCGGCTTAGCAGTGAGTTCTTCATTTTGTTGCGGTGTGACGGAGTTCACCTTCTTTGTATTTGATCTTTCTACATGCTTGTATTTCTCATTTTGTGAGTCCATAAAGGACTTAAGAGTTTCTTGGAGACTACCATTACTTGATCCCATATTATTATTAGAGTTACCTGCAAGGCTAGAGTAATGTTTCTGGAAATTTGGATTATAGTTCTTCTTCCAAGCAGGGTTATAATCATTACGATCTATGAAGTCTATTTTTTTGATAATTGATTCTGGGATAGCTCTTATCTGGGTTTCCTTACCCTTGACGGCTAATATGAGCTCATCCAGCTTAGCAGTGAGTTCTTCATTTTCTTGCGGTGTGACGGAGTTCACCTTCTTTGTATTTGATCTTTCTACATGCCATTGGGCATGGTTGTCTTGCATATTGTCTAGCAGCTGCTTTGCTTCGGTAATTTGTTTTCCCATAAATGTTCCTCCAGCTGCAGTATCAAGCATAGACTTAGACACAGGGTTAAGAGCATTATAAAATAGATGGAGAATTAACCAATCTTCCATCCCATGGCTGGGACAGTTTCTCATGCATTCTTTCATTCTCTCCCATGCAAGCGCTAGTGGCTCACGCTCTTCCTGTCTAAAACCAGTAATATTACATCTTAGTTGCATAGTCTTTGTAGGTGGGAAAAATTTAGTCATAAATAAAGAAGTACATTCCACCCATGATGCAATAGTATTTCTAGGCAAAGATAGAAACCATTCTTTTGCTCTTCCTCTAAGAGAGAAAGGAAATAAGCGCAATTAGACCGCATCGGGGTCAACATCTTTAATGTGCATCATATCACATATTTCAGTGAAAGTGTTCAAGTGCATACCTGCGTCCTCAACAGCAGAGCCTCCAAATTGATTCTGTTGAACCAAACTTAACTAGTGGGGCTTAATTTCATAGTCATCAACAGTTATTGCTGGCTGGGTAATAGGAGTATGCAAATAATCATTGTTAGGAGTTGCAAACTCCCCAAGATTCTTTTCAGCCATATTACCTATGTTTTTGGGTTTTTTTAACAAAAACTTAGGATAGTAAAAACAAGAATTTAAAGACTAACTAATTTATTTGTTTTTTCAAATAAAGACTAAAAGAAAACTAACAAAATTAAAAACAAGAATTAAAACTAGCAAGATTCCTAATAACCTTACCAGGGTAGCTATTGCTTCCCCGGCAACGGCGCTAGAAAAAGGGTTCATACCTTCGATCCAGATTACGAATGTAGTATAGCTATTTTTTCCTAGTAGACCTAGGTTATCGAATCCTCGGGAAGCAGAAAGCATGGTGAAGTTACTTTAACGGACCTTCGGGAGTTTTATATTCTTTTAGTGTTTTACTGGACCAAGAGTTTGTTGTCTTTTGTTGTTTGTCGATGATGGAGAGAGAGGGACTGGGGCTTTCATTTTCACCTATAGTTTGTGCAAAACATCTGATGAGAATAAAATATAATAATAAAGTATGCATGTAATTGTTAGAGCAAGATAATTATATTTGAGCAGTGCATCCTTAATTCCTATTGCCTCTGCAACCTCTTATAGCAATAACCTACTAGTCTCATCCATAGAATAAAGAGAGCTAATGGTATGCATAGTGACGTCACCATTAATCTCAAGTAAATCCCTCACATATAGCCACACTACCCTTTTTGTCACTAGGGTTCCCATCCTGTAGATTAGTCATTACTCACACTCCCTATACCTGGATCAATCCTCGGGGTCTTGGGTACCTGACAAGTCCTTAGATTGAGGCCATACAAACTAATACATGATCCCATCTATGATAAATAACATGCACAAACTACATGGCTAGGACGAAGCCCTTAGCCCAAGGAGAATTACTCACACATAGAGATGAGATCAACAATCATAAACATTGTAATGGAAATCATGAGATTGATAATAATAGTCTTACAATGTCGCTAATTGGAGATGCGATCTACTATTACAAGTGGTGGAATATGGCTATGGTGGTGGAGAAGGGTTTGGAGATTGTATCTATATCTATTCCTTCGGCAGCCCTTCAGTGTTGTGATTTCTGATGGCTTGGTGTAGTCGGGCGCCCTTTTCTCATCACGAGAGGTCTCTTTATATAGGGGTCCCTTCATGAAAGTTGTTATGTTTGACCTAGCGATGTCGGTGGAAACTATACGACTGGAACTATACGGCCGGAATTTATTCCCGTCGTATAGTTGGTCGTTAAAGCTTCTGTCTCCATCTCATGACCCCTGGATTCTTTGGGTTGTTGGAAATCTTGTATCTTTGACTTTAATGTTGTGATTTCCATCATCAAACGTCATTTCCCGCGCAGGGAAAAATAGAAAGAAAGGATTGCATACCCCTTTGATCATTAGGCATTAGTGGCATGATTTAGAGAGATATTTCACCAAAAGTATGAATAATATCTAGTTTAAATGTGGTCGTGGATGCTATATTTCACAATCATCAGCTGCCACCTCTCTGGCACCTAGGGCTTCAACCCACAGCGTCAGCGTGGTTCACTGGGAATGTGAGGTGCTACTCTAGTGTTGTGGCGATGTTGCGGTGCCTCTATGGCTTCCTGACCTCCTGTGGCCGCGTATGCTCCTGTGGCCGCCATGTCTATGGCCTGGCGCGGGTTGCGGAACCTTCGTGTGCTCCCCGTGTCATCGTAGACATCGTCATCATCCAATCTTCTTTCCCTTCTAAAACTAGCGAGGACCATAGGTGAGTTCACTCTTCACCCATCTTGCTCTATGTCTCCCTCTGCTCCTATCTATGTGGTTGCTGTGATGAATCCCTAATTAGGGTTCGTCCCTTTAGTTGTGGTTATCAGTGATGATATGAATTGTTTCATGTGTATTCCCACAAAATAATTAATTTTCATAATTGGTTTGTAATTACTAAGAGTGATTCCTGTTATTTACTTACTACCTGAATGCAATATTTATGTGGCCTAGTGGATTGGTGATACTATGGTTATTGCCTTGGATTGATATATGTTGATTGGGTTGTAGTTGAAATGCTTCTATATTGATGGCTATCTATGCAACTTATCCTGATGAACTCTGAGAATGATTCTATAGGAAAATAAATGATTCCTAAATAATTTTTAGGAAAATGATTTGATAACCTTAATAGGAAGATTTAGAGATGGAATTCTCTGGTCAGGGATTACTTTAGTAAGCAGAATCATTGTGACACCTTCCAAAGAATGGTACACAAGATTTCTATCTTGCTCAATTGTTTTCCTAAACTAAGCTTCTAGATGGCTTTTATATTTGCAAGAGTTTGGAAAACACTAATAAGAACAGTGTTTACACTTGCTATTTCTTGGATAGCCTTTGATGTTGGTCTAAGGCAAAACTTTAATTAAGAACAGATGATATGCTTTGCTTCATATTTTTATTAAGTATCCCATGATGTGCATAACATGCCTTTTGCATGAATACTGAGGATATATCCCAACACCTACTTTATATACATATGTATGATCAAGTGTTGGATCAAAGGATTTGAGGTTTACCCTGGATCTAGAGTAGATTGTGGTAGCTGCTGCGTTGTGCTACTATTGCCTGCTACCCTAGTGATTGCAGTTGTTGGTTGCTGGAACTACTGCTGCTCCTTGGCCTTGCTCTGCACCTCCTGGAGCTGGTTCTGCTCCTCCTAGCTCCTTCCTGACCTTGCTACCCACCTAAACCACCCCCTCCATTAAGTGACCATCTTGTATGGTTTGCTGTTGGTTTTTAGAGGTGATTTGTTGGTTGATCTAGTGGAAATCTAGCAAGTTCTAGTGGTGGTTCCTTATGTTCTTGAGATAGAATAGTTGTTGTGGCTATGAACTGGGTAGGAAATCCTGCTATTGACATCATACTCCATGCATGAGAGTGTGTAAGCTGCTTGACTGTTTGCTTTATCTATGGATTAGATCAAAGGGAAAAGATCTATTGCCCCTTCCTTTTATTGTGCTTATCTGGTGAAACTTGCCCCCTTTGGCTAATGATGTTGTACTGAAGCTATTTTGTTTTAAAGAACATATACTTAATTTTGATGAAACTTGCCCCTTTATAATTGATTTTGATGTGCTTAACAATGCATCTCATTGTTTAAACTGAGAGCAATCTAATATAACCATTTCCTTTGTATTGCTTTTGTTTGTTTATTTGTTTTGCAGGTACCAAGTCACTGAAAAGAATCAAGAAGATTAGATTAGGAAGTAGATATATATTAGTTTAGGTTTTCATTTTATTACTTTTGTAATTTTCATTTCTTTTCTTTGTAAATAACAATGTAATATCAATTTATTATTCAATAAAGTTCATTTTTTTATTACAATTGTTTCTATAATGTAATCTCTTATTTATTCATTTGTATTTGAATTGTTGTTATTGAATAAAGGAAAGAATAATAAATAAACTTTCTTATATGAATTCTTCAATTTATATAGTTTTCCATTCTTTTACTCGCATAATATTTAATATATCATTCAATGATTCATACTATCTATTTATAAATCCTTTTGAAAACAGTAAGATATTCAATACTTATAATTTTCATATATTTTCCAAATTGATTCAAATTTAAATATGAATTTAAATTATTCACGAAAAATCAGTTAAATTCCTAGATATCATGTCAAAATTTATAACAATCACTATGAAGATCTAAATCCTAACTCAAAAGAGAGAAAGAAACTATAATCTCTCCAGGGTTTTGTTAGGTAAAAAAATACCCTACTTTTGTAGATGAATGCATTTAAATGCACATATTTCTATTTCTACCCCTCGTTGTTCCTAAACATTGGGATGTTACAGCCTCGAAATGCAACTCGGGGACTCCTTCGTCGTAAGGTTGTTTGTCTTCATTTTAGTATTTCATTTTTTATGCCGGCTGGATTTGCTCTTTCTTTCCTTATGTCGGATTAGTAGTGTATAAACACCGAAGGCCTAACTCTTCGACTTAGCTATTGTCTGAAACCCATCTTCATGGCAACCAAGAGCAAAAGCTAAAGGTTGTACACGAAAAACGACTAAGGAAGGGGGAAATGAGCAAGCCGACATTTGTTGTTTTCGACTAACCCCTTATCTTATATATATTTTCATATGTTGGATGGCTTTGTGTCAAATCCCAAAGTTTCAAGTATTGTTACCTTAATTATTATGACCTCGTGACTCATATGTCGAACGCCAAAAAAAGTTGACAAGATCCAAGGTTATGAAATTGAGTGAACAAGAAAAGAAACTCGAGGACTCGCCCAAAAGTGATTCTGCATCAAGCCCCATCATTAAAGTTTAAAGTTGTGCAAAAGGCCACCAAAATAACCAAAGTATGTGTTACATCTACACCCATCATACTAGGAATTTAACGAACTTAAAGATCTTTCGCCTTAAGATTCTGTAGGTCCAGAACCAGTACCGATGGGATCAGAACTCAAAGTAGAAATGTCGACAGCCAAGGTAGAGGCATCAATTGTTGTAGGGGGAACGGCTGCCTCAATATGCTCTTCACCTGTTTCATCTTCCTCCTCCTCCCATTCTTCCTCTTTGCCTTCCATATCAAGGAAGCTTGGCCCTTACCTAAAAGCATGCACATCTGCATATTGGATGAAGGCATAAGACATGTCTTGGCGTTGCTTGATGAGCTCTGGGTCAGTGGTCCACTTAGCATCCTCCCGCAAATGTTGCAAAACATCGAGGTTGATTTTCTCATACCAAGAGAGAACAAAAGCCAAAGCTTCATCGGCACCGACTCGACTAGCTGGCTCGCGCCATTCATCAAGCCTCTCCTCGCAGGACATCAGCCGCTCAGCCAACTCTAGAACATTGTCTAGAGTTTTCTTTGTCATCCATAGCATGTTGAAAACACGGATGCTGGCTTTGAGAAGGTCCACCTCAAAAGATTTCATTGATTTGGTCCAGGCAGCGAGGGTAATCAGATGCTGATAAAATGTAGGTTCACCCGAATGAGGAACAGACTCGCCTCCTTTAGACCTTGCCTTGTCCACAGCCTTGACAGCAAGAATGGTGGCCTCAGGGAAGTTTTATGAGGAAAGACGACATTCAAGGTCAAAGAGAAACCAATTTATGAACAAATATAATCAAGAAAAAAAGAGAAAGAACTCACTACCAAGATATCCATTGATTTGGCATAGCTCTGAATGCCAAGTCTTGGACTTCTCCTTAAGAGCATCAAGGTCTTGCTGAGAAGAAATCACCAAAGACTCGGCGGATTTCAATAGTTCGTCAGTCTTCTGAATCTTGTCGTTCAGTTGATTCTTTTCCTTAGCAAATTCATGGAAAAGATCCTAAATCTCAGACTCATGCTTGTTCTTCATATCCTCAATTTTGTTTTGGAGCCGAGATATTTCATCTCGCTCCTTCTTGAGCTCGGATTGGTATTGCCTTGCTTGTTCCAGAAAATGAGTCATTAGTTCCGGCATAGACACATAGTCTTGAAATTTTTCTGCAACAGTGGCTTTCTCACAGCACCGAGATAGAAAAATGTGCAGAAATGAAGATATGGAATATAAATATTAAGACCGAAGGGAGAGGGAGTACCTTCAGCCTCAGAGATTTTTCTTGTGAAGTTCCTCCACCTTGTCATCAGTTCTTGCTGCATGTAAAGAAGAAAAAGGATTAACCCGGCAAGAAGTCAAAAGTTGAGAAACGAAGCGGGTAGAGGGATATACCTTTTCCCTGCATCTCGGCCTCCATGTCCTTGTGATTGGCATAAAGTTGCCTATATTTCAAGAGCAACTGCTAGAAAACCTTGGTGCGAGTGTTGGAGGAAATCTACAAAGAATGTGAAGTTAGGACATTTGAATTTAAAGTTTCAAGCCGAGTAAAACTTGATTTGAACCTCAGAAAATGAGGATTGATTTTTAAGTTTCAAGCCGAGTAAAACTCGACTTAAACCTCAGAAAACGAGGATTTGATTTTAAAGTTTCAAGCCGAGTAAAACTTGACTTAAACCTCGAAAAATGAGGATTTGATTTTAAAGTTTCAAGCCGAGTAAAACTTGACTTGAACCTTGGAAAATGAGGATTTAATTTTAAAGTTTCAAGCCGAGTAAAACTCGACTTGAACCTCGGAAAATGAGGATTTGATTTTAAAGTTTCAAGTCGAGTAAAACTCGACTTGAACCTTGGAAAATGAGGATTTAATTTTAAATTTTCAAGCCGAGTAAACTCGACTTGAACCTCAGAAAATGGAAATTGAAGTATTTGAATGAAATTGTATGTAAAAATGACAAGACAAATATGATCTACAACAAGAACCAATAATCTAAGATTCATTCTATGAGCTTTTGGTCAAGTAAATACTCTACTCGGTCATAACCTCGGGGACTAGGAGATATATATGTGTGTACTTTGAGCATAAAAAGAGTAAAGTGTATGTACCTCATTAACCCTGTCAGAATTTGCCAAAGCAATTCTAGTTGTGTTCATAAACTCGGCTATAGTTTGAGGGTCGAGTGTTGTTTCCTGCTGAGGATTCGGGTTAGGATTACCATAAGTCACTTCATAAGTATTAGCATCATTCTAGTCCATGGCATATTTCTTAGCAGAGCCAAGACTCTGACCACTCAAGGTGCGAGTCAAAATAAGACCTTTACTGGAAGTAGATATTGGGCTACAACTTCTAGCTGCAGCAGGACTGACATGAAGAGAAAGACGTTTGTCGGTAGATGACCCGGAGACACCCACAACTTTCTTCATCTTGTCTACAGCTGACCCAGGTTTGGGCACGGTTGTGGATGTCTTTGTTGCTTGTTGCTTCTCTGGCTACGACTGCGACGGGTTCTTCTGAAATATGAGCTTTCTCTACTACTGAGATCGTGGTTGCTACTGATCTGGTTGAGGCTAAAGAGATTGTTTCTTTTTCTGCTGTTTAGTTGGTGGTGGTTGTTGCTACTGTGACTGACTCGGAACAGACACGGAAGTTGTTGCGGTGTCAAAAGTAACTGGCTCAGCGCCGAGGTTTTTCTCTTTCTCAGGGGCTAGGATCTCAACCCTCGGCTCAACCTCTCCTCCAATTCCGTATGTTCCCTCCTGCCGAGATACATTAATATCCGAGGTAGGGGGAACATCCCTGACTGGACTCAGAATATGAGTGTCGGCCGGAGGTGGAGAAGAGGGAGGATGAGCAATTGGGGATGCCATGCATGAGGCGGACTGAGAAGCATTCGGAGCAGCTTTGTGAGATAGCGAAGATATATATATACAACAAGTTAGAGGAATGAAAGAAAGAGAGAAACAAGAAATACAGAAGTAAAATATTGGTATAAGAAAGATTACCCAGAAATGGTTGGTTTTTGAGAAACCCTCTAGCTAAATTTACGCCTCTTGGTGGGCTGAGCTTGCTTAGTCCCGACAGCCGCAGATTTGCCATGTTTATTGAGGTTAACTTGGCCTCCTACGGCGAGAGGTGCCACCTTGTTCACCTGCCCAGCTATATCAGCTGGTGTGGAATCAAGGGGATAGGTGAATGATATTGGCATAGGATTGAGTACCTCTAAAATTTGACACTCGTCATCATCATCTGGCCACTCCCTCAAAGGCTCACGAGTAGGAGTCTTACCCGGAAATGGTCCGGCACCAACATGAGAAATGGGCATGAAGTCATCCGAATAAAGTTCCTCTGTGTCCAAGGTTGCCTGGTCCTCATCCCAAGAAACCAGGGGCGGATCGACACTGTTGGAATCCTGCCGAGTAAATCTCTATGAAAAGTAGATAATTGAGTAAAATAGAATAAAGACTGAGACAAGAATATATCGGAATATATAACTCGGAAACTTACCCATGGCATAGGATTATCTCGGTCATAAGGGGCTTTGCCCCATTCCCAATCTGATGGCATCATTGTCTTGAAGATTGAACTGATTCGTTTGCAAATCTGATGCTTGTCAAGCTCATAGGTTGAGGTCATGTTCGGGTCAAAGCAACCGCTCATGTAACAGATCTTGTGAGAGCGAACCTGAAGGGGACTAATTCAGCGACTAATGAAGGTTCTCATGAGGTCCTCTCCCGACAGTTTCTTTCACCAATTGCTCCATCATAGCGTGTGCCTCATTAATGGCTGGGTATTTGGTCTTCGGGTCAAATCGCCAGTTAAATTTATCAGGCACGCCGACACTGAATGGAGGCAGCCAAATCAAATCATGCTCGGTCGAGTTCTTGACATAAAAATGGTCTTCTGCCATTTTTGCATGAATCTAGACCATGAACTCAGGGAAATATCGATTTCTTCCTAGGAGTTATGTTAGAAGCACCACATTGAGTCGGCCGCTTCTTGCTAGGAGGGACACCTGGCTCAGAAATCACCTGGGTCCTAAACTGGAAGTATTCGGCCCACAGATGGACTATAGGCCAAAGTCCGAGATAACCCTCCATGCAAGATATGTAGGAAGAGAGGGAGCAGATGGCATTGGCGGGGAGATGATGCGGTTGAAGATGAGAAAATTGGAAGAATTGCTTGGAAAATTTTCTCAAAGGAAGAGCAAATCCACGCTCAAAGTGAGACATAAAGACAACAAACTCACCAAGGCGAGGATTTGGTGCAAGCTCGCTGATGGTGATGCGGCATTCAACCTTCAGCAGGATTCGTCGGGAGGAGCGGAGCCACTCCAGTTCTGCCCTGGAGACCTCCGAGCCTTCTCAGGAACCGCGCTCGCTGGAGGCCTCCTCCTGTTCCTATTCATCAACAGCAACGACCTCTTGGGGATCCATTGGTTCTTCTTCTTCCTCGACTTCCTCCTCCTCGATTTTCTCATCCTCTTCCTATAGAAGAGGCAGAGAGTGTCGCGGACCCATCGGAGCGGCGGAGAAACTCGAAGATTCCAAAGCGGTTAACGAGATCAGATTCTCGTGGGTGATGCAGTCGTTCACTTGCCGAACTCAAGATCGTGTAGACGATCCTTCCGGCGCCATGTTCTGGTAGTGCTCTCGTAGTCGGTCACTTGTTCAATACTCGATGAAGACCTTCCTCTCCCTTGTTCCAGCAGGCATCGGAGGTTGTAGATCTATCCTCGCGATTATGGCAGCACGACGGTGTGGTGTCGGAATTTAGAGGGGAAATACCGCAGGGCTTCGCCTAAGTCGGAGCGGGTATGGTGGAGTGGAAGAGAGTCCTTGGCGATCTAGGGTTTAGAGGTCCAAGGGGGGGTGGCTGGCGGCTAGGGCTAGGGCTTTTTCCCTAGTCGGCGACTTGGTAGGAGATCCCTAGGTGGCAAGAGAGGCAGCCAAGCTAGGGTTTTTTGGTGAGGGGTAGGGGCGCCGTACCCCTCCTTTTATAGGTGGGAGAGGTGGTTGGAGGGAGGGGATTCCTCCCCCAAATCCTCTTCTAGGCCGGCAGCAAGGAAGAGGGAGGAATCCTCCCATATGTAGGATTCCTTCCCTCCCTCCACTAGGCAATCAATGTTGGCGTTTGACTTTTTCAAACTAGCATTTGACTTTCAAAATAGAGTTTGATTTCTCTCTTCTAATTGCCCATCCAAGTGACCTAGGACATGATGCAACCATTCCACTTTTTCATGACACATCCGTGTACCCTTCCCACTCCGGATCGCTGGACCTTCTAGAACATTCCGGTGAAAACACCGAAACCATTCCCGAACTCCGGAATTGGACTTTCCTTATATGAAACTTATTCTCCGGACCATTCCGGATCTCCTCATGATGTCCTGGATCCAATCCAAGACTCTGAACAACATTCGGTCTCTTCACTCACATTCCATATCTACTAAACAACATCGAATCCTTAAGTGTGTCTCCCTACGATTCGTGAATTATGCAGACATGATCAAGACTCTTCTCCGATCAATAACCAATAGAGGAATCTAGAAATTCATATGGTTCCCACATATTTCTATGATTACTTTGTGATCGAATGAACCATTTACATACGATACCAAGTTCCCTTTGTCTCATGATACTTTACTTATTCGAGGTTTGATCGTCGGTATCTCTGCATACCTAGTTCAACCTCGTTACTCATAAGTACTCTTTACGTGTTCCTGTGATATGTGATCCCTTGTGAGCCAGTCACATGCTTGCAAGCTAATTGGATGACATTCCACCGAGAGGGCCCAGAGTATATCTATTCGTAATATGGATGGATAAATCCCACTCTTGATCCATGTGCCTCAACACATACTTTCTGAACACTCAATGCCACCTTTATAACCACCTAGTTACGAAGTGGTGTTTGATGTTATCAAAGCATCCATTTGGTTATGGCAATTAACATGATCGGAAGTATTTAGGTTACTATGTATCTGAAAGCTTATAGCAAACCAACTATTGAAATGACTTGATAGTATGTCCATCACATCATTATCCTAATGATATGATCTTGTTGTCAATAACATCTCAATGTTCATGATCAAGAAACCATGATCATCTATTAACCAACAAGCTAGTATTTCAAAGAGGCTTTGCTAGGGACTCTTACAAGTTTACAAACCACACAAGTATTAATGTTTCCGGTTAATACAATTAAAGCATGAATGTAAACATTTATCATAAACACGAAGATATAATAATAACTACTTATTGCCTCTTGGGCATATCTCCAACAATTAAAGGAACCTGTCAAGGCCTATCAACTAATGCTGCTAGACATTGACAGCTTCGGGGACTAATGTCGGGGGATGACCCCCGGTAGGGTCATGAGAGGTAAGAAAGTAAGGTTGACTGAGACCAAAGTTGGCCGAGTCATGGGGGACGACATAGGCCGAGATACCCAAACCGAAATATAACGGCATAGTAAAGCCGACATATAATATATGTCGGCACAAGCATGTGTGTGATTCTTATTTGCAAGTACATCAAGGACGAGTTATCAAGGTAGAAGCCGACTTATGGAGTAGGCATGTGCTCATGGAGTATATGTCGGCTCCTAAGTCAATGGCTCTACCAAAGTCTAGGAAATCCAGAGGTGATAACGAGTCAACTAACGAGCGTGCCCCTAAAACCTGGAAGCCCATCCTATCGAGGGTTTCCTAGAGGGAACAGTGTCAGATACCATTGAGGGTTAGGGCTATGTCAAGTCCCATCCTAACTAGAACGGTATCTGTGCCCAGTAAAGACTTTTGGGTACAGCATATTCCTGCCAGGTCAGCCTTAATCTTGTACCCTGGGCACCCCTTAATAAGGTGAACCAGGGCCTCCATAGATAGGGGTCGATCATTTGTTCTGTAGAATTGTGTTGCAGCATAGAGGGGAGAGAGTAAGAACACCTTCTTCATCTTCTCCAAAACAGCTCAATGGGAGCACTTGTAGCCACTTATGATGGATATTATGAGATCGTGTATGCAGGAGTAGGGATTTTATCTCATCCAGAGAGCCCTGAACCTGGGTATATTGTGTGTGCTTGTGTTTGTCCTTCTGTCTACATGTGCAGATTCACTGCGCTCTCCCTCCCTGGATTCCTTAAGCGCTCATCTGGCCCCAAACTCAAGCCTACCCATGGAATCTGCTGTGAAACCACCACGACAAGTGGATTTATGCCAATTAAACAAACAAACAAGTAGAAGGTCGTGTTTTACCTCGACACACTCCCTCTACATTTATGCCAACTGTGGCACCTGGACTGTTGTGCAAGAACCCAGGGTGACCTGCAAGGAGCAACGTGACCTTGAGGTCGGATACGAGTACGACTACATCATCAAAGTTCCGCATGAGCGTTAAGAATTTTTGGTCTAGAAGGGTATGTCGCTAAAACCTTCTTCGCTATAGCATTACTCCTAAATAGATCTTGGACAATTGTTGTTGCGATAGTCATGTTTTTTCTGTTGCGAACTCCTTCACTATCGTTGTTTTCATCCACGTTAACTGTCGAGGGGCCAACCCCGTCTAGTAGCACCACCATCTTAGCCTTGCTCCTCTTCATCACGGACCTCTCCGCCTTCCTCTTTTTTTCCCTCTGAGCGAATAAATACAAATCTTCTTGGAACTCCTTAGGATGTTGTAACATCCCAAAAATATGGATCATGATTATCAATCCTAAATCACTAAAATTAGGGTTAACAAAAACAATGATTAAATAAAAACCAAATGAATGCATGTGTGTATGTGATGATTGTATGAATGCATGAATGGACTTGTGTGATTAACCTAAATAGCAAGGAATGGTTTAAAGATGAAAATAACATCATCTAAAACATTTCCAAGCAGAAACAAATCAAGAGAAAATCAAAAACAAAACAAATAAAGCAAATGGTCATTTTTGCCAATCTTGCTCACTATGTCACTTTGAGTGTTTCTAGTCCAAGATTTGAAACAGAAAACTTTTCTATTTCTCCTCACCCCTTGCAAGACCAAGTAAAAGTGAATCAAATCCCACCTTTCAAACTTGCAGAAACACTTGGCAACTTGATTCAAATGACAATTGAAAATTGAATCTTTATCATATGTGAAGATCATACATTTTCAAAACCCAACCAAACCAGTGCCCCTTGACCAATCCAACTAACCCAAGACTCCATAGTATGTACCTAGAAAACCCACCAAGTTTGAATCCAAAATTCAAATTTGAATTTGTTTTGGCCATTTCATCAAACACCTTGTAATCAGCAAACAAACAAACATCAAACACTATTAGTAGCAGTAATTTTGGCCAACCTTGTCCACTCTCTAGCTCACTCTACACCCTCAGTAGATGATCAAACTAATCTAACTAGCCTTAGCACCACTGTGAGCATGCATAGCCATAAATGGTGACCATGCCGAGAGCACCCTTGCCACCCCCATGTTGCCAGCTAGCTAGGAGAAGCTCTAGCCTCGCAAACCTTGTCTGGGACATGCAGCACCATCCACCGCCACCCCTTGTCCAAGCCCCGAGCCTTTCCAGCCACTGGACCACATGACAAGCCCGCGCCTAGTTTCTCTGCGTGCGTGC
This sequence comes from Avena insularis, assembly GCA_023614405.1. Taxonomy (NCBI): domain Eukaryota; kingdom Viridiplantae; phylum Streptophyta; class Magnoliopsida; order Poales; family Poaceae; genus Avena; species Avena insularis. Next base: position 725,397 of record JAJUPC010000095.1, read on the forward strand.
CAAGAGCGCGCCAGTGTGCCATCAGCGACATGAGCCCACAGACCGCGCGCCGCCCTCGCCGCTTGCGTGTGTGATCGCCAACACCCCAGCAACCCGCCAGACAACCCCGTTCACCGTCGCGCAGACCATGGATGTTGTGCGCCATTAAAATCACCGTCGGACCCACCAGAGCACCGTGACGTTCCGACCGTTCCTTACTTCCCCATGCCTCGCCATCAAGCCATTGAGCTTCACCAGGAGGCAACACACCACCCCTATCATTGCCCATGCCATTAGCACGTTGTGCCGACGACCATGACGAGCTCCACCCGCGCCCGTCGGTCCCCTTCGGGCACTATAAAAGTAGGCCTCCCCCGTTTGATTTGAACACAGCATCTCACTCCCCACCTCTCACTGATCACACCCAGTCACCCCCGGAGCAAGGTGAGCACCATGTGGCCGGAATTTCACCGGAGTTCGCCGCTGCAGAGGAGGAGAGGCGTCGTCGATTGGAGCCGTCCCAGGAGGAGCTGTCGGTACCAGGAGGATCGTCGTCTTCGACTTCGTCGTTCGCCCCCATCGCCGACCACCGCCGGAGCCCCGGTGAGCCCCCACTGACCCCCACTGTCCATGCTAGGGTTCAGCCTCGCCGCGTCCTGTTCAGGCGTGGACGATGAACCACAGTCGTAGGATTAGAACTATATCGCACGGCCTAGATCGCCCCATACCACTTCGCCACTCGATGTCCTATTAACGAGTCGATTTGTTCACTTAACCAGCCCGCGTGCGCTGTGCGTAGTGGGCCGGCCCAGTTAAACATCCTGCACGACCCAACAATTCAAACTTAGGTTTATTCATTTAATTTCAAAACCAGTTCTATACCTAGATTCAAAAATCAACCTAGCTCGATTCACTGGACCAAAATGCATGAAACTAATTTTGTTAGAAAGGTACTGGAGTGTTTAATCCAAACCCGTTGGATTCAAACTAATTAGATTTGTAGATCACCCACAGCAAAAATAACAAGGCAGAACTTTTGTGCATTCAAACATTTTTCAAAATTCAACCATGAAAGCTTTTGAGTTGATTTCAACTCTCAAAAATCAAATTTAACCATACATGTCAGAATATAAAAATATATAGAGTTACTTGCAGAAATAATGATCAAGTAATAAAAGAATGCCTCATAGGCATTTCTAGTCACTTTAATTAATTAAAATAAAAAGGTTAAACCTTATTAAATTGTGACACCACTTTAAATCACATTCCCATGTACCGAAATATGTGGTGAGGACATGTGTCAACATAATCCCATGTTTTAGTTGGAGAATATTAAATCTTAAGTAGTTTTACAATGAGTAGAAATTACTTTTCTAAAACAAAGAAAATAAAACTAATTACTTTAATGATGGTAATGCTTGTGATGATGCTAGATCATCTAGTGTAATCCTTTGTATGCTAAATAGAGTAGTTAAGAATTGTGTGGTGATTGTGTACCTCGTATTTATTTATAGACGATAGTACCAACCAAGGATACGAGGAGGAAGGAGGATACTACGAGGAAGAAGCCGAGGAGAACTTCAACCACTGCTCTGCACAAGTCAAGTCAATACTTGCAAGCTATTAACTGAGCAAGCTAACACTTGCAATTCCGCAAGCCTATACTTGCAATCTTGCAAACCTTGATGACACACAATCCCAGTTTTAATTGCAAGCTTAGTACTTTATTTATTTATCAAAGCTTTCTCTTAGAGTTTACTTAGCAACTTGTAGATAATAGAAGGATATTGGAAGGTAGCATAAAGAGCATAAAACTTGACCTAAGTTAGTTAATCTTGATGTCATCCTAAGGCATGAGATTGAACTTCGATCATTCACACTTGATTCTCGCCCCTCTTTAGTATTTACCCCCACTTGTAGAAGCTAGTGCTAAGCATAAAACTTGATCAACTTTAGATGGGAATACTTGGTAAAAATGGTTATGAAAACCTTAGAATGATGAGTCATTCTACTGAAATGTTTTGACATGTGTTCTTGAACACCAAATGATTTTGATGATGAAAATGTTAAAGCATGAGCCTTCGCCCTTTATAAAACTGATGGTTGTCTGGATGCGATACCATTCCAATTTTACCGTACAACCACAATACCCAAAATTTGGGTAGGGCTTGACTAGAAATTTATATACCTTAGTATGGGTTCCCTTGCGGCCAAGGTCTGAGCGGAGGCTACCTTGTGAAGATAGTACCCGAGATGACAGTTGGTCATGGTTGGGAGGCCAAACTCACAGGAGAGGTGCCTATACTAGGGCGTGTAATTGAAAGGTTAGGATTGATTATCCGCATACTGAGTATGGTGACTTCAGGATTTGTTCCTGACAGATGTATCGAATGTTGTGGTGAAAGTGTACAATCTCTACAGAGTGTCAAACTATTCGAATAGCCGCGTCCGCGGTTATGGACAGTTGGAGTGGCCATACTGTTCCGTCGCAGATGTTTTCAAAATAACTTGTGAATTGATTTATGATGTGGACTTGACCATAACAGAGTTGTGACATGAATTTCAAGTTCCCACTTAGGTGTTATAAAACTTTCAACTAGCTTTCTTTCCTTCTGAACTTAGTTAAGGTAAACCTGGATTTTCGCAAAACAACCTAGAGCTTAGTATCTTACTCAAAACCACTTCACTTGTTAGTATTAGTTTGTGAGTACTTAAAAGTACTCATGGCTTTGTCCCTGGCTATTCCCGTGGCCAGACTATGAAGAGGACTATCAGGATGAAGGACAACAGGAAGATTACGATAACTAGGATCATCTCCCATCGTCAGCATTGCCTGTGACCATGAAGATGGAGCTTCACCTACGCTATCGTTATTATTACGTTATTCCGCTGCTTGAATTGTATTAAGACTGGATCATGAGATCCTTATTTGTGTAAGACCTTATGTATGGTTTGTAATGGATGATGTACTGTGATATCTAATTTGTTATGTCTCGCAAAAATGGTAATCCTGGGATTGCGATGTATGGCATAACAGCCATCTAGGATTAAAATCTGGGTGTTGACAAGTTGGTATCAGAGCCATCCTGACCATAGGAGACCCTAGTTTAGAATGGACGTTTAAACCAAAAACTTAGTTTCAAAACCAACGAAGTGAGTATTTACGAAAACTTATTATCATTCTTATCACTTAGACTCTTTCATGAAAATTCAGGCTCCTCAAAAATTCTTTCAAACTTAGCTAAAAATTTGACACACTTGATCACTCTACTAACTTACTCATCATATAATCTTATAGATGGACGTGAAGTATAGCAAGTTTTATCAGTTGGGGAATGGAGGAGACCTCATCTTTGAGCGTGACTTGGACCAGCTTTCAGAGATTTTGGAGCGTCCGCACCCCGAGTTCTTCGGAGCTCAGCTCAACGATCAGGATGGAGAGGATTTGCAGTGGTTAGTTGTTGCAAGTCTCTGAGGAAAGATTGACGCCCCCACCTCAGAAGGAATTCAGTTCACCTTGAGAGAGAACAACTGGCTCGATGGACTTGCCACGGCCATGCAGGAAGCTCTTGCCCGTCTGTGTGGGCAGAGAATCGATCAGATCAAGGGTACCCGCTTTGAGTTCTACCCAAGGCGTGATGTTATGGGACAGCCACTGGAGGCACCATACCAGCATGAGGTGAAGAGTCAATTGGACCACCTTATCTTCATGATGTATGACCGTCAGAAGGAGTTAGACAATGCCCGCTCCTACGCCAACCACAAGTATGCCATCGCCGCCAAGAAGGATCAGACCATTGCCATACTAGTGAAGGATTGCCAGTCTCATTGCCGTCAGCTCGACAAGAAGGAGTGCATCATTTCCCGTCTTCGCCACCGGATCACGGGTTTGGAGGAGACCATCCACGAGAGAGATATGCAGTTGGAGGAGACCATCCACGAGATATATATGCAATTGGGGGAGAAGGAGAATGCAGGGGAAGACCTTCGTGGAGATCCCTACTCCTATCTCAGTGATGATGATGACTTTCTGGAGGATCAGGCCATGGACTTCTTCACCGATGAGGATGACTTCGCCTTCATCGATGATGATGATGATGATGATGAGGATGATGAGGAAACTGACTCCGAGGAGTAGTAGCACTTGAGAACTAGCGTTAGTGAGTTGTATTCGATCCCACTATATCGTAGCTTCCCAGAATGGTTCTTAAAACCATCTATTTTTCTTTGTTGTGGTGTGTGTTTGTATCATGTGTTATGAATGAATGAATGAAAAGCATGTTACTAGAAAAATCTGAGTCAAACTTTGAAAACCTTTCAAACACCAAAACCCTGAACCTTAGAAAATTTCCCTCTTTTCTCCTGATCTATCTCAATCTTCAGATGCCTCGCGAACGAAGCACTTCATCCCCGGACCCAATGTTGCAACTCTTGCAAATGTTTGTCTCTCGCCGCGAAGCTGAAAGAGCCGAACGTCAAGCCAACTTAGCCACCCTTCAACAGATATCTCAGATGGCCAACAACAATCAAGGCCATGGAAGTCATGACAACCATGGATCTAAGCTCAAGAATTTCCATAACACCAATCCACCCATTTTCAGTAAGTCTGAAGAGCCCCTGGATGCCGATGATTGGCTGCAAACCATGGAGAACAACCTAGAAGTTGTAGGAGTGGAAGCTAACAAGAAAGTTCTGTTCGCTACCCACTATCTGGCCGTAGATGCAAGAGCATGGTGGAACAGTGTTCGCACCATGAACGGAGGACAAATGATGGCTTGGGATGAATTCAAACTCAAGTTTAGCTGAACCCATGTGCCACCAGGTTTGATTCTACGGATGAGAGATGAATTCAAAGAGCTTAAGCAAGGAAGAATGACTGTAGTAGATTACCCTGATAGATTCCTATCTCTGTCAAGGTATGCCTTGGATGAGATCAGCACTGAGGCCAAGAAGAAGGAGAGATTCCTGAATGGTCTGCATGATGAGATGCAGACAGTGTTAGTCAATATCCCCTTTGCTGATATTGAAGCCTTAGTGGATTCCACCATTCAGATGGAAGGAAAGATCAACCAAGCTAATGAAAACCGCAAGCATCGCACAATGAATCAACCAGGAACCCACCATACACCCAAGTATCGCCCCAACCCATCTCCAGGATTTTCCCCGAGAAACAAAAGAACCCCGATGAACTGTCCAACATATCCCAACCGTGGAAACCCAAGGCCCGGAGGAAATCACAACAACCCCGGCAACCCCAGCAATTTCAACCGTGTACCACCTAAGTTCAACAACAACAATGCCGCCACCGACATCAACACTGCCCCAAGGACTGGAAGCAATGTTGTGCCTGTTGCAGCGAAGGAGAAATCTCAGGTGACTTGTTATGAATGTGGAACCAAGGGTCACTATTCCAATGAGTGCCCCAAGAAGATTGCTGCAGCCCCCAATGCAAATGCCCCGGCTCAGCAGTAGCGTCGTGTTCCGCCTGGAAGAAGGTTTGCCCCAGGGAACTCGCTCAACCGCAACAGGCGTCTCTTTCTCATGCATGCTGAAGAAGCCCAAGAAGCGCCAGATGTCGTGCTGGATATGTTTTCTGTTAACTCAGTACTTGCAAGAGTGTTGTTTGATTCTGGAGCATCACACTCGTTTGTTACTGAAGAATTTGCATGCACTAGTAAGATTCAACCCACCAAATTGAAGCATGTTATGATAGTTCAAATACCTGGTTCAACCACCAAAGCTAGACAGATTTGCAAAGCCGTACCTATTCGAATCCATGGCATAGATTTTTATGCTAATCTAATAGTACTCGGAACTAAAGGTTTTGAAGTAGTACTAGGAATGGATTGGATGTCCAAACATAAAGGATTAATCGACCGTGCCAAGAAAGCTATAACCATGACCAGTATAGCCAGAATATCGGTCGAGTATATATCTGAAACCTTGCCCCGTCAATTCAAGTGCAACAAGAGTATAGCCTAGCCAACCATTGACCAAGTCTAGATAGTCTGTGAATACCCCGATGTGTTTCCAAATGTTTTGCCCGGTATGCCCCCGGATTGGGATATCGAGTTTATCATTGAACTAATCCCTGGAACCGGACCCATAGCCCAGAGACCATATAGTATGAACCCATATGAACTAGTGGAACTAAAGAAGCAACTGGATGCCATGTTGGAAATAGGATTGATCCAACCAAATGCGTCGCCATGGAGATCACCTGTCCTGTTTGTGAACAAGAAGGATGGAGGTAACCGTTTGTGTACGGATTATCAAAAGTTGAATGATGTCACCATCAAGAACAAGTACCCATTGCCCGAGATAGAAGATCTGTTTGACCAGTTGACTGGTGCCAAAGTGTTTTCTAAGATTGATCTTAGAACTAGCTATCATTAACTCAAGATTCACGTAGAGGATATTCCAAAGACTACCTTTACCACCAGATATGGATTATATGAGTATACTCTCATGTCTTTTGGATTAACCAATGCCCCCGCTTATTTCATGAATCTCATGAATAAGATTTTTATGGACTTCCTGGATAAGTTTGTCATTGTTTTCATCGATGACATTCTGATCTATTCCAAATCAGAAGAAGAACATGAGCTACACCTAAGGACCATCCTTGGAACCCTTAGGGAGCATCAGTTGTATGCCAAGTTTAGCAAATGTGAATTCTGGTTGCAGGAAGTAGGATTTCTCGGACATATTGTATCAGCCGGAGGAATTGCTGTTGACCCTGCAAAGGTGAAGGATGTTGAAGATTGGCAAGCCCCAACCACTCAAACTCAAGTTCGTGCATTTCTCGGATTAGCGGGATACTACCGCAAGTTCATAGAAGGATTCTCGAGTATCGCAAGACCCATGACCCAATTGCTGAAAAAGGATAAGAAGTTTGAATGGACGGACAAATGTGAAGCGAGTTTTCAAGAACTCAAGAAGAGATTGATTACAGCCTCAATCTTGATCATGCCGGATATCACGAAGCCTTTTGATGTATCTTGTGACGCATCCAAGATTGGTCTCGGAGGTGTGTTGATGCAAGAAGGAAAAGTTATATCTTACCTATCCCGACAACTGAAGCAACATGAGCAAAATTATCCTACTCGTGACCTTGAACTAGCAGCCGTAGTTCTAGCCCTGAAGACATGGAGGCGTTATCTGATGGGAAATCATTGTAAGATTTATTCGGATCACAAGAGACTTAAGAATATATTCACTTAGAAGGAGCTGAATATGAGGCAGAGAAGATGGATTGAGCTAATTAAGGACTATGATCTGGACATTCACTATCACCCTGGTAAAGCCAATGTGGTAGTAGATGCCCTTAGCAGATTGCCGTGTCGCTTGAACTCCATGATTTTGATGGAGCAACCAAGTTTGCACAAGGAGATGGAAGATTTCAATATGGAATTAGTGAGTGAAGGATTTTTGGCTAGCATAGAACTTCAACCCACTTTGATCAGTCAGATCAAGGAGGCGCAGAAAGGAAATGCTAGTATCGACGGAATCAAACATCGTATCGGTACAGGCAAATTACCCGGATTCACCGAAGATGAAGAAGGAGTTCTATGGTACAAAGGACATCTCTGTGTACCAGCAGATTCAGAGTTGAAGGAAGTTATTCTGAAGGAAGCCCATGATACTCTTTATTCTATCCACCCCGGAGGAACGAAGATGTATCAGGATTTGAAGGAACAATTTTGGTGTCATAAGATGAAGAGAGAAATCGGAAGCTATATCGCAAAGTGTGACATTTGTCAGAGAGTTAAGGCGGGACACCAAAGACCCGCAGGACTGTTGCAACCATTGCAGATTCCAGAATGGAAATGGGATTCAGTTGGAATGGACTTTATCACCGGATTGCCTACTTCTAGTAGGGGAAATGACTCTATCTGGGTCATAGTTGACAGATTGTCCAAAGTAGCCCATTTCTTACCAGTAAAGACCACTTACCAGAGTTTGAAGCTAGCAGAGTTATACATCGCTAGAATCGTTAGTTTGCACAGAGTCCCCAAGAACATTGTATCGGATCGAGGAACTCAGTTTATCTTGAGATTCTAGAAGAAAGTCCAAGAAGGTTTAGGAACCCGACTAGATTTCAGCACAGCGTATCACCCTCAGACTAATGGACAAACGGAACGAGTAAATCAAATACTTGAAGATATGTTGAGAGCATGTGTGCTAGAGTATGGATCTAAATGGTAATATTGTCTGCCTTTCGTAGAATTTTCTTACAACAATAGTTATCAAGATAGTTTGCAAATGTCCCCATTTGAATTCATGTATGGAAGGAAGTGTCGTACCCCTTTGAATTGGTCGGAAGTAGGAGAGAGTCAGATTTTCGCACCCGACATCCTACGAGAAGCATAAGAGAAAGTTCACAAGATCCATGAGTACCTCAAGACCGCCCAGTCAAGACAGAAGAGTTATGGCGACAAGAGACGTCGAGACCTCTCTTTCAATATCGGAGATTTTATGTATCTCAAAGTGTCGCCTTTTAAGGGAATGCAGTGTTTCCAACTCAAAGGAAAGTTAGCCCCCAGATATATCGGACCTTTCAAGATTCTGAATCATCAAGGAGAAGTGCCATATCAATTGGAACAGCCAGAAGAGATGTCAGCTATACATAATTTGTTCCATATATCGCTACTTCGCAAATGCCTTGAAGTCCCAGAGAAGACTGAAGTTTTCAAGAACATTGATCACCGCACCATAGAGATCAACGATGACCTGACATATCCCGAAGTACCCATTCGTATTTTGGAGGAAGCTTTCAGAACCACCAGAACCAGAAGCATCAAGTTTCTCAAGATTCAGTGGAGTAACCACACGGAAGAAGAAGCTACATGGGAACGAGAAGATCACATCAAGACGAAGTTTCCTGATCTCTTTAAATCCTAAGTAATCTTTTTTCTTCTTTTTCAAATCTCGGGACGAGATTTTGTTTAAGTAGGGAAGGTTTGTAACATCCCAAAAATATGGATCATGATTATCAATCCTAAATCACTAAAATTAGGGTTAACAAAAACTGTGATTAAATAAAAACCAAATGAATGCATGTGTGTATGTGATGATTGTATGAATGCATGAATGGACTTGTGTGATTAACCTAAATAGCAAGGAATGGTTTAAAGATGAAAACAACATCATCTAAAACATTTCCAAGAAGAAACAAATCAAGAGAAAATCAAAAACAAAACAAATAAAGCAAATGGTCATTTTTTCCAATCTTGCTCACTAGGTCACTTTGAGTGTTTCTAGTCCAAGATTTCAAACAAAAACTTTTCTATTTATCCTCACCCCTTGCAAGACCAAGTAAAAGTGAATCAAAGCCCACCTTTCAAACTTGCAGAAACACTTGGAAACTTGATTCAAATGACAATTGAAAATTGAATCTTTATCATATGTGAAGATCATACATTTTCAAAACCCAACCAAACTAGTGCCCCTTGACCAATCCAACTAACCCAAGACTCCCTAGTATGTACCTAGCAAACCACCAAGTTTGAATCCAAAATTCAAATTTGAATTTCTTTCGGCCATTTCATCAAACACCTTGTAATCAGCAAACAAACAAACATCAAACACTATTAGTAGCAATAATTTTGGCCAATCTTGTCCACTCTCTAGCTCACTCTACACCCTCAATGGATGATTAAACTAATCTAACTAGCCTTAGCAGCACTGTGAGCATGCATAGCCATCAATGGTGACCATGCCGAGAGCACCCTTGTCACCCCCATGTCTCCAGCGAGCTAGGAGAAGCTCTAGCCTCGCCAACCTTGTCTGGGACACGCAGCACCGTCCATCGCCACCCTATGTCCAAGCCCCGAGCCTTGCCAGCCACTGGACCACATGACAAGCTCGCGCCCAGTTTCTCTGCGTGCGTGCCGAGAGCGCGCGAGTGCGCCATTAGCGACACGAGCCCATAGACCGTGCGCCGCCCTCGCCAATTGCATGTGTGATCGCCAACACCCCAGCAACCCGGCAGACAACCCCGTTCGCCGCCGCGCGAACCATGGACGATGTGCGCCATTAAAATCACCGTCGGACCCGCCTAGAGCGCCGCGACGTTCCGACCGTTCCTTACCGCCCCATGCCTCGCCATCAAGTCGTTGAGCTTTGCCAGGAGGCAACACACCGCCCCCTATCGTCTCCCATGCAATTAGCACGTTGTGCCGACGACCACGACGAGCTCCACCCGCGCCCGTCGGTCCCCTTCAGGCACTATAAAAGGAGGCCTCCCCCGTTCGATTTGAACACACCATCTCACTCCCCACCTCTAACTGATCACACCCACTCACCTCCGGAGCAAGGCGAGCACCAGGTGGCCGGAATTTCACCAGAGTTCGCCACTGCAGAGGAGGAGAGGCGTCGTCGATTGGAGCCGCCCCAGGAGGAGCTGCCAGTACCAGGAGGATCGCTGTCGTCGACTTCGTCGTTTGCCCCTATCGCCGACCATCGCCGGAGCCCCGGTGAGCCCCCACTGGCCGCGCTAGGGTTCAGCCTCGCCACGTCCTATTCAGGCGTGGACGATGAATCACAGCCGTAGGATTAGAACTAGATCGTACGGCCTAGATTGCCTCATACCGCTTCGCCACTCGCTGTCTCACTGACGAGTGGGGTCGTTCACTTAACCAGCCCGTGCGCGCGCTGTGCGTAGTCGGCCAGCCCAGTTAAACATCTCGCGTGACCCAACAATTCAAACTTAGGTTTATTCATTTAATTTTAAAACCAGTTCTGTACCTAGATTCAAAAATCAACCTAGCTCGATTTACTAAACCAAAATGCATAAAACTAATTTTATTAGAAAGGTACTGGAGTGTTTAATCCAAGCCCGTTGGATTCAAACTAATTAGATTTTTAGATCACCCACAGCAAAAATAACAAGGCAGAAGCTTTTCTGCATTCAAACATTATTCAAAATTCAACCATGAAAGCTTTTGAGTTGATTCGAACTCTCAAAAATCACATTTAACCATACCTTTCAGAATATATAAAAATATATAGGGTTACTTACAGAAATAATGATCAAATAATAAAAGAATGCCTCATAGGCATTTCTAGTCACTTTAATTAATTAAAATAAAAAGGTTAAACCTTATTAAATTGTGACACCACTTTAAATCACATTCCCATGTACCGAAATATATGGTGAGGACATGTGTCAACATAATCCCATGTTTTAGTTGGAGAATATTAAATCTTAAGTAGTTTTACAATGAGTAGAAATTACTTTTCTAAAACAAAGAAAATAAAACTAATTACTTTAATGATGGTAATGCTTGTGATGATGCTAGATCATCTAGTGTAATCCTTTGTATGCTAAATAGAGTAGTTAAGAATTGTGTGGTGATTGTGTACCTCGTATTTATTTATAGACGATAGTACCAACCAAGGATACGAGGAGGAAGGAGGATACTACGAGGAAGAAGCCGAGGAGAACTTCAACCACTGCTCTGCACAAGTCAAGTCAATACTTGCAAGCTATTAACTGAGCAAGCTAACACTTGCAATTCAGCAAGCCTATACTTGCAATCTTGCAAACCTTGATGACACACAATTCCAGTTTTAATTGCAAGCTTAGTACTTTATTTATTTATCAAAGCTTTCTCTTAGAGTTTACTTAGCAACTTGTAGATAATAGAAGGATATTGGAAGGTAGCATAAAGAGCATAAAACTTGACCTAAGTTAGTTAATCTTGATGTCATCCTAAGGCATGAGATTGAACTTCGATCATTCACACTTGATTCTCGCCCCTCTTTAGTATTTACCCCCACTTGTAGAAGCTAGTGCTAAGCATAAAACTTGATCAACTTTAGATGGGAATACTTGGTAAAAATGGTTATGAAAACCTTAGAATGATGAGTCATTCTACTAAAATGTTTTGACATGTGTTCTTGAACACCAAATGATTTTGATGATGAAAATGTTAAAGCATGAGCCTTAGCCCTTTATAAAACTGATGGTTGTCTGGATACGATACCATTCCAATTTTACCGTACAACCACAATACCCAAAATTTGGATAGGGCTTGACTAGAAATTTATATACCTTAGTATGGGTTCCCTTGCTGCCAAGGTCTGAGCGGAGGCTACCTTGTGAAGATTGTCCACCTGTGCAGTACCCGAGATGACAGTTGGTCATGGTTGGGAGGCCAAACTCACAGGAGAGGTGCCTATACTAGGGCGTGTAATTGAAAGGTTAGGATTGATTATCCGCATACTGAGTATGGTGACTTCAGGATTTGTTCCTGACAGATGTATCGAATGTTGTGGTGAAAGTGTACAATCTCTACAGAGTGTCAAACTATTCGAATAGTCGTCATGATTATGGACAGTTGGAGTGGCCATACTGTTCCGTCGCAGATGTTTTCAAAATAACTTGTGAATTGATTTATGATGTGGACTTGACCATAACAGAGTTGTGACATGAATTTCAAGTTCCCACTTAGGTGTTATAAAACTTTCAACTAGCTTTCTTTCCTTCTGAACTTAGTTAAGGTAAACCTGGATTTTTGCAAAACAACCTAGAGCTTAGTATCTTACTCAAAACCACTTCACTTGTTAGTATTAGTTTGTGAGTACTTAAAAGTACTCATGGCTTTGTCCCTGGCTATTCCCGTGGCCAGACTACGAAGAGGACTATCAGGATGAAGGACAACAGGAAGATTACGACAACTAGGATCATCTCCCATCGTCAGCATTGCCTGTGACCATGAAGATAGAGCTTCACCTACGCTATCGTTATTATTACGTTATTCCGCTGCTTGAATTGTATTAAGACTGGATCATGAGATCCTTATTTGTGTAAGACCTTATTTATGGTTTGTAATGGATGATGTACTGTGATATCTAATTTGTTATGTCTCGCAAAAATGGTAATCCTGGAATTGCGATGTATGGCATAACAGCCATCTAGGATTAAAAATTCGGGTGTTGACAGATGTGCCCTCTTGTACCTCGACATGGCCTTCTCATCAGCCTCGTGGACGGCAAGCTACCGCATTGCCTGATAGTGTTGCTTCCCCTCCTCCGACACAAGGAAAACATCCGAAGCTAGCATCTCTGCCTCGGTTCAACTTTTAATCTCCAATAAATTCTTATGGCGCTACACGATGTCGAACAGGCGTGCGGCCTCGTGCGGCAAATCGAAGGTACCTAGCCACACCCGCTGGCCACCGCACGTGATTTCAGCTGCGTAGTTCCCCGTCGGTTGCAAATGGTGGCGCTCCAGAAGTAGCTATGTGAGGCCATCCCGAGAGGTAGTAGCGACTAGGGTTTGGTGGTGGCAGCCAAAATCGAGCCAGAAACTACTTGGTGGATGTCAGTGGCGGCGGGAGTCGACCAGACCTACAACACGAGGGGCTAGGGCGGGGCGGTGCTGACGGGAATCAACGGCTGGGTAGCGCGGCGGGAGGAGGGGAAATTTTAGGGGGGTAAGATTTTTTTCAGCGTGCCAGCTTCGCTGCCGCATATATGCAGCGCGTCTGTCCTTTTTTTTTGGAAGTGCCCAAAAAACTTTTCGGCATGTTGCATTTTTAGACATCTGCTGGAGTACATCTCCTTCCCTAAAAAAGGGTTTTTTTGGCACCAGCCAGCGGCAGCTAACCTGGCAAATTAAATTATTCGCGTCTTGGAGTGTAAAAGTGCCCAGAAAGTTGAACTTGCTAATCCATAATGAATTCGGTCCGAAGTATCCAGTTTTTTATCTAAACAAAATGGAATTTCTTAAGGGGATGGAAGTATCAAGTTTGACAAATGGATATGTTAATTGTTAAGGGGTGGAATTTCTTAATCCACGTTGATTTTTCCAAATAGAACGTTTTAAATGTTCATGAAGATTGAACCATAAGAAGTGGAGGAAGAAAGAAGAGGTTCATGCAAAGAAAAGGTACAGTACAAGGCAATAAGCAAGATGCTGGATTTCTCTCACTTTCCAGAATTAGGCCACCGTGTCACGCATTTAGCACAACAAAAATCACATGAACTGCTGGGCCAAATACATGAACTATAAACATACAACACACTATCTAGTTCTTCTGGACTATCAATATTCTAGTACTCCCTCTGATCCATATTAGTTGACTCAAATTTGTCTAAATTTGGATAAATCTAGACACTATTTAGTATATAGATTCATCCAAATTTTGACAAATCCAAGTCAACTAATATGGGTCCGTGGGAGTACTTCATCCTGATTCCCGCATGTCAGACAAAGCTTCAGCTGTGCCACGGTATACATGGGTGCCACTGCCCTGCGGCGATGGCGATGCCTCTGTTGCATGCCCCTTCCCCACACCTAATGTCTAGCTGCCATTGTTTTTAGGATTTTCTCCTTCCATTGCAAAGTTCTCTTGAATCTTGTCCAATTCAAGCATGAATGCCTCGTATTTTGCGGCATCGCTGCAGACCTTTTTGCCAAGGTCAGCCATCTTACTCATAAACGTTGCATATCTCGTTGTAGTGTCCGTCTTCTCTAAGCATCTTTCCTTGTACTCCTTTGTCTTCTCTTCTTTGAATTTGTAAGTCCATCTAGGAACTATGTACTGCCCTGGTATTTCATTGATTCCAAACTGGGTGAATAGTCTGAATATGTGGCAGCACAGTATTCCATCCCTGGTAAACTTTGCGCACTGGCATTTGAATGCGTTGGTGCCAGATTCAACTACCACTTTAAAGTTATTTCTATCGAACTCTGGATTCTCATAGTTGAAAACCTTGTTCAGGCGGTAAACAGCCCCTTTTTGTACCTCTTGCACGTTAAACGCCGTAGAATGGAGAAGTTCTCTCTGCACTTTCAGAAATATTTGCCTTGTGTAAATATTAGCTGCATGCTTTTCTATTGGCTGCAATGAGAAGCATGAAGGTACAGTTCCTGTTTGCAGTCTATCTTCGTCAGCCGTTGTTAGTATCTTCTTTCGTATCTCCTCATATCTTTCGATGAACTTGTCTATTCTGTCGTTAGGAAGCACAGTCTTTGAATAATAAGTTCATCCCTTCGCCACGTCCATGTGATAAGACAAATGGGTAGAAATCTTGTCTGAAATAAACAGGCACCCAGTTTTTCCTCGTTTGCCACATGAGTTGTAGGTAATCATTTTCACTTGCATTGTATCTCTGCATAAGTGCACCCCACCCTTCTTCAAATTCTGTTTCTGTCAGTGAGTTGTCAACCAAGTTATTCAGCTCTGCTTTTATATTGCCTCTTTCTGCCATGAAGGCTGCTGTCCTTTCCTGTGCTTTCCCTATTACATCCCATTTGTAAAACCTGTGCCTTACTTGTGGCATGACATCTGCAATTGCTTTTGCCAAAGCTTCATCCTGGTTTGTTATAATTGATACTGGCATTTTTCCTCCCATCACATGCAAAAGTGTTTGGAACATCCATTTGTAAGTTTCAGCGTTCTCGTCATGTAACAAGGCGCACCCAAAAAAGAGAGTTCTCCCGTGGTTATCTCTTCCAATAATAGGAGCAAATGGCATATTATGCCATTCTGTGGTATAGGTAAGTATCAAACGACAGGAAATCTCCGAAAATCTCATAATCAATCCTCGATCTCTCATCAGTCCAAAGAATACTCCGAACTATGTTGTCTCCAGTTATCTGCTTTGTGTAGCGAAAACCCAGAATCCGAAGCTCCAGTTCTTTCAAGTACATTAACGTTCTTTCAACATCTGAGTTTTCTTTTCTATGTTGTTCTGCACAAAGTGAATTGGTCGGATCTTTTTTCTTGAATGGTATGTTTCCAGAACTGCCTCTCATTCTCCTAAAAATCTTCATCACTTTAGTGGGAGGTATCCTAGTTCGCTGCAGAATTTTTAGAAATGACCTTTCTTCAGCTGATATGTGTTTGTGGCTCAAGAAGAATTTTGTGAGGGAAGCACTTGGACATAGCGGATGGTTGTGCTCATTACGAACTGTTGTGAACTCCCATTGGCCCTTAATGAGCTTCACTATCACCTTTGCTTGGCAATTTGTCTTCTCTATAGATTTTCTCTTCCGCTTCCTGATCAGGTCCTGAGTTGCCCTCGGTTTACCATTCCTGTTGCATATGAGGTGAAACTTCTTTCTCATGTAATTTGTACCACGCTTTGCCTCAAAACCTTTTAGGAGAGCATACGCATTATAGAATCCATGCGCATCATCAAGGGTTTGAAATTTCATTCCAGGCTCTGGTTGTTTTGCAGTCTCCAATAGCTCAATTTTAGGATAAGAGTATTTTCCGCTTTCACTATCTGAGTCGCACCCTGAGCTGCTGTCTGAATCAGTTCCACTGCTGGTACTGTTGCTTAGTGTTTCATTGCTTTCCACATTATCATGCAACTGGTTTTGTTCTTCAACTTGCTGCAGTGATAGTGGATGGTCGACTGAGTTGGTATGTTTATCCCGTTCATCTGCAAGTAGTCCTTCTGTACTCTCTTCAATACAATCGGAAGATAGTTCCTGCATGACAATGAACAATTTATGGTAAGCACCGTGCAATGCCATCTATGTCGCCCTCGATCTCTCTCAGCTCACACGATGAACAAGACACGATGGTTTTTGCGCTGCGTGAAACTTCACAGCTTTTTTTGATTTCTCTTCTTCCTTTTATTCTGATTACAAGAACGTGGGCAACCTCCACGATCCATGGATCTCGCGCCATCCCACGAGGAATCATGCCGCCACCAGACTGGGTCTTGTTTGTTACAAACGGAAAGAAAACATATCTATCCTAAACTGAACGTGACAACTAAACTGAAACTAACTCTGACGACAGCTACAGCTAACTGACGAACAGATGCAGTAGGTGCAGGGTTTATTTGCCAACATACTCCCCCTAATCCCTGCGCCTTCTTACTTTATTTTGATGACGCCGATCTTCTCCCGCAGCTCCTGGAACTTAACACGGCCAAGGGGCTTTGTTAAGATGTCAGCAAGTTGCTTCTCCGTGCTGGTGAACTCGACGAGGATCTGATCGTTCTCCACACACTCGCGAATGTAGTGGAAGCGAAGATCGATGTGCTTGCTCCTCTCGTGATACACCGGGTTCTTGATTAATGAGATGGCGGACTTGTTGTCCACCAGGAGCGTTGCTGCCTTCAGAGCTTCTCCGACGAGATCCCCTAGCAGCCTGGCAAGCCATATTCCCTGGCACGCCGCGGTTGTGGCCACGATGTACTCCGCCTCACAAGACGAGAGAGCCACGACCTTCTGTTTCATGGATTGCCAGCTGACAGGGCTACCACCGAGGAAGAACAGCACCCCGCTCGTGCTCTTCCTTGTGTCCACGTCGCCGGCCATGTCGCTGTCGCTGAAGCCGATGAGCTCCGACGTTCCGCCAGAGCCACGCCCGAGGATACACCCGTAGTCGAGGGTGCCAGCGACGTAGCAAAGGAGGTGCTTGACGGCGCTCCAGTGCTCCTCCGTAGGCTGCTCCATAAACCTGCTCACATAGCCCACCGCATACGCGATGTCAGGGCGAGTGTGAACCAGGTACCACAGGCTTCTGACGACGCTGCAATAGTGGGTGACGTCCACCAGTGACGCCGCGCTCGTTTTGCTGAGCTTGAGGCGGGCTTCCATGGGCACGTTGCAGGGGTTGCATCCCTGCAGGCCCGCCTTCTCCAGGATTGTGTTGGCGTACGCTGTCGGGGAGAGAGTGGTGCCGCTCGAATCCTGGCGCACCTCGATGCCCAGGTAGTAGCTGAGCATGCCCAGATCGCTCATGCGGAAGGAGTGCTTCATCTCCTCCTTGAACCGCTGGATGTCGTCGTTGCTGGCGCCGGTGATGAAACCCGAGTGACGCCATGGTGGCGTCCAGCTTGGCCTTCCATGCCCGCGGGGCCTGACGCAGCCCGTAGAGTGCTTTGTGCAGCCGCAGCACTCTCCCTTCCTGTTCGGCGATGACGAACCCCGGCGGCTGCGCCACGTAGACCTCCTCTTGGAGCTCGCCATTTAGGAATGGCGACTTGACGTCCATGTGGTGAACTGCCCATCCTTCCTGTGCAGCGAGAGCGAGCAGTAGTCGAACAGATTCGATGCGCGCTACAGGGGTGAATACCTCCTCGAAGTCGATCCCCTGTTGCTGCTGCACGTATCCTTTTGCGACAAGCCGTGCTTTGTGCTTGACGACGGCGCCGTGCTCGTCCCTCTTGACCTTGAAGACCCATTTCAGGCCGATTGCCTTGTGCCCGCGGGGAAGATCAACGAGCATCCAGGTCGTGTTGTCCTCGATGCTCGTCATCTCCTCCAGCATCGCTCTCCTCCAGCATGGCTCGCGCTCCGCCTGCGCCACACTCGCAGGCTCTTCTGACGACGTGAGGAAGAGACGTTCCGCCAGTGCTGGTGCTACTGCATTAGGCCCGACGAGATCAGAGACTCGTCGGTAGCGGTGAGGGTCTCCAGATGCGTCGCCGGCATCGAACATCTCAGGATCTGGGGCGCTTGGTGGAGTGGCAAACTCGACCACCTCCTTGGCGGGCTCTTCTGACAGAGGCGATCCCTCTGCCCTGGCAGGAGTGGTGGCGTGAGGCGTGGCAGGTGCAGAGGACGTGGTCGACGCTGGCGCTGGCGTGGTCGAGCGTGTCGTTGCAACGAGCGCAACAAGGTACTCGACGGTGAAGCTGTCCTCGTTGTGAGCTGCCACATCTCCTTCTCCCTCCCAGGTCCAGACCTTGCCTTCGTCGAAGACCACGTCGCGTGTGACATAAGCACGCTTGCCAACAGGGTCGTACACGCGGTAGTTCACCCCGTTCTCCTCATAGCCGATGAAGATCATCGGTTTTGACCTGTCCTCGAGCTTCTTCTGGTTTGGCTTGACGATCTTGACGTGCGCCAAGCAGCCGAAAGTGCGGAAGAAGTGGACAGGTGGCTTCTTGCCGTACCAGGCCACGTGCGGGGTTTTGCCTGACACGGCGCGCGTAGGTGCTCTGTTGAGCATGAACACGGCCGTAGTCACGGCCTCCCCCCAAAACCTGTCTGGCAGCTTCGACGCTTTCATCATGCTTCTTGCCATTGCCACGATGGTCTGATTCCGGCGTTCGACGACGCCGTTTTGCTGCGGAGAGTAGGGCGCCGTGAGCTGGCGTTGTACGCCGCGCTGGGCGCAGTACTCTCCGAACTCGACGGAGGTGAATTCCTTTCTGCGATCCGTGCGCAGTGCGCGGAGTTTCCGCCCGGTCTCCACCTCCACCCGGGCCTGGAACAATGCGATCTCTGCCGCTGCCTCGTCTTTGGTGCGCAGCAGACGAAGCCACATGTACCGTGACATGTCGTCGACGAGCAGGAGAAAGTAGCGGCGCCCTCCTGGCGTCGCTAGTGCGATTGGACCACACAGGTCTCCGTGAACGAGGTTGATACGCTACTCGGTGCGGTGCTTGGCCTCGGCAGGGAATGGTGCCCGCCGCTGCTTGCCGGCGAGGCAGCTGTCGCATAGCTCGTCGACATGATCCACCGTAGGCATGCCGGTCACCATCTGCGTGGCCCCCAACCTGGGGGCCACTCTGAGCGCTTGGAAGTTGAGATGGTTGCGTCGTGCGCGCCACCGCCAGCTGCCGTCGACGGCGCGCGTCTGGCGAGGCACATGGTCGGACTGCCCATTTCGTAGGGTAGAGGCGGTTCCCAGCGCGCTTGACCTTGGCGATGACAGTGCCCCTTCGATCAGAGAGGGTGAAGAACCCCTGATCCGACTCGCGACCACTCTCGTAACCGCCCCGGCGATGATGCTCTTGGTAGGGGTATGAAGTAGACGCCGTTGAGGACGCGGTAGCCGCCGTCCTGGTCGAGGAAAACGACTTGACCACGACCGTGAATGTCGACGACTGAGCCATCATCAAACCTGACCGTGCCGCCGACGCGCCGGTCCATGTTGGTGAAGCTCGCCTCGACGCCGCTCATGTGGTTGCTGGCCCCTGTGTCCAGGAACCAGCGCTTGCCGTGGTCACCTTCCACAGGTGCGCCTCAGCGCGCTCCTCGATGAGCTCGACGCGTAAGCGGTCAGCGTCGGTCGGCTCCGTGACCTCGACCACGCGCGCCATAAGCATGTGCGCGTCGTCGTCGGCACCGGCGTCCTCGGCTTGCGCCAGGTGCACCTCCTCGTCGCGTTTCTTCTTGCGGCAGTCGCGGGCCCAATGCCCTTTTTTCTTGCAGTACCTACAGCGGTCGCGGTCCAGGTCCTCGCCCCCACGTCCGTTGCCGGCCTGCTGCTTGCCCTTTCCAGGTTTGGGCGCGACCTTGCCACCACCGCTGGAGCTGCCAGAGGAATGGACACCCCAGTTCTTAGGCTGCCTCCTTCTTGCCTCCCACTCTTCCTCCGTGAAGAGGAGCTTGTTGACGTCGTCGGTGGCGTAGTCAAGGTCGTAGCCTTCCTCCGCCGTGAGGAGCCGCCTGCACAGATCCTCAATGGTGAGGTCTCGCAGATGTTGGGTCTGCTCGATCGCCATCGCCATGGGCCTGTACTTGCGTGGCACGCACCAAAGGAACTTGAGCACTGCCTTGTACTCATCGATGGGGTCTCCGAGGAGCTCGAGATCACTGAGAAAATTCGTTAGTCGAATTGCAAACTCCTCAATCCCCTCACATGGTTTGAACGCGAGGTTCTCGTACTCGCGGTGGCGCGTCTACGCCTTCGCCTCGCGGATGCTCTCGCACCCGAGGCGCATCGTCTTGATCGTCTCCCACGCGCCCTTGGCGCTGTCCTTCGCCGCCAACATGCAAACGAGCTCCGAGGGAACCGCGCGGAGGAGCGCTGACAGCGCGGCGCGATCATCGAGCGGATCATCGACCCCGAGCTCGATCGCGTCCCAGAGGTGGGCGGCTTGCAGCTGAATGCGCATGACCGTGGCCCACTCGGCGTAGTTGGTGCGGGTGAGCGTCGGATATTGGGCAGAGACGCCGCTCTCCCTCACGACGCGCTCACGCACGACGACCTCTCCGCCGCCGCGCCTTGTCAGGCTTCGCCCGCGACGGATCGGGGACTCGGAAGTACGACGCGCTGCCGACAGCCCTGAGCCGCCCGCCATGTCGCCTTGCGCCCCCTTCTCCTTCTCCGCTGCCGTTGTTGCGGCCGCCGCCTTTGCCTTGGTCAATGGCGAGGCTGACATGGCTCTGATACCAAATGTCGCCCTCGATCTCTCTCAGCTCACACGATGAACAAGACACAATGGTTTTTGCGCTGCGTGAAACTTCACAGCTTTTTTTGATTTCTCTTCTTCCTTTTATTCTGATTACAAGAACGTGGGCAACCTCCACGATCCATGGATCTCGCGCCATCCCACGAGGAATCATGCCGCCACCAGACTGGGTCTTGTTTGTTACAAACGGAAAGAAAACATATCTATCCTAAACTGAATCTGACGAACAGATGCAGTAGGTGCAGGGTTTATTTGCCAACAATCTATACTTGCGTGACATCAATATGTTTTCCTTGCTTTGCGGACCTGATAATTATCACCAGCTGATTTTAGTTTCGCTTCTATCATTAATTGTTTGCCAACAGACTCCTGTATTTGGTATTAACTTGTATAAACGCCAAATGATGGGATGACACGTGAAACAGAAAAATGTCATATCTTAATCTACACCATGCTAATCATTCTTTGTCAGAATTCTTACTTACAGTCAAACAATACAAAGACTGGTAGAAAAGTAGTTCACGAGACGGTTAATTTTTCCAACTCGAACAAAATAAATGGATAACAGCCATGACGGCCATGATTATGTTTTGTTTTGTCTGCATACCTGGTAATTATCACCGGCTGGCTGCAGTCTTTCTTCTGTCATTGATTGCTTGCCAACAGGTTCCTGAGTTAGATACTAATTTGTTTCAATGCGGTATGATGCGATGACTCATGAAATAGAAAAATGCCACATGTGAATCTATACAGTACTGACCATTATCAGTCAGAAATCTTCCTTTCAGTCAAACAACACAATGACTGATAGACAAATAGCTCTCAACACAAATTCTGTTTTCAAATCAAACAACAAAAAATGAATAACAGCAATGATGAAAGGTCTAACTATTACGTCGACACGCCACATCATCTAGTGGTAGTTATTATCTGCAAAATCAGTTTGCAATTCTGGAAACTTAGTGTTGTCGTTTCATTTAGTTTAGCTGCAGCACAAGCAAGCCTAGGTCTATTTCTGCCTAATTTTTTGGAAACAGATGGTACCCGCAGACAGACACGGACAATGCTCACACATACATACACCCTCACAAAATGGATACTTGGTGCCTACTAGGGCAACAATGCTACAATATTATAAAATCACTCTAGGTGCATCGCTATGAGACATGAGTGTCGCCTACAATGAAAAGAAAACCCATGTCAATAGGTTATACCAACTCGCATAATAGTAATATCCCTGAGCTAGATATCTACCAAGTACATTTAAATTTCTGTGGCCCAATGGTCTACTGGCATAACATTCTATAAACTAGCCAGCAAACGAGTTGGCCAGCAGCATTTTGCGAATGCGCACAAACACTTAACAGATATGTCCACGCGATACCTTTTCACTAGGAACCTTTGGTAGAGTAGAACCTTCATCGTCAGGTACAATGTATGTCTCTCTCGTTTTTCTGCAGTTCTCGCCATTTTCGGCCTCTGTCATGTCCAACTCTGTAACCATATCTGTCATTACAAACTGCAACAATCACGTTAAGTTAATTTCATCTAAAATATGTCATAAAATCGGTAGCATACAGGGGGGTTTGGCACCTGGATTAAAGCAGGAAAATGAATGATTTTAGGGTTTTTGGCTATACCTTGTATATATCAGCACCGGGAGGGTGGGTCTGTGCCGCGGACGGGACTAGATCCAAATCCCCAAGGCGGGAGGGGGGAGAGGGAGTGGCTGGTGGAGCAAGGAGAGGGGGAGTTGGGTCTGGACGGGAAGAGGAAGACTACCGTTGCAGTACTGCTGCCGTTGAGATGGGGAAGAGGAGTCGGGGAGAGTTGTGTGGCGGCCGCCTGCTGGATAGAGAACCGAGATCAACGAAGAGGGGAACTGGAGAAGGGATCTCATGCGCACTGTTGCTCGTGTAGCCCTTGTACTATGAAATAGACATGCACCATTTAGTGTTAAAAGAAGCGAAAAAATTCTATAGGACACCGTTATTTTCAGACGTTTGTCAAAATACACCTCAAAATTATGTTTCGCTAGGTATCATTATAATTTTGAGGCATATTTGTTAGAACATACCCGCACGATTAAAAAGGAAAAGTTTGATATATTTTTTAAAACCCGGACATAACATGGTCACACAGAAAAAAATTGTCAAAACTTTCTATTTTTGGCAATGTGGTGTGTTCTAAAAAATGTGCCATAAAATTATAATGGTACCTGATAAAGACAAAATTGGACGGTGTGTTTCAGCAAACGCCTAAAAACCGTGTCCTATAGCAAATTTTCCCTCAAAGAAATTATTATACTGTAGAAATTTTGGAGGAATTTGGTCCTTAGCAAATTTTTATATCGCCATCGTTTGATTCGTAGAATTAGTTTCTTAGGAAAAAATTTAATAGAATTGTATTGTACTATGTTTTGGAGAAAAGTTTCCATTCACTCAAATTTCATGTTACAATCTCTTTATTTTTCCTATGATTCAAAGCTTGAAGAAAAGAAAATTCTACGTAGTTTCTATATCCTTCAGGATTAAATCCTGCGCTTTTCCTATCTTGCGTACTCGTCTAAGAGTTTCCTTTTCTGATATATACTCCTCATTTGAGTTAGTTTTTGGTTTTTTTGGAATAACGTCCTCGTTCGGTAGTTCAAGAATAAACATCTTTAAATTGGATTTGGTTATTCAATAATTAACGGTGCGATGTTGCGTAGGTCCGTCGGTGACTTGAATTGTCATCTTGGAAGGGACGACTCTGCCCGATGATTCTCGCTCGACAATGGTGATATTGTGCGTTAGCGGGGCCCTATCTGTGGTAGTAGGCGGGTGCGGTGATGCCGTGATACGGCCACGACTTGGCACGATGATGGTGTTGGTGGTAGTGTGCTTGATAGAGGTGGTTGAGGCGGCTATAAGTGATGCATAGGGCTCTCAACAGCGAGTGCTCGGTTTGGGTGCTGATAGCGCACCGATGTGTGGTGCCGTCCATACCGATGATGGTGCTAGTGGACCACAATGTTGTTGCTACGCTGACGAGGTGTTCTGACGGGCTGGTGACGGCAAAGTGAACCGACATGAATGATGTTGCCCTGAGTTTTCGTGGCTCCCACCTACCAAATGTTGAGCCCTTAGCCGTTGATGACCCACAAGTATAGGGTATCGCAATAGTCTTCGCGGGTAGTATTACCCAATTTATTAATTCGACACAAGAGGAGCTAAAGAATACTTGCAAGCCTTAACAACTGAGTTGTCAGTTCAGCTGCACCTGAAAATAGTTCTTGCTCACAGAAGTTTATCAGTAGCAACAGTTTGTAGTAGCAACAGCAAAGCAACAGCAACAAGGAAATGTACAATAGTAACGAATAAAGATGGGATTCGAGTGCGGTAGTGATACGTCCAAAACGTATCTACTTTCTCGAACACTTTGATATTGTTTCTTTTCTAAACTTGTGTGATTTGGATACAATTACTGACGCTGTTTTCAGCAGAATTATCTTGGTGTCTTATTTTTGTGCAGAATAAACTATCAGGAAAGACCCCGGAAAATATGCCAAAAATTATATTTCACCAGAAGATCCACGGAGCCAGAAGAAGAGAGGGGAGGCACGGGGCCCAGACCCCCCCAAGGGCCACCCGACCTCGCGCTGGAGGTCAGCCACCACAGCGACTCCTCGGTCTCCCTCTGCGCCTATAAGTTGCCTTTCGACCTAAAAACCGAGGGGGTCGATAGTTTTTCATAAAGAGTTCCGCTTCGTCGCCGCCATCAGAAACCAAGATTCGGATCCAGAAACTCCGTTCTGGCACCCTGCCGGGACGGGGAATTTGGAGAGGATCATCGCCATCGTCATCACCAAAGCATCTCCATCAACCACCGATGTTTCCCTCATCCATGAGTGAGTAATCCCCCGCTGTAGGCTTGGGGATGGTAGGGACTGGATGAGTTCTATCATGTAATCGAATAAGATCTATTAGGGCATAGTGTCTAGTATCTCTATTAGTGCTATTTGACTTTGTTGCAACTTGTTGTGTTTAATGCTTGTCACTAGGGCCCGAGTGCCATGATCTCAGATCTGAACTTATTATTAAATCATTATGATAGTATTGTTTGTGATCTTATCTGCAAGTTGTGTACACATATCATTGTCCGGATCCAAAGGCTCCAAAGTGACAATAATTGGGAAAACCGGAGGGGATGGCTATGGAGTGAGGATCACATGTATTCACGGAGTGTTAATGCTTTGCTCCGGTGCTCTATTAAAAGGAGCACCTTAATTATCAGTAGTTCCCTAGAGGCCCCGCTGCCATGGGCTGGCTGGATAGAAGATGTTGTGCAAGTTCTCATTGCGAGCACGTATGACTATATTTGGAGCACATGCCTAGGATTGTTTAGTACTTGGATGCTTGTTATTATTTATCTGCAATGCCCTAGATCTTGAAGTTACATGTTTATACTCGTCCATGCAACGTCCGTCCATCCATCCCTATGCCTACCGCACTCGAATCCCAGTGTTATCGTTACTGTTACTATTGCTACTATTTCACTGTTGCTGTTGCTACTACATACTATTGCTACTGATGAACTTCTGTGAGCAAGAACTATTTCCAGGTGCAGCTGAACTGACAACTCAGTTATTAAGGCTTGCAAATATTCTTTGGATCCCCTTGTGTCAAATCAATAAATTGGGTAATACTACCCGCGAAGACTATTGCGATCCCCTATACTTGTGGGTCAGCAAGACTATTTTCTGGCGCCGTTGCCGGGAGCATAGCTTTACTTGTAAGTTCACTTGGATCTATTATTGTTCACTACTACTCCTTTTATCATGGGTAAGTCTCGTGATGAAAGTTCCCTATTTTACCATCCACTACAAGAAGAGGTATAGTCCTAAACACCTATGTTGCTCTTGATTCACCGTCTGTTATAAGTAAGCTTGTCACACCACCACCACATACTCATGCTACACACACTACTACTACTGAGTATGAAACTAATTTTGATGCTCATGATGTTACTTTTAATGTGCTTGATGTGAGTGGTTCATTAGGTCCTTTTCTAGATGCTACTATGGCTAGTCTAGGAAATACTGAAACTCCTAGTGAAGACACTGTTACACCTGTTAGCTCACCTGAGTTTAGTGAGAGTTATGATATTAATGATAGTTACATAGATCTCAAATGGTGCTAGTGCTATTAAGAGTCTCCTTGCTAGACGTACTATTATGCCTAAGTTGTCCTCTAATCCTAAGTTTGCCACCTCTCCCATAGATATTAAAGATGAAGATTATGATTTCTCTCTTGATTTTTCTTT
This sequence comes from Avena insularis, assembly GCA_023614405.1. Classification (NCBI taxonomy): domain Eukaryota; kingdom Viridiplantae; phylum Streptophyta; class Magnoliopsida; order Poales; family Poaceae; genus Avena; species Avena insularis. Next base: position 751,800 of record JAJUPC010000095.1, read on the forward strand.
TTTAGATATTGTTGAGAAAGAACCTTTTTGTGGGACTGAAAATGAGAGTGATGTGGCTCATATGAATGAGCTTTCTACTATGAGTGCTTTGTTCTCTGATGATTTTAAGATGCGCAAATACTTTGTTACTAAGATCTTCCCTTTTTCACTAAAAGGAGAAGCTAGGGCTTGGTTTAATAGATTACCTCCTGGTTCCATTGATAGCCCTGATTGTTTGATTGCTTCTTTCTTCCATAAATATTTTCCTCCTAGTGCTAGACATGCTGCTTTGTAGAGACTTTTTGATTTTAAACAGGGAGAAGAAGAGAAATTGCCTGAGTCATGGACAAGGTTCTGTGTCTTGATTCATGCACATCCTGGATGTCCATTACCTAAAAATGAGCTTCTTGATCTTTATTATAATGGACTAGCTGATGATTCTAGGACCTACCTAGATAGCTTTGTTGATTGTGTTTTCAGGAAAAGGACTCCTAGAGATGCTGAAGAATTAATGACCAAGATAAGCAAGAATTATGATGATTGGACTTCAGCTGAGCTAAATACACCTAAGACTATTACTCCTGGACCAGTTATGCCTGAACCAGTTCCAACACCAACAACAAAGAAGAGGGGAGTTATTGCATTAAATGATGAAGTGATGAAGGAAGCTAAAAAGTGTCTAAAGGAGAAAGGTATTAGAGCTGAAGATGTGAAGAATCTACCTCCAATAGAAGAGTTATGTAAGCCAATTCCCCACTCATCTACTATTGAGGTACACTCTCTCCAATTTAATGAAGGTGATATTCCTTATGGTAAGCCTCCTGATCAATGTTTAGAGGAACTTGACACATTTATTGTTAAGCAAGGGTATTTTAATAAACAAGTTAAGAATCATTTATTGGAAAACTCTAGATCTATCCATGAGTTGAAAGATATTGTGGAAAGAACTTCTAATGATATTAAGATGCTTTGTAAACACTTTCAAATGGTTCAAACCCAACTTGATCAACTTGCTAAGGTACAAAAGGATATGCTAGTTAATGCTTCAGGAAATAAACATGCTTATGGAATTAGAACTAGGATTGGTGCAGCTACTCAAGATCCTTTATATCCTGAAGGACACCCTAAAAAATAGAGCAGGATTCCCAACAAGGTGAAGATAGTGGTAGCCCTTGTAAGAGAAAGAAAAAGAAACATAAAGTAGTTGAGGAACCACTTGAACCTGCTGTTGATCCTAATAGTATATCTGTCTCTGATGCTGAAACTAAAAGTGGTAATAATAATGATGCTCCTGGCAAGGAGGAAGTTGAGGAAGAACCTGAGAAGCACACTAAGAACACTAGGTACACAAAGGAAGATTTTATTGCTAATAAACATGGTAAAGAGAGAGAACCTTGGGTATAGAAACCTATGCCTTTTCCAGGTAAAAACACAAGTCAAAGGAGGAAGAACACTACAACAAGTTTTGTGAGTGGATGAAGCCTTTATTCTTGCAAATTCCTTTGACTGGTGCTATTAAGTTGCCTCCTTATTCAAAATATATGAAGGATATTGTCTCTAATAAAAGGAAGATTCCTAATGAGGAGATTTCTACTCTATTTGCTAATTACTCCTTCAATGGTAAGGTTTCAAAGAAACTTGGTGATCCAGGTATACCAACTATTCCTTGCTCTATTAAGAATAATTATGTTAGAACTGATTTATGTGACTTGGGAGCTGGAGTTAGTGTTATGCCTTTTTCTCTCTATAAGAGACTCCAGCTAGAAAAGTTGATACCAACTGATATTTCTTTGCAAATGGCTGATAAGTCAACTACTATCCCTGTTGGTATATGTGAGGATGTTCCTGTTCAAGTTGCTCATAATTGCATGGTCTTAACTGATTTTATTGTGCTTGAAATGCCTGAAGATGATAATATGTCTATTATTCTTGGGAGACCTTTTCTTAATACTGTAGGTGCTGTCATCAATTTTAATCAAGGAAAAGTAACATTCAATATTAATGACAAAGAGCATACTGTCTATTTCCCCAAGAAGGTTGTTAAAAGCTATTGCCTGAATTCCATTGAAAATATTGAGAGCATCAAGGTTGGAGAAATATATTGTCCCATTCCACAAGAAAATTTTGAAACTATTATGATTGGGACCATTGCTATCAAGTATGAGGTAACATAATCACCTTATGGATTGCAAAGTTTTGTGTAATATAAGATTGTTTTGGTAACAAGACTTGATCAACCTTGTTAACAAAAGTATTTTAATGAACAAAACAATGTTTTCATAGTGGTTATACTTGCTCACTTTTATTTTTCTCCTTTCCAATCCTTCCTCTTCATCGTGCCTAACTTAAAGGCGTTAAAGAAAGTATTTATTGGGAGATAACCCAATAGTTTCCTTGAGTCGTGGAAGTTATTACTTCAGTAATGACCTATCTTTATCCTTTTTGTTTGATTTTTGTGCCAAGAATGACCTCTAATGAGAGAGAAGTAAGATTTGGGGAGTTGTTGTCCCGAAACATATTTCTGTCCTCCACCATAAAAATTCGTGAGGAGTTTCTGTAAGTCGGATTGAGCTAGAAATTTACAAATAAATCCCCCAGTATGTTAGCTAACTTTCATTAGTTCAACACTTTTTGATTTGAGCAACAGAAGGTCTTCTAAAAAATCGGTTTCTACCTTCTGGTATGTTTTGACAGATTTCTGCCATTATTTGTATTTGCTTCTTATTGATTCCTTTTTGAGTTCTCTTTTAGGGAAATTGAGATTTTTTAAGGAGTTGTTACAGTAGCTTGTGTTTTTAGTAAAAAAATTTGATGTTCCAAAGCTAAACCCAAAGGTCTATTATCTTTTTCTTATCGTAATCCACTGCTTTATTTAACGGGACAACGGTTACACTCGGACTGGATCACACCAGCCAGGAATCCAGGCATTACATAAAAGTGCAAAAAACCTACACTTAAAGCTTCTTTGGCACAACAATGTGTCGCTTTATTACCCTCTCTACCTATATGAAGAAACTTGACCTCCTGGAAGACACCACATAAATCTTTAAGCTCTTTCACGATATGAGCCCCAATGAATATCGACTCCTCCTTCTCCTTTAGCCTATCCATCACAAGGAGACAGTCTGTATGGATGATAATCTTGGACAAACCACGCCTCATTGCTGCCTCGACGCCGTCCCGGCAGGCGAGAAGCTCACTGATTAAAGGGTCATCCACATAGAGATGTTTCTGACACCCCTCCTCAACGAAAACGCCCAATTAGTTCCGGATGACATAGCCCAAGCCCGCTTCTCCTGTTATGCAGTTGAGGGATCCGTCAGTGTTTAACATGAACCATCCCGGCGGCGGTCTCCTCCACTTCCACACCTCTTTTGGTTTTGCCAATGAAATCTTTGGCGGTAATTCTAGCAAGGACAGCTGCTCCTCGATCAGGTGCATGGAGCCCATGGGTTTGTACTGAACCTCCCCATGAACGAACTTGTTCCTGCTCGACCAGATACACCACAACAACGTTATAGCAATTGGGATCTTGTCTTCCAGTAGAAATGAGCCCATCAACAGATCCTGCAACCAGGAGGCCGGATGCAGGCGTGGCAAAGAGATCTCAAAGTAATCCGAAGCTGCACACCAAAATTGTTTTGCATGGCCACATTGAGTTAGAGCATGAAATAACGTTTCATCCTCATGCCCACAAAGTTTGCATGTCCCATTGTTCATAATGTATCTTCTGGCCAGTTCAGAGTAAGATGGTAGGAATCCTTTGATAGCACGCCAACAAAAGACTCACCTTCGGAACCACCCTGAGCTGCCAAAGCTTCTTCCACAGGCTTTCAGAACTTGACAATTCTGGTGCATCCCCAATATCCTGAACTAGCATGCGATATGCGGAGCAAACCGAGTATATGCTAGTGTTTTCTTTGTTCCATGCCCAGAAATCCGCACCACCTCTACGCGGTCGTCGCAGGCGTAGGACCGCCTCCTCTTCCATGGGGCCAAACGTAGCCCTCACTTCATGTTCCTTCCATTGGCCCGATGGCTGGTCAATCAGCTCCGATACCAAGGTGAGTGTTGATTGGGGATTGACTGAGAGTGGTATCCTGCCAGGAACACCCTCAAGCCACTTATCCGATTTAAGAAGGGTATTTGCGCCGTCGCCAACACGGCGGACAAGCCCCTGCTTCAGCACATTCCTCCCGCAGATAATCGCCTTCCAAACCTTGGAAGCGCTTTGAGGGAATCCTGCCGAGAGGATGTCATCATTCGGTAAATATCTCCCTTTTAGTACTCGAGCACACAAGCTATCTGGATTAATCAAAAGACGCCAAGCTTGCTTACCCAGCATAGCATCATTGAACTTTTGGAAGTCTCTAAAGCCGATACCACCTCTGACTTTAGCAATAGACATCTTCTCCCATTTCTGCCAGTGCATGCCTCTCCGATCAAGTGATCCACCCCACCAGTACTTGGACAAAATCATCGTTAATTTAGAGACATAAACCTTTATTGAGTTTGAAGCAACTCATAGCATAGGTTGATAGGGACTGGAGCACCGACTTGATTAGCACCTCCCGAGCTGCAAATGATGCCATCTTTTCACACCATCCTTAAGCTCTAGATCTTGAAGATTCCACAATATGTTCAAATTGCTTATCTGTGAGCCTCCCCGCCACCGTTGGGAGACCCAAATACTTTTCCGAGAGGGCTTCTCGGTCAATCTGCATAGCTTCCTTCATCAACACCCTGATCGGTTCCGGGCAATTGGGGCTAAAGAAAGCCGAGCTCTTCTACTTGTTAACTTTCTGACCCGGTCCATTACTATAAATTTCCAGGATCACATTTAGCCGATGGGCACTCCTCACATCGGCTTTCATAAACACAAGGCAATCGTCAGTGAACAATAAGTGAGAAATCCAAGGATATAGGTAACTCACTTTAATGCCCCTGTCGATCCACCCACCATCATAGTTTTTAATAAGACACGAGAGCGCTTCCCCACATAACAGAAATAGATAGGGCGAGATCGGGTCTCCCTGCCGTAGTCCACATGTGGGCCTGAAGGAGGGAAGAATTTCCCCATTGACCTTCACCTCCAAGCTCACCGTAGTAACACACTTCATAATAAGGGATATCCAAGCCTCTGCAAAACCCAATTTCCTCATGATCCCCTGTAGATACGGCCATTCGACACGATCATAGGCCTTCATCATATCTAGCTTAGCAGCACAGAAAGAGGCCTTGCCTTTCTTCCTCCTCATCGAGTGAACAGACTCGTATGCACAGATCACATTATCAGTTATTAGCCGCCCTGGTACAAATGCACTTTATTCTTCCGCGATTAACTCATCAAGAACCACCCGAAGACGGTTTGCAAGCACCTTGGAACAGATTTTATAGATCACATTGCATAAAGAAATAGGCCGATATTGAGTGATATCTTGTGGAGACTTTACCTTTGGGATAAGTACAATTGCAGTGCAGTTTATTATCTCAGGCAAATGACCTTCATTCAGAAATCCCAGTACGGCCGACACTATCTCATCCTTAATGAGGGTCCAATGTTTTTTATAGAAGTTTTCATTGAAACCATCTACACCCGGAGCCTTCGAGGGGCCCATAGAGAACAGCGCCACCTCAATCTCCTTCTCTTCGAAGATCCTACACAGGAACTCATTCATGTCATCAGTCACTTTTGACGGGACAAACTGTAGGACACCCTGCACATTAATGAACTCCCGAGCCTTGAAAAGGTCAGAGTAGAACGACTGCACAGTTCCTTTGACTTCCTCCTTCTCCATACACACTTCCCCTGCCGCATTCTTCAAAGATCAGACTCTATTTTGGTGCTTGCGGATTGTAGAGCGGGCATGGAAAAAAGCGGTATTCCAGTCTCCCGACTTCAGCCAATCCACACGGGACCGCTGTTTGGCCAACACTTCTTCTGTACAATATTAGCCGCAATCTGCTTTTCACGGTTTGATGAGCCCCTATGAAGAGCGCGGGAGCGTTCTTTTTCAAATTCTTGGCGGGCCTTCCTCAATTTCCTTCAGATATTTCCAAATTTGGACGCGCTCCATTTCTGCAGCGTGTGCTGCATCATCCCGAGACGCTCCACTATCCCCAGCAGGCCAACATTGCCACCCTGCCGAGATTCGGCCCACCCGGCCTCAACGGTTCGTAGATACGATTCATCTTTGCTCCATGCATTTTAATAGCGAAAAATGTGTTGAGTCTGCTCACTAGAGTCCACATTACTCCGGAGCTCTGTAACCAAAAGGCAGTGGTTAGATTTTGGTGACGAGACATGTCGGACCACTGACTCTGGATAGCACACCAGCAAACTTGGTGATGAGAGGATCCGATCAAGCCGAACCTTGACGTTTGCGTCCCCCTGCTGCTTATTATCCCATGTAGGTATCCCAATGTAGCCCATATCCTGTAGATTACACGTATCCACAGACTCCCTAAAGCCGAGCGTCTGCCACTCAGCACGATCAGCTTGACCAAACTGCTCTGAACTATCAAGGATCTCATTAAAATCACCTCCACAAACCCAGGGCAGATCACTCTGACGGCGCAACCACTCTAGCAAATACCAACTCTCCTTGCGTTGCTCCCTTCTCGGTTTTCCATAGAAACCCGTCAATCTCCACAGTCTTCTATCTCCCTCTAGATTTTGCACATGGACATCTATGTGGGAATCAGACTTGGATTGCAAAGCCATATCGACCTCCTTGGACCAGAATAAAGCAAGTCCACCACTAAGGACATCGCTATCAACCGCACAACAGCTAGCGAAACTGCAAAGCTTTGCCACACCACGTGATCTATCAGCCTAAATCTTCGTGTCCATTAAAAAGAAAACGGCGGGACCTTCAAGCCTCACTAAATCTTGAAGCTCACGAACTGTCTTGGGGTTCCCAATCCCCCGACAGTTCTATAAAATGCATCTCATTGAGACTCACGGGGCTGTATCACAGCCTCCGCTAAAATTTTGTTACCCGACTCATCCATACTGAGATCATCACATGGCTCCCCAATAGCTTGTTTCTTCTTCAGGTCCAAGACCTCGTTACTCACTTTGCTTGGCGAATTTGCCAGTGCATTGCGCTTAGTCCCATGCCCACTTAGCTCCGGTCCCGATACTTCTAGAACCTTTTGAACATAAGATTGTTGTGCCAAGTTTAATCTGCGAGCTGCTGGCGGCTTTCCACGTCCTCTTCCCTGGGCACGGAACTGCATTCCGCCATCGTCCGCGGTAAAGGGGTTACTGCCGATGCCCAGCTGGAAAGGGTTTATCACATGTACAGGTTTTGTCTGTGACTTCGCTTGCGGTCCCTTCTGACTCCTAGCCCCGCCATCCCCGTCCGAGCGTCCCCCATACTGCACTCCCGGTTCCTTCTTGACCTTCCTCGGATCTGGTGCCCGCAGCGACGAGTCGTACAACCAATCACCATGTTCATCCGTCTCCCCTGGAGATGGGCAGAAGGATGCTGAGTGCCCCAGTAAGCCGCACGAGAAGCAAAAGTACAGCAACTTCTCGTACAGAATTGGGTATTCAATGAGCTCCTTCCTCCTCTGCGATTCAATCAAAATCCACCTCTTGATTGGTTCATTTACATTAAGCCAAATCCTGGCCCGGAGACTCTGACCCCAACCCCTTGAATTTCTGGTGGTATCAAGTTTAATAAACTCCCTGATATGACTAGCTATGCATTCAGCTCGCTTAGAATTCAGCCAGTTAAACGGGAGATCGTGACGCTGAATCCAGATTAGCAGCCTGCCGAACTTGATCTCCGATGGACACATGCTCGTCTCGAAATCATCTAGGATAATTGCGTGATTTCCAATCATCCACGGTGCCCCTTCCCAGATGTGCCGCCGATCATGCTCTTTCTCAAAATTTGCCCTGAACACGTTGTCCCCATAGCATGGAAATCCAAGCCCCTAGGGTTTCCCCATTGTGGGCGAAGGGCGCTCTTGATCGTATTGATATGAAATTTTGATGGTGTCAGCACCATCCCCACCACAGCAATCGTTGGACCTTCATCATCCTGCAGATCCTCCATGACTAGGACCTTTTTCTCCCTCTCTGTCAGCTTCAGCTTCTTGAATCTCTCAGCGAACACCCCGTCCGCCAAACCTTCCCTCCCTTCTTACTCCCCGGACCCTCACCAGCGCCCAGGCCACCCATCCCCGCAGGAATAGTCACCGGCGATGGCTTGGTCCTTGGTTGTAGATCGATTTGGCGCCGAGGTTCAGACGATCGCCCCGCGCCGCCTCTCTCCACTCTGAAACCCTAGAAAAACATTTCGGGGGAGATCGATTAGGTCTATTATCTTTTGAATACACTAATGTTGCTAATGAAGATTGTGTGAAGTTTTGTATGAAGGGAAAATTTCAGGTGTAGAGAGAGGATATGATGTAATGAGATGAAGAATGGACAAAAGATCAAGCTTGGGGGGAGCCACCCCATGTCACCCCACGAAATATTTAAGAGGTATAAGCGTCAAAGCTTGGGGGTGCCCAAGGCATCCCCTTCTTCATCAATAAAAATCTCAGGTCTTTCTAGACACTTTGTTTTTATTGTTTCATGCACAGTTGTGTTGTTCTTGGAGCGTCTTAGTTTTTGTTTTTGGTTTTCTTTTGATTTGTTTGTTTTTGCTTTGTTGGATTGTTTTTAAAAAAATTGAAAACACCAAAAATATTTGTTGTTCTTCTTTGGTTTTGTGAGTTCTTTGTAGGGTTCAGCCGTCCTCAGTGGACTTTGGTCTCATGTTAATTATTCAAGTCACATAAGTGAAGGGCAATAATGAAGATTAAGACAACTCGAGGTGTGGTAAGAGGCTGGTAACGAACTCTATTTGTTTCATTTTTGTACATATAATCATCATAGTGTGCATGCTTAGCCTGTTTGTGTGAGGTGTATGTCATTATGGATGCTTAGTAGTTCTTGCTTGTCTATGATTAGCTCCAACTTGATATTAGTTTGTAGCATGTCATATGAATGTTTGCTTGCATTGTTTTATTCATACTTTGGTATGACATTGTGGTATCCTCCTCTGACTATTCATGTGAATCGACTTGGCACATGTTCACGCATGCATATGACTAATCAATAGTCAGTAAGCCTCGATGATTTATTTTGCCTCAGAGTTCTTGTATCACTTTCATGCCATAATTAGTCTTGTTTTGTTGCAAGCATGATTATGACATCTATTGCTCTCTCGTTTGACGCTCCCTCTCTATTTATAGCCTTCACTTGCACTGAGTACGTGCTCTACCTCTGCTTCCAACTCCCCAAAACCAATATTGTCAGCTGTGTCCACCATACCTACCTATTAGCATCATTGCTATTTCAGTGCATATTCCTGATGACCCACAAGTGTAGGGGATCGCAACAGTCTTCGCGGGTAGTATTACCCAATTTATTGATTCGACACAAGGGGAGCCAAAGAATACTTGCAAGCCTTAACAACTGAGCTGTCAGTTCAGCTGCACCTGGAAATAGTTCTTGCTCACAGAAGTTTATCAGTAGCAACAATTTGGTAGTAGCAACAGCAGCAGTAACAACAACAGTGAACAGTAGCAATAGTAACAGTAAAGGTAAACAATGGGATTCGAGTGCGGTAGGCATAGGGATGGATGGACGGGTGTTGCATGGACGAGTCTAAACATGTAACTTCAAGATCTAGGGCATTACAGATAAATAATAACAAGCATCCAAGTACTAAACAATCCTAGGCATGTGCTCCAAATATAGTCATACGTGCTCACAATGAGAACTTGCACAACATCTTCTGTCCAGCCAGCCCGTGGCAGCGGGGCCTCTAGGGAACTATTGGCAATTAAGGTGCTCCTTTTAATAGAGCACCGGAGCAAAGCATTAACACTCCGTGAACACATGTGATCCTCACACCACAGTCATCCCATCCGGTTGTCCCAATTATTGTGACTTTGGGGCCTTTGGATCCGGAGAATGATATGTGTACACAACTTGCAGATAAGATCATAAACAATACTATCATAATGATTCAATAATAAGTTCAGATATGAGATCATGGCACTCGGGCCCTAGTTACAAGCATTAAGCACAACAAGTTGCAATAAATTCAAATAGCACTAATAGAGATACTAGGCACTATGCCCCTAACAATTCTTATTCGATTACATGATAGAACTCAGTCAATCCCTACCATCCCCAAGCCTATAGCGGGGTTTATTAGTCATTCATGGATGAGGAAAACATCGGTGGTTGATGGAGATGCGTTGGTGATGACGATGGCGACGATCCTCTCCAAATTCCCTGTCCCGCTAGGCTGCCAGAACGAAGTTTCTGGATCTGAATCTTGGTTTCTGGTGGCGGCGGGTCTTGGCCCCCAGGCCTCCCCTCTTTCTCCCCTTCTGGTTCCGTGGATCTTCTGGTGTAATATAATTTTTGGCATATTTTCCGGGATTTTTCATGATAGTTCATTTTCTGCACAAAAACAAGACACCAAGGTAATTCTGCTGAAAATAGCGTCAGTCCTTGTTAGTTGTATCCAAATCACACAAGTATAGAGGAAAAATAATAGCAAAGTGTTCGAAAAAGTAGATACGTTTTGGACGTATCAACTCCCCCAAGCTTAGCTTATTGCTTGTCCTCAAGCAATTCAGTTGAAAATTGAGTGCGATAAAAGAACTTTCACGAACACTTTGCTTCACATGATGTAAATATTCTCAGCACAAGAGTAGAAGCTTAGACAATTCATAATAAAGAGTATGCAACTAAGTCTACTCAATAATTATTGCAAGCTATGAAGAGAAACCAACTCAATAATAATAAGTATCATGAAACATAAACATAAGCAACATTGCAATGCTCATAATAAGGTATGATAGAGTGGTATCTCGCTTGCCTTTGTTTGAAGAGCACAATATAAATGCCAAGGCACCTCTAAAGTTCACATGAAGACTAGAAGTAAAGATATCAGAGATACAAGCATCAAAGTCGTGACATAATTAACCAAGTTTTGGAACAAACACAAGAATGACAACTATGCTCTCAAGAAGGTGCTCATAGAATAAGTGGTGACTCAATAAAATTGTGAAAATGGTTTTGAAAGGTTTGAAAGGATTCCCAATGCTGAAAGGAAGGTACTCATTAGCTTTGAGCTCTCATTGCCCCTATCATAGGCATCTTCATGTGGTTAAGGTGAAAGTGAGGTCTACTCTGAATCATATTCTTGACAGACCATAAACTGGAAATCCCAAGTCCCTTGAGTACGAGGGTCGCTCCGCATGCTAGTCAACTTTGGTCACCTGAAAGTTCTTGTCATTGTAAATACATGCATATCATCGAGAACCGCCAATGGGGTACCCCTTGCAGATGGTACATGAGCTCTCCCATAACCAAAATGACAAGGCAAGCAGACAATGAGCATCTCAACAATATTTTTTATTTACCATATGCATAGCTTTTTATTGAGTAAGCTTCATAGATGCTCATTATAGTGATGCTGCAAGTTTCCACCATGATTAAGAATGGCTTAGGCTAGCGGCCCAGGCGTTTTTCTAACACAATGTGTAAACTCCATGAACTAACAACTTCCCCTTTTATTTCACATTGTCAACATCCATAAACAAAAGAGGAAAGTATCAACTGGATGAGATATCCAACAGGTGTTGAAAGCGTTCCCCGTGACAGCACGGTTCTGCTGACTCCCAGTATATAATAAGCAATCATATAACTTTCATGGACTAGTCACAATGGTTTAGAATTATTAAGCACAAGGAATAAAGTGTGCCATCAAGTTCGTGAGAGCTTTACTAACTAACTTTCTCAAAACAGACAAACATTTGATTTTGGAAGAAAACACGACATAGAGAATATGCACTGATGTAGCAAATGATGCTAATAGGTAGGTATAGTGGACACAGCTGGCAATATTGGTTTGGGGAGTTGGAAGCATAGGTAGAGCACATACTCAGTGCAAGTGAAAGCTAGCAATAGAGAGGGAGCGACAAACGAGAGAGCAATAGCTGTCATAATCATGCTTGCAACAAAACATGACTAATTATGGCATCAAAGTGATACTAGACCTTTGAGGCAAAATAAATACTATTGATTAGTCATATGCATGCGTGAGCATGTGCCAAGTCGATTCACATAAACAGTTAGAGGAGGATACCACAATATCATACCAAAGTATGAATAAAACAATGCAAGCAAACATTCATATGACATGCTACAAAGTATTAGCAAGCTGGAGCTGATCATAGGCAAGCAAGAACTACTAAGCATCCATAATGACATACACCTTACACAAACAGGCTAAGCATGCTCAGAATGATGAGTATATGTACAAAAATGAAGACAAATAGAGTTCGTTACCAGCCTCTTACCACTCCTCGAGTTGTATTAATCTTCATTATTGCTCTTCACTTGTGTGACTTGAATAATTAACATGAAACCAAAATCCACTGAGGACAGCTGAACCCTGCAAAGAACTCACAAAACCAAAGAAGAACAACAAATATTTTTGGTGTTTTTGATTTTTTAGAAACAAGCAAACAAAGAAAAACCAAACAAAAACAAAGAAAACCAAACAAAGCAAAATCTTTTTGGATTTTTCTTTTAAGGAAAACCAAAGCAAAGAAACAAAGAAACAAACCAAGAGAAACAACGAAAATATTTTTTGGTGTTTTTGGGTTTTTAGAAAGAAGCAACAAAAACAAAAAGAAAGCGAAACAATGGATATACAAAGAACAGACCGAATATGATATATAGATGAGTGTGACGTCGGTGTACCTCCCCCCAAGCTTAGGCTTTTGGCCTAAGTGGGGCTCAATCCCATGGTGCCCAAGTAGATGCACCTCCATAGTATGTCGAGGAAACTCCCTCGTCCTGGTACGAGCTCGAGGCCTCCCCTGTGTAGTGCACAGCGGGGTCATATGCGGGCGCTTCCTCCTGATAGTGCCCGTGGAAGTTGAGAGAGCGCAGCTTGTCATCCATCTCCCCCTTCGTGCATGACCAAGGTCCCTAAGAAATACTGAGAAAAGTGGTTTGGGGTAGAGGGATCTCTCTCTTCCCCATCAGTAAACAGCATTCTATAAACCAAGTTCTCAAGAGTAGAGCTAGAGGTGACAAAGTGGTGCGCCTTCATGGCAGCAAGATCAAGCCTCAGAGGATCCAAAACTGTATCATGTGGATCAACAACAATGCCCAAGGCAGCAGCAATACGAATAGCAATAATTCACCCATAAATGGGTCCCCTAGCAGCTAAACGACGAGCAATGAGGGAACCAATATTATACTTATCCTCAGAAGCCAATTGATAGTTGGATAGTTGGTAAGATAGTAGGTGAAGTACCTGATGGCTGGAAGTTGAATGTTCTTTATCTTCCCTCGTTGAGCTCTGCGGTCATCATCATTGGTTATTCCTCGGTATAATTCCAACAAATCAGCTGGAAGAGTTGTAATCTTCTTTGATGACCCATTTGTACCAAGTCCCAGGGCCTTGCAAAATTTCTTCAAGGGCATAGAATGAGCCCTGCTATAAAGTCTAAAAGACACAGAAGGATTGAACAAACTATTGGTGAAGGAGAAACTCTCCACAAATGTTTTAGTAAGTGAAGCATATTGTGCACTCTCATCCTGCATGAAACTTGTTAGACCATCCCTCTCAATCAAAGCCATGAAATCATTAAGAATCCTAGCAGCTCACAAGAAAGTTTGACAAGGAAAGGTGGAGGGGTGAGCATCCCCTTCATCTCCCTCGTCACCAAACCGTGGAGTGATGAGATCCTCATTGTATGAGGGTCTGGAGCTGGTAGATGACCTTGGGAGCCTTGCCCTTCTAGGTGCATCACTCTCAAAAATGTCACCAAAGGTGTGGTGGTCCATGACTTCCCTTTGCTGAAATTTTTAGACAACCATGACGAGGTTTAATCTCGTCAATGCCCATTGTTATGGACTTGGGTTTTGGAGAAGATGGGGATGCTAGAGATCGCGGAACGGTTAGCAAACAAGCAACACGGGGACACGAGGTTTACCAAGGTTCAGGCCCCGGGGGGAAAACCCTACTCCTGCTTGTCTGCTCTTGATTACAGCGGAACCGAAGGTTACAGGGGTGCACAGATGCAATCTGGCGTGGAGGTGTGTATGTGAAAGTATGAGGAGGAGATCTAGGTCGTGCCCTCCTAGCCTTTATATAGACTCAGGCAGGTCCCGGGCATAGACCTAGTCGGTTACAGGTTCTAGGGTTTTACCCCTTTGAATTTCCTATCTACTCTAGTCTTGCTCTCCAAGGATCCGAAAGCGTCATGGGCCTTGGCCACCAGAAAATCTTCATGGGCCAGCGTATAATTGCCGTGGGCCTTCCTTGGGCTAGACCAGGTATGCTGAGATCATGTACCCGTGGGGTATAACCATGTTAGTAGCCCCCGAGTGTTCAGTCGAATCGTAGATTCGGCTGAGGACTCTGCAATCTTTTGGGTGCAACTATGTATTTCAACAGTTCATGTGCAGGGATTGTTGATGCGTGTGCCTGACTCACCCGACGGATCAGGGTCAGTTAACTGTCTTAGGACAAAACAACACGATCTTCTTTAGGTTGGAGTACCTCAACTCGAACCCGAAACATATGCTGGCGTAATTCGACTCAGGCAGCGGAGGACTTACAAGAGTGGAATTCCAGTGAATTTAATTGATGTACCCAACGCGTCCGTCGGGATTTTTCATTGCACCAATTATTACGGGTTTTTACTAGCAGAGCGCAGTCGTGTGCGTTGCCAGGCCATCAGATGATATCTGTAGGTCTTATCTTTGTGTCGCAGACATAGCATCCGAATGTTTATCACCGCGGAGGTGTTTCGGGTGGTCAAGGAGAAAGTTGCTCACTTAACTTTTAGTTGGGGCAGAGTTGCCGAAAAGTTTTTGCATGCTGATCCGAAGGATCGTGGTCGAAGAATTCATAGGGTCGCGACGGTATCCTATGGGAGTAACCCAGTGTCCATTGAGTCGTGAACTCGGCGGAGACTTTAATTCAGACGTTGTTCAGTTGTAAGTCTGTAGGACACAAATTTTTTCGGATGATTAAATCCGTCCTCCCTATGGGAGTAGCCTTCGAGTCCGCAGTGGAGTCGTAGACTCGACGGAGGACTCGAAGTAATAGTTCGCTTCTATTCATCTTTGGTCTTGCGGCCGCCTCGATAGGAGTAACCGAGTAATTGGTCGAATCGTAGATTCGAGTGAGTACTCTTAGCTTTAGCGAAGAAATTGTATTGCTAGTGTAGCTTTTGATGACGCCTTGATCTTGTGATCGATGAGCTCAAGCGTCTGCTGCGCCAGAGATGACTTGACTGGATGAACATGGGTCCCACTGTCTGACCTTGAATTGACCGGTCACGCGCGGCGTGGAGATAATTACTGCGTCGCCTCGATTTCCGCACGTAGTGGACGGCGTGTTAGCGACGGTTCGTTGTGATGCTGACACGTGTATGGCCAGATCCTGTCGTTGGCGTTAGGTCTTCTCGATGGACGGCTGTCGTGCATCGTTTTCGTCTTTATAATCATTGGGGAAAACTTCATTTTGTTTTCACCGCATATATTCTTGCTTTCACTGCTTCCTTGTGTTCTGAGAGCTCTTGCTGCGCGCTAGAATATTCCTTCACATTTCCTTCTTCCATCCTGCGCTCTCGCTGCCGGCACCGCCGTACCACGATGGGGAAGCCGAAGAAGTCGTCGTCTGCGGTTGGTACCAGCGCCGCTGGAGGGAAGAAAGGTGCCGCCGCTACCCATGTCACCGATGGTGGCTGGCGGCGATCGGAGACGCGGGAGAGTGATCTCCGCAAGCTTCGCGAGCGGGTCCTGATCCCGCAGGATAGGGAGGCTGTTAAACTCCCAGGCAATGAGGTAATCCCCCGTCCCCCCGTTGGGTATCAGGTTATGTTCCTTGCCTTTTTCATTCGCGGATTTTCCTTCCCAGTCCACGACTTCCTTCGTGGACTGCTTTTTCTGTATGGTGTCCAATCGCACCATCTTTCCCCCAATTCTCTTCTTCATTTTGTTTGTTTTATCACTTTCTGCGAGTGCTGGCTCGGTATTGAGCCGCACTTTGGCCTCTTCCGTAAACTTTATTCCGTGAAGAGGCAATCTGGTTCGGATGGTGTTTATCCCATTGGGGGTTGCATCATCTCCCTCAAGCCCAATCTGCTTTTCTTTTCTTTTTCCATGTCCGAATCTGTCCAGTACTGGCGGAGGCGATGGTTTTATATCCGCGACTCCGTAGTACCTGGGCAATATTTTGGCCTTGTTCCTTTCGACCCCTCCCAAAATATTGAGCCGAAAAGGTCTTGGAAAAACAAGATCTTGGATGGCGAGGTGGCGGAGATAGAGGCTCTCTATCGTCGGGTGGAGGATCTCCAGTTGATTCTGGAGAAGGAAGTGAACGGTGTGGATATCATTCGCACCTTTCTCGAGCGTCGGGTGCAGCCACTCCAGGCTAGGGCGCACCCGATGTTCCTTTATGCTGGCCGGCGTGATCCGACGAGGGTTTCGGCTGAGAAATTCTCCTAGGGAGATCTCGACAGGGCCCTTCATTTGCTGCTGAAGTTCAAGGCTGGAGGGGATATCCCGGGGAAGTCGCTGACTCCTCCGTTTTCTTCTTCACTTCCTGTTCCACAGGTGTAGATCCGTGCGCGTAGCGCTATATTTCGACTGCATTGTATTTGCGTTTGTTTGCTAACAAATTGTTCTTCTCTTGTGCAGAGATTCAAAGTGCCGGGTATGTCGCCTCCGTTACCCGAAGTATATCCGGATGCTCCGGATAATGATGTGGTGGATTCCATGTCCGAGCTGCCATCGGCGCGATATCCGGCTGAAGATGCCAACGAGTCGAGCGAGGACCACACTCACAAACGATCACGGAGCTCCAGCGAGTCTTCGGATGCTTCGACTCCTAGGAACCCTCTGTGTCTTGAGCGTCATAGTGATGGGCATGGAGGCTCTTCCTCTCCTCTTCCTGCTCTTCCCGTGCGGGCTATAGCGCCGCACCCACCAGCGAAGCGGAAGAAGGAAGAAAAGAAGGAAGAGAAGAAAGAGGAGAAGAGGGTCCGAAGGACCCCTCCTGTCTTCAACCTGAGCGAGCTTGACTCGTAAGTTTCCTCTGTACTGCGTTTTCTTTACTGTTTACTTTGTTCTTGTACTAATTTGTTCGTGTGCAGGCACTCTTCCAACGACTCCTCTAGCGATGGTGCTCGGGAGATGATGGGGGAGTCGAAAGTCGCGTCTCCTCCTCCTCAGACGGTGGCAACTTCTGAGGGTGCTGCTCCGAACCCTCCTCTGCGGGAGGTTCAGGTGGTTGCGCCTCAGAATTTTGCTAGCGGACCTTCGACATCGCCATCGGATCATGTAAGTCTCCTGCCACGGGGGGAGCCCCCGAGCGTTTTTAAAAGAGTTTTCTTGTTTTGTTCTTCCTTCCAGTCTCGGGGGGAGCCCCCGAGCGTTTTCGTGTGTGTATTTTGCTTCTATTCTTTTCTGTTGGGCGTAGCCCCCGAGTCCTTTTTCTGACTAGTAGGTCTTCTTCCTGCAGCCTTTTGTGCAGGATGCCAAGCGGCTTTTGCAGGAGCACCTGGTGCTGGAGGCCAGCCTCAAACAGCTTCAAGGTACTGTTATGCCTTTGATGTTTGCTTCTTCGTGTATTCTTGTCCTATTATCTGACACTTGTATTTTTTGAATGCAGAGGAGCATAACACCTCCCTTCATGAGATCGATGCTCTCAAAAAGATCCTTGGTCAAGCGGAGAAGAAGGCCGAGGTCGCCATTGGTGCGAAGGAGCGCCTCGAGCTGGAGCTGGCTACTGCGGCCGAGGCTAAGGAGCGCCTGCAACGGGAGGCCATGGACCGCGAGGAGCAGCTTGCCACTACTGCGACTGCGCGTGAAAGAGAGGTGGCTGGCAAGCTCATGACGGCTGCCAAGGCTATTTCGGGTGAGTATCTTCACTTGCATTTTCTTGTCTTTCTTCTGCGGTGTTTTGTTCATTGCTTCTCTTTATTGTCTCAGATGCTGCGGGCATTGAGTTTGACCGCGGTGCTCTGGAGCACGGGAGTGCTCTAGATGATGCTACTGCAGTGGTCGAAGATCGCTGCAGCACCGTCATCAGCTCACTTGCCAAGGCCAAGGAGGTCCTTGGCCGCTTCTATAGGGAGCTTGTCCCCAAGGGCGCGGCCCTTGATGATGTTGACGCCCTGGCGGAGGCAACCTTTGTCGGCCCGGCGCCTGCATAAGCGCAATGAAGGGCATCGACGCATCTGTCGGGCTGGCGATGGCTTTGGCGGCTGGAGCGGAGCTGGACCTTCCCCAGATCACTTCCCGGATGCCGACGACTGCGGATGGATCCGAGGTAGCCTTCGCTGCCTATTCTGCTCGCTGTAAGCAATATGGGCCAAAGCTGATTGATCTGCTGGCCGATCGCCTCTGACGGGGGAAGCCAAGGCGAGGTAGTCCGGCTCCGAGGCTACTCAGGGTGTCGCATCTTAGGTGTTGTAGCTGTAGGATAGCTGTAGTTTTATTTTGTTGTAATTATGTTGATGATAAAATCCTTGTGCCACGTAGTGGCCTTTTATGCACTTAATGAATTTGTTGAGATGTGTTCTCCTCCGTCTGAGTGTTCATGTCTTTTGCCTTTCTGCTGCTCTAGGGTCCTTCGGGTGCTGATCCCGTTGACGCCTCGCCTGTCACGCGGCTGCGGCCATCCTTGGATGATTCATCGTAGCTTGCTTTCCTTTGAGACCGTGTTCGTAGTCTCGAGAAGGAGTTGCTTGGGGTGCATGGCATTGCCGATGTTTGGAAGTCCAAGGCGAATCGCGGTTCGGCCAGAGAGGAGTACTTGATGGCGGAATTGCTTCGAATGTCTGAGAAGCTTCAGTGTAAGTTTTTTCGAGCTACTGCTCATTTCTTCGGATGCGTCTGCTGGCCTTGCATCTTACTTTTGTGCGAGTATCGCAGGTGCTAACCTTGCTCCAAGGGAGGAGAAAGAGCGTGTTGCTGTTCGGGTCAATTGTTTGACTCAACAGGACATGGAAGCTGGCGGGTTCTTCTGGATGGATCACGACCGTGCCATGGCTCTAGAAACGGTGCAGGATCGCGTTCACCAAGTATCGTGGGTGCTTCGTCAAGTGCAGACTTCACTCTCGTCGGTTCTGCATGTGATGTTTCCCCTGGATGTTGTGCCAACAACCCTGTCCGGTCTTCTGTCTAGATTTCGGAGAGTGACTCGTGTCCAGGAATTGGTGAGGCAGCAACTCGTCGCAGGGGTGAAGGCTGCGTTGTCCCTTGTTAGGCTGCATCGTCCTGATGTAGATCTGTCTGTTGTAGCGGCTGGGCCACCTCTTCGGCCGGATGGTGGCAAGTGGGATATGCGTCGGCATTATGCGGCTGTAAGGCAGTATGCCGAGCAGGTCGTAGATTTTTTTGAGCAGCATGCTCAAGTTATTCTTCAGAATAGGTAGTACCTGTAAAAGAGATAGATGTAAAATTTGTATATTTCGACTGGGCATGTTGTGCCCTTTGTTATAAAGGTTTGGTTTTTGTTTGAGCACGCAGTGCTTTGTTTGAGTACGTGTCCTTTTCGTTAGCCTGACGTTGTCAGCTACTTAGGTGTACACGTGTTATCCTCAGTCGATGAAATCGTGAGGTGGTGGGGAGCCCCCGAGTGCGTTTGTAGCATGAAGTAAAGTTGCAAATAGCGAACGAAATTTTGGGGCGAGACACTTAGCTTTATTTATATCGTAATGGAGGAAGTACATTGTTCGGCTGAATAGCCTTGGCTGAAAAGCCAAAGTAAAGGGGTAGGTAGCTAGGGGTAGAATCGTCGCAAGTGTGCGATGTTCCATGGGTTGGAGTATGTGACTCCAGACTCCATGTGCTTGAGGCGATAGGCGCCACCTGGGATGACTTCGGTGATGATGTAGGGTCCTTCCCATGGTGACTCGAATTTCTTCGGTCGCTCTTGCTTGAGTCGCAAGACGAGGTCTCCTTCGACGAAGGTCCTTGGCGCAGACCGGCTGGTATGGTAGTTCGGAGACTCTGCTGGTACACGCTGATCGAGTCGCTATGTCTCTTGCCTTGTCAAGTGTGTTGACGGCGTCTTCGAGTGCAGCCGTGGATTCGGCTTATTGTGACGACCGAGGGCTGGTGGCGTGCCCAGCAAGCCGGCTCCATGCACCATGAAGAACGGCATGTTGCCGGTGGAGCTGTTTGGCGTGGTGCGCAAACTCCATAGGACGGATGGTAGCTCTTCCGTCCAGGCTCCGGCCTTTCGTTCGAGTGGGCTCATGAGGCGCTTCTTGATGCCAGCGCCGATTAGGCCGTTGGCATTTTTGACCTGCCCATTTGTTTGCGGGTGAGCCACTGAGGCGTATGTGATGTTGATCCCGAGGCCTTCGCAGAAGTCTTGGAATTCTTTGGAGATGAAGTTCGATCCATTATCGGTGATGATCTTTGTCGCGATGCGCCGAACACATGAACAATGGATTCAAAGAACTTGACGGCGGTCTTGCCCTTTTGGTTGGTGACCGGCATGGCTTCGACCCACTTGGTGAATTTGTCGACTACGACTAGGAGGTAGACGTGCCCCCCTTTCGAGGACTTTGGCAGTTTGCCGATCATGTCGAGGCCCCATTGAGCAAAGGGCCAGGCTATAGGTATGGGTCTGAGCTCTGAACCGGGTGCGTGTGGTTTATCGGCGAACCTTTGGCACCCGTTGCATCTTCGGACGATGTCCTTTGCATCGCTCATGGCCGTTGGCCAGTAGAATCCAGCTCGTAGAGCTTTGGCGACAAGGGAGCGGCTGCCTGCGTGATGGCCGCAGATGCCCTCATGGATGTCTTGGAGGATGGTTTTCCCGTCACCGATGGTGACGCACCTTTGTAGTACACCCGAAACTGCGATTGTACAGCTTGCCGTTGATGATGGTGAAAGCTTTTGACCGACGAGATATGCGCCGGGCATCCGTCGGCTGTCGGCGGTTCTCCGCTTATCAAGAACTGGAAATGCAGTTGCGTCAAGTTTCTTCGACTACCATGACCTGCATCAGGTTGACCATAGCGACCTTTGTGTCCGGTTCTCGGGTCGCCGTGTCGCCGGGCGGCGTAGCCCCAGTGTTACCTTCTTCGGGTGATCCCTTGGGGAATTTCCGCTTGATGGATGGCACGCAGATCTGTTCGAGGAACACACCCGGTGGCACTTTTGCGCAGGTGGAGCTGATGTTGGCGAGTCTGTCGGCTTCCTCGTTGCTTTCTCTTCCAACATGCCGAAGCTCGCAGCCGTCAAATTCTCCTTCGAGTGCGTTGTAGAGTGCACGGTACGCGATCATGTTTTCGGCGTGTGCGTCGCACTCATTCATCGTCTGCTGGACGACGAGGTTGGAGTCACCGTAGATGACCAGGCGCGTTATACCGCAGATCTTGCCATCCTCATGCCGTGGATGAGGGCTTCGTGTCGGCCTCGTTGTTGGAAGCTCGAATTTCATCCGGAGGGCGTACTTCATCTGGTCGCCTGGAGGTCGATATGACCCGGCTCTGCTCGGCTTCACGCTTGGAGCCGTCGCGTATCGTCCATGACTGCGACATGTCTGGGGTGTCTGGCAGCTGCAGCTCCATCCAGTGTACAAGGAAGTCCGGGAGGACTTGAGACTTGATTGCGAGTCGCTTCTCATAGACGATGTCTAGTGGTGACAGCTCGATGCCCCATAGGGCCACGCGTCCTGTGGCCTCTGGGTTATTCAGGATGCTGTTCAGGGGTGCCTCATTGACGACCATCACCTGGTGCTCCTGGAAGTAATGGCTCAGCCGTCAAGCCATCATGAACACGCCGTAGGCGAGTTTCTGGTAGTGAGGGTACCTCTGCTTTGTTTGCGTCAGTACCTCGCTGAGGTAGTAGATTGGGCGTTGGACCCCATGGGTCTTGCCTTCTTCGGGTCGTTCGACCACTAGCACGGTGCTGACCACCTGGTGTGTGGCTGCTATGTACAGCAGCAGAGGCTCGCGCTCCTTTGGCGTGACCAAAACTGGCGAGGTGGAGAGTAGCCGTTTGAGGCTTTCGAACGCATCGTCGGCTTCGGGCATCCACTCGAATTTATCTGCTTTGCGTAGCAGCTGGTAGAATGGCAGGGCCTTCTCGCCCATGCGGCTGATGAATCTGCTCAACGCCGCTATTCATCCTGCGAGCTGCTGGACACCCTTGAGGTTTTTCGGCTTCTCCATTGCCATGATAGCCCTGATTTTCTTCGGGTTCGCCTCGATCCCTCGCTGAGAGATGAAGTACCCAAGTAGCTGGCCCGATGGGACACCGAAGGCGCACTTTTCGAGGTTGAGCTTGATCCTATAGCGATCGAGGTTATCGAACGTCTCGTGGAGATCGTCGATGAGCATTCTTGCCTCCCTGGTTATGATGACTATGTCGTCGACATAGACTTGGACATTGCGACCGATCTGGTCCTTGAGGCATGCCTGCATGCATCGCTGATACGTGGCACCTGCGTTCTTTAGCCCGAAGGGCATTGTGTTGTAGCAGAACACTCCGAACGGTGTGATAAACGCCGTTTTCTCTTGATCTTCGACCTTGAGTCGAATCTGGTTGTAGCCTGAGTAGGCGTCGAGGAAGGAGAGTTTCTCACATCCTGCGGTCGAATCGATGATCTGGTCGATCCGAGGAAGAGGGAAGTGGTCCTTTGGGCAGTGCTTGTTCAGCGACGTGAAGTCCACGCACATCCGCAGGATATCCGTGTCTTTCTTGGGAACCATCACTGTATTTGCGAGCCACTCGCTTTCTTTGATCTCCCTGATGAAGTCTGCGGCGAGTAGCCTGTTTATTTCCTTCCCGATGGCTTCGGCCCGTGGCTCGGACAGTCTCCGGATGGACTGCTTGACGGGCTTGGTGTCTGGAAAGACGTTGAGTGCGTGCTCGGCGAATTCCCTGGGAACTCCTGGCATGTCCGCAGGACACCAGGCGAAGATTTCCCAGCGCTCACGGAGGAATTCGACGAGCGCGCTTTCCTATGCGGGGCTGAGGTCGTTGGCGATCAGCGCCGTCTTGGAGGCATCCGTCGGATGGACCTGCACCTTCTTTGTGTTGACGGTGGAGTCGAAGGACATGTCAGGTGCGTTTTGTCGTGCGACTGGGGGTGCCCCATTGTCCATCACCTCGCGGAGCCTTACGAGCTCCTCCTGCATGCCGAATGATTGGGAGATTCTGTTGAAATCCCTGTCGCATTGGTCCGATCGGGTGAAGCTCCCGTGGATTGTGATGACGCCCTTCGGTCCTGGCATCTTGAGTAGCAGGTATGCGTAGTGTGGGACAGCCAAGAACCTTGCGAATGCTACACGCCCGAGGATGGCGTGGTATTGTGATGGCCAGTCCACCACTTCGAATTCGAGCCGTTCGAGTCGGAAATTGTCCGGCTTGCCGAAGATGACGTCGAGCCATATTTTGCCCAGGGGGAATATGCCCTTTCCTGGGACAATGCCGTGGAACGTTGTGTCTGACTGTTCCAGGCTGCACTGCGGGATCCGCATTGCTGCTAGAGTACTTGCGAACATCAGGTTGATGGCGCTGCCGCGGTCCATGAAGACGCGACTCATCTCGAAACCTCCGATCTGCGCCTCCAGCACCAGGGCAGCATGACCTGGGCGAGGGATCTGGCAAGGGTGATCCGAACGACTGAACGTGATGCAGGACTCAGATCCGCTGAGGTACTCAGGGATGGCGGGTGGAGTTGCCACGGCCAGATTGATCTGTTGGGTGATTTTCTTCTGCACCCTATTCGTGGGCGTATACGGATCATCAGTGCTCCTTTCGGCGGGGGATACCCGTTCCCAGCGTTGTTCTGTGCTGGTGCGACTGGTTGGTTCGGGCCTCCTACAGGTGACGGTGGAGGAGCTCCATGCGCTATCTCACCTGGGGCAGGTGCGTTACCGAATCCAGGAAGTGGAGCTTGCTGCCTCATCTGGACCATGCTTTCGCTGAGTTTCTGGAACTCGCGGCAGTCCTTGAGCATGTGGCTTGCCTTCTTCTTGCTATCCTGCTTGTCGATGTAGAAGTGGATGGTGCATGGACCCTAAAGTTTTTCGTATGCTGAGGGTCCGTTATCGCGGTCGCGGCGCTGCTACGACTATGCTGGGCGTCCTCCATCGTGGAAGTTTCCTCCTCGGTATCCTCCGCTATTGCGGTTGGCGTCGTTGCGGCGATCGGTGTAGCCGGCCGCGACCATGTCGGGTCCATCGCGATCGTCATAGATGCGCGATCTTCACTTGCTACGGCGCTCTCGTTGTCGGCCGTAGTCGTCCTCTTCTTCCGATTGTGCTCGTTGGATGGAATCATCACCGTTAGCCCACCTGTTGGCGATGTCCATGAGGTAGTCGAGTGTTTTGGGCTTGACGCGCCCGAGTTCCTCCTTGAAGTCTTGGCGCTTGACGCCGTCCCTGAAGGCGTCGATGGCTCTCTCTTCAGATATGTGCGCCGCGGAGTTCTTGGTGTTGGACGAGCGTAGTATGTACGAGCGAATGGATTCGCCCGTTCGTTGCGTGCAGGACCGCAACCCTTTGATTGAGGCGGGCCTCTTGCTGGTGCCCTTGAAGTTTTGGATGAAGCTGTAAGCTAGCTCCTCCCAGCTTCGGATGGACCCTGAAGATAGGCTGCTAAGCCAAATCCGGGCTGCGTCTGTCAGCTGCAGCTGAAGGCATTGCATGGCGGTCTCTTTGTTTCCACCGTGAAGTTTGACGGATGACAAGTGGTCGCTGAGCCATGCCTTTGGGTCTTGTGTGCCGTCGAACTTCGGAGTATCCGAAGGAAGTTTGAAATTTCACGGCATCTTTGTTCGTCGATCAGATCTGCTGAAGCATCGGGCCCCGCAGAGTTCTCCTTCGTCTTCATCCATCTTGGATTCAGACGAGCATGCGCGCTTGGCTCGCGCTTTGTCGATTTTGTGTTGTGTGAGCGCGTCTCTAGCGTCGTAGTCGCGGTTGTGATGGCACGAACTCTTATTCCTTCAAGGAAGGTCATGTTCCTCTTCTTCGGATGAAGGGGTGGGGCTGCGTTTGGACCTGACCAGAGCTTTCTTCTTCGACTCCGTGGGAGCTTCCTGGTGGAGCGCGGCTCCGACGAGTCCGAGTCCGGTAAGTGCGGACTTGTGCATGGCTCTTTTCGGGTCCCCCTCCGGAGGTGGGTGGGCGAGTCTGTGATGGCTGCCATGATCGCAGCCTGCGGCGTTTTTGGGATGACGTTGCCGTCGGCGTCCATCTCCATGAAGGATGTGTGGAGGGTTCGGGTCACCTCACTGCGCTCCTTGGGATCCATGTTCTCCATCCGAGAGCGGTGCTTGTTGCCTTGGTTGCCGTTCGAGCTGGAGCCGATGCCCATGGCGGAGAGCGCGGCTCGTCGCGTGCTAGACTCTGAGGCTGCTTGCTTGCGCTTGTCAAGCACCTCCTGCATCTTGACCTGTTTCTTGTGCTCCTCGATCAGGAGCAGGTAGTAGGCCATCAACAGATTCCGGGAGGAGTCTGCAGGCAGGACTATGTTGCCCGCCACGGCGTTGCGTGCCTGGTCCCATCCTTCTTCGCTAAAGCGGATGACATGGCCGTTGTTGTCCCCGTCGGGTAGGGGGACTGGCTTCTTTTGTTCCCGCCGTTTCGATCCGGCGGGTTAGGTGTCGGGTTGGGTGTTTGCTGATCCACATCACCCTGGATGACTACAGCGCATTGGTAGCACTCATAGATTGGTCCGTTGCTACCGTAGCTTTCAGATCCGGAACCGTAGGTCCCTTCATCCGATGGCGGATCGCACAGATCGGAGTTGCAGCTGCTGCTGTCATAGGAATCATCTGTTGATGATGTTGTGCGTAGCACAGAGTGTGGGGTCCATGAAGCGGGCCTGATTGATGGTAGGGGCACCCGCTCAGGGATGCGGAGGGTGCCAGTTTGCCCCACCTGGAAGCAGAAGCTCCCGAACAGGATCTCGAGTCCGTCGCCTACGGGCTCAAAGTCCTTCATGGTGGCCGGTGAGTGGGCGGTGAAGCGAAAGCGCCGAAGAGGAGGTGACTCTCCGTCGCTGCAGAGTTGTAGATCGATCGGGTTGGGACCGTCACGATCGCATAATCAGCGCCCCCAGTTCCCACAGACGGCGCCAATTGACGAGGTTTAATCTCGTCAATGCCCATTGTTATGGACTTGGGTTTTGGAGAAGATGGGGATGCTGGAGATTGCGGAACGGTTAGCAAACAAGCAACACGGGGACACGAGGTTTACCCAGGTTCAGGCCCCCGGAGGGAAAACCATACTCCTGCTTGTCTGATCTTGATTACGGCGGAACCAAAGGTTACAGGGGTGCGCAGATGCAATCTGGCCTGGAGGTGTGTATGCGAAAGTATGAGGAGGAGATCTAGGTCGTGCCCTCCTAGCCTTTATATAGACTCAGGCAGGTCCCGGGCATAGACCTAGTCGGTTACAGGTTCTAGGGTTTTACCCCTTTGAATTTCCTATCTACTCTAGTCTTGCTCTCCAAGGATCCGAAAGCGTCATGGGCCTTGGCCACCCAAAAATATTCATGGGCCGGCGTATAATTGACGTGGGCCTTCCTTGGGCTAGACCAGGTATGCTGAGATCATGTACCCGTGGGGTATAACCATGTCAAACCATCAAACCAAGTGATTTCTAAGTTGATAAATGATGAGCAACTACTATAGGAACTTGCTAGAGGACTACACATGCATCAAAACATAGTTTCTAAGCATAGAACAAGCATGCAGGCTTAAACAACCTGTCACCTACAGTAGCAAAATACTCAAGATACAATCTACCAATCAGAAATCTAATTGGACAAGTGGAGGAGGCACATACCAAGGAACAATCCCTCCAAAAATCAGCACTTGAGATGGACTAAACAAGGAGATCGAAAATCGCGAGCAAGAACAACAAGAACTCGAGCTTGAGAAAGTTTTCCGGTGTTTTTCGGGAGAGAGAAAGAAGGTGGCTTTTAGGAGGCAGCCTGAAGGGGCCTAGGTGCGCCAGACCCCCGTAGGCGCCACCACTAGGTAGGCCACGCCTACCATGGGTGTGGGGCCTAGGGATGCCCCCCTGGGTCATCTCAGGTGCCACTCCGCCCCTTTTTTCGAGGAAAAAATTATTTTGAATTTTCTGGGATTTTTCGGGAAACTTTATTGTTGGCCAATTTTCAGGGTATGAAAATTGATTTTCTCGCATAAATAGTTTTTTTAGAAGAAGCAAAAGCAAACCAAAATCCAAACTATAGGAGCTCTAAGAAACTCAAACAAGCAAACAACTAGCAAAACTAAACCTAAAGCAAAGACTAGGAAGGAGAAAGGAAAAAGAAAGCAAGTATAACCACAATGGAAGCATTATTTTGTTCATTAAAATCCTTTTGTTAACAAGGTTGATCAAGTCTTGTTACCAAAACAATCTTATATGAAACAAACCTTTGCATTCCAAAGGTGATTATGTTACCTCATACTTGATAGCAATAGTCCCAATCATAATAGTTTCAAAATTTTCTTGTGGAATGGGACAATATATTTCTCCAACCTTGATGCCTTCAATATTTTCAATGGAATTTAGGCAATAGCTCTTAACAACCTTCTTGGGTAAAATACAATATGCTCTTTGTCATTAATATTGAATGTTACTTTTCCTTGATTACAATTGATGAAAGCACCTGCAGTATTAAGAAAAGGTCTCCCAAGAATAATAGACATATTATCATTTTCGGGCATTTCAAGCACAACAAAATCAGTTAAGACCATGCAATTATGAGAAACTTGAACAGGAACATCCTCACATATACCAACAGGGATAGTAGTTGACTTATTAGCCATTTGCAAATATATATCAATTGGTATTAACTTTTCTAGCTGGAGTCTCTTATAGAGAGAAAAAAGCATAACACTAACTCCAGCTCCCAAATCACATAAAGAAGTTCTAACATAATTGTTCTTAATGGAGCAAGGAATAGTTGGTATACCTGGATCACCAAGTTTCTTTGGAACCTTATCATTGAAGGAGTAATTAGCAAGAAAAGTAGAAATCTCCTCATTAGGAATCTTCCTTTTATTAGAGACAATATCCTTCATATACTTTGAATAAGGAGGCAATTTAATAGCATCAGTCAAAGGAATTTGCAGAAATAAAGGCTTCATCTACTCACAAAACTTGTTGTAGTGTTCTTCCTCCTTTGACTTGTCTTTCTTACCTGGAAAAGGCATAGGTTTCTGCACCCAAGGTTCTCTCTCTTTACCATGTTTATTAGCAATAAAATCTTCCTTAGTGTACCTAGTGTTCTTAGTGTGTTTCTCGGTTTCTTCCTCAACTTCCTCCTTATTAGGAGACTCATCAATATTATTACCACTCTCAGTTTCAGCATCAGAGACAAATATACTATTAGGATCTACAGCAGGTTCAAGTGGTTCCTCAACTTTCTTATGTTTATTTTTCTTCCTCTTACGAGGACTACCACTATCCTCACCTTGTTGGGAATCCTGCTCCATTCTTTTAGGGTGTCCTTCAGGATATAAAGGATCTTGAGTAGCTGCATCACTCCTAGTTCTAATTCCATAAGCATGTTTATTTCCTGAAGCATTAACTAGCATATCATTTTGTACTTTAGCAAGTTGACCAAGTTGGGTTCAAACCATTTGAAAGTGTTTACAAAGCATTTTAATGTCATGAGAAGTTCTTTCCACAATATCTTTCAACTCATGGATAACTCTAGAGTTTTCCAATAAATGATTCTGAACTTGTTTATAAAATTACCTTGTTTAACAATAAAAATGATCAGGAGGCTTACCACAAGGAATATCACCTTCATCAAAGTGTTGGAGAGAGTGTACCTCAATATTAGATGAGTGGGGAATTGGCTTAAATAATTCTTCTATAGGAGGTAGATTCTTCACATCTTCAACTCTAATACCTTTCACCTTTAGACGCTTTTTAGCTTCCTTCGTCACTTCATCATTTAATGCAATAACTCCCCTCTTTTTTGTTGTTGGTGGTGGAACTGGTTCAGGAACATCTGGTTCAGGAGTAATAGGCTTAGGTGTATTCAGCTCAGTTGTAGTCCAATCATCATAATTCTTGCTTATCTTGTTCATTAATTCTTTATCATCTGTAGGAGTCCTTTTCCTGAAAACACAATCAGCAAAGCTATCTAGGTAGGTCCTAGAATCATCAGTTAGTCCATTATAATAAATATGAAGCAACTCATTCTTAGGTAATGGACATCCAGGATATGCATGAATCAAGGAACAAAATCTTTTCCATGACTCAGGCAATTTCTCTTCTTCTTCCTGTTTAAAATCAAAATGTCTCTGCAAAACAGCATGTCTAGCACTGGGAGGAAAATATTTATGGAAGAAAGAAGCAATCAAGCAATCAGGGCTATCAATGGAACCAGGAGGTAATCTATTAAACCAAGCTCTAGCCTCTCCTTTTAGTGAAAAAGGGAAGATCTTAGCAACAAAGTACTTGCGCATCTTAAAATCATCAGAGAACAAAGCAGTCATAGTATAAAGCTCATTCATATGAGCCACAACACTCTTGTTTTCTGTACCACAAAACGGTTCTTTCTCAACAATATCTAAATAAGTTAAATCAAGAGAGAAATCATAATCTTTATCCTTAATATCTATGGGAGAGGTGGCAAACTTAGGATCATAGGACTTCTTAGGTATAATAGTATGTCTAGCAAGGAGACTCTTAATAGCACTAGCACCATCTGTATTTCGGCACTCTTCAACAAATTCATCAGTGAGCTCTATGTAACCATCATTAATATCAAAACTCTCACTAGACTCAGGTGAGCTAACAGGTGTAACAGTGTCTTCACTAGGAGTTTCGGTATTTCCTAGACTAGCCATAGTAGCATCTAGAAAAGGACCTAATGAACCACTCGCATCAAGCACAGTAGAAGTAACATCATGAGCATCAAAAGCAGTTTCAGATTCAGCAGTAGTAGCAGTGTGTGTAGCATGAGTATGTGGTGGTGGTGTGACAAGCTTACTTATAACAGACGGTGAATCAAGAGCAACAAAGGTGTTTAGGACTGTACCTCTTCTTGTAGTGGATGGTAAAATAGGGAACTTTCCATCACGAGACTTCCCCATGATGAAAGAAGTATCAGTGAACAATAGTAGATCCAAGTGAACTTACAAATAAAGCTATACTCCCCGGCAACGGCGCCAGAAAATAGTCTTGATGACCCACAAGTGTAGGGGATCGCAACTGTCTTTGCGGGTAGTATTACCCAATTTATTGATTCGACACAAGGGGGGCCAAAGAATACTTGCAAGCCTTAAAAATTGAGTTGTCAGTTCAGCTGCAACTGGAAATAGTTCTTGCTTACAGAAGTTCATCAGTAGCAACATCAAAGCAACAACAGCAGTAATAGCAACAATGGACACTAGCAATAGTAACAGTAACGGTAAACAGTGGGATTCGAGTGTGTTAGGCATAGGGATGGATGGACGGGCGTTGCATGAACGAGTCTAAACATGTAACTTCAAGATCTAGGGCATTGAAGATAAATAATAACAAGCATCCAAGTACTAAACAATCCTAGGCATGTGCTCCAAATATAGTCATACGTGCTCGTAATGAGAACTTGCATAACATCTTCTGTCCAGCCAGCATGTGGCAGCGGGGCCTCTGGGGAACTACCGGCAATTAAGGTGCTCCTTTTAATAGAGCACCGGAGCAAAGCATTAACACTCCATGAACACATGTGATCCTCACACCATAGCCATCCCCTCCAGTTGTCCCAATTATTGTCACTTTGGGGACTTTGGATCCGGACAATGATATGTGTACACAACTTGCAGATAAGATCATAAACAATACTATCATAATGATTCAATAATAAGTTCAGATCTGAGATCATGGCACTCAGGCCCTAGTGACAAGCATTAAGCACAACAAGTTGCAACAAAGTCAAATAGCACTAATAGAGATACTAGGCACTATGCCCCTAACAATTCTTATTCGATTACATGACAGAACTCATCCAATCCCTACCATCCCCAAGCCTACAGTGGGGGATTACTCACTCATGGATGAGGGAAACATCGGTGGTTGATGGAGATGCGTTGGTGATGACGATGGCGACGATCCACTCCAAATTCCCTGTCCCGGCAGGGTGCCAGAACGGAGTTTCTGGATCCGAATCTTGGTTTCTGGTGGCGGCGGCACGGAACTCTTTCTGGAAAACTATCGACCCCCCTGAGTGTTTAGGTCAGAAGGCAACTTATAGACACAGAGGGAGGCCGAGAAGCTGCCTGGGGTGGCCAAACCTCCCCCAGGCGCGGGGTCAGTGGGCCCACGCCTGGGGTGGGTCTTGGCCCCTAGGCCTCCCCTCTTTCTCCCCTTATGGTTCCGTGGATCTTCTGGTGAAATATAATTTTTGGCATATTTTCCGGGATTTTTCCTGATAGTTCATTTTCTGCACAAAAACAAGACACCAAGGTAATTCTGCTGAAAACAGCGTCAGTCCATGTTAGTTGTATCCAAATCACACAAGTATAGAGGAAAAATAATAGCAAAGTGTTCGAAAAAGTAGATAAGTTTTGGACGTATCAACTCCCCCAAGCTTAGCTTATTGCTTGTCCTCAAGCAATTCAGTTGAAAACTGAGTGCGATAAAAGAACTTTCACGAACACTTTGCTTCACATGATGTAAATATTCTTAGCACAAGAGTAGATGCTTAGACAATTCATAATAAAGAGTATGCAACTAAGTCTACTCAATAATTATTGCAATCTATGAAGAGAAAACAACTCAATAATAATAAGTATCATGAAACATAAACATAAGCAACATTGCAATGCTCATAATAAGGTATGATAGAGTGGTATCTCACTTGCCTTTGTTTGAAGAGCACAATATAAATGCCAAGGCACCTCTAAAGTTCACATGAAGACTAGAAGTAAAGATATCAGAGATACAAGCATCAAAGTCAGGACATAATTAACCAAGTTTTGGAACAAACACAAGAATGACAACTATGCTCTCAAGAAGGTGCTCATAGAATAAGTGGTGACTCAATAAAATTGTGTAAATGGTTTTGAAAGGTTTGAAAGGATTCCCAATGCTGAAAGGAAGGTACTCATTAGCTTTGAGCTCTCATGGCCCCTATCACAGGCATCTTCATGTGGTTAAGGTGAAAGTGAGGTCCACTCTAAATCATATTCTTGGCAGACCATAAACTGGAAATCCCAAGTCCCTTGAGTATGAGGGTCGCTCCGCATGCTACTCAACTTTGGTCACCTGAAAGTTCTTGTCATTGTAAATACATGCATATCATCGAGAACCGCCAACGGGGTACCCCTTGCACATGGTATAGGAGCCTTCCCATTACCAAAATGACAAGGCAAGCAGACAATGAGTATCTCAACAATCTTTTTATTTACCATATGCATAGCTTTTTATTAAGGATGCTTCATAGATGCTCATTATGATGATGCTGCAAGTTTCCACCATGATTAGGCATGGCTTAGGCTAGCGGCCCAGACATTTCTCTAACACAATGTATAGACTCCATGAACTCACAAACTACCCTTCTATTTCACATCATCGACATCCGTAAAAAAAAGAGCAAAGTATCAACTGGATGAGATATCCAAAAAGTCTTGAAAGTGTTCCCTGCGACATCACGGTTCTGCTGACTCCCAGCATATAATTAGCAAGCATATAACTTTCATGGACTAGTCACAATGGTTCAATATTATTAAGCACAAAGAATAAAGTGTGCCATCAAGTTCGTGAGAGCTTTAATAACTAACTTTCTCAAAATAGACAAACATTTTATTTTGGAAGAAAAAACGGAATATATAATATGTGATGAAGTAGCAAATGATGCTAATAGGTAGGTATGGTGGACACAACTGACAATATTGGTTTTGGGGAGTTGGAAGCACAGGTAGAGCACATACTCAGTGCAAGTGAAGGCTAGCAATAGAGAGGGAGCAACAAACGAGAGAGCAATAGCTGTCAAAATCATGCTTGCAACAAAACATGACTAATTATGGCATGAAAGTGATACAAGAACTCTGAGGCAAAATAAATCATCAAGGCTTACTGACTATTGACTAGTCATATGCATGCGTGAGCATGTGCCAAGTCGATTCATATGAACAGCTAGAGGAGGATACCACAATGTCATACCAAAGTATGAATAAAACAATGCAAGCAAATATTCATATGACATGCTACAAACTATTAACAAGCTGGAGCTAATCATAGACAATCAAGAACTACTAAGCATCCATAATGACATACACCTTACACAAACAGGCTAAGCATGCTCACAATGATGAATATATGTACAAAAATGAAGCAAATAGAGTTTGTTACCTGCCTCTTACCACACCTCGAGTTGTCTTAATCTTCATTATTTCCCTTCACTTGTGTGACTTGAATATTAACATGAAACCAAAATCCACTGTGGACGGCTGAACCCCTACAAAGAACTCACAAAACCAAAGAAGAAGAACAAATATTTTTGGTGTTTTTGAATTCTTCAAACAAGCCAACGAACCAAAACAAGAAAATAAAAAACAAACCAAGCAAAGCAAAATAAAACCAAAAACAAAAAATAAGACACTCCAAGAACAACACAACTGTGCATGAAACAATAAAAACGAAGTGTCTAGAAAGACCTGAGATTTTTATTGATGAAGAAGGGGATGCATTGGGCACCCCAAGCTTTGACGCTTGTACCTCTTGAATATTTCTTGGGGTGACACGGGGTGGCTTCCCCCCGAGCTTGAGCTTTTGTCCATTCTTCATCTCATTACATCATTCTCTATCTACACCTGAATTTTTTTCCTTCATACAAAACTTCACACAATCTTCATTAGCAACATTAGTGTATTTAAAAGATAATAAACCCTTGGGTTTAGCTTTAGAATAGAAAATATTTCACTAAAAACACAAGATACTGTAGCAACTCCTTCAAAAAGCTCAATTTCCCAAAATGAACCCAAAAAAGAATTAATAAGAAGCAAATGCAAATAATGGCAGAAATCTGTCAAAACAGACCAGCATATAGAAACCGATTTTGTCGAAGACCTTATGTTGCTCAACTCAAAAAGTGTTGAACTAATGAAAGTTAGCTAACATACTGGGGGATTTATTCGTAAATTTGCAGCTCAATCCGCATACAGAGACTCCTCACGATTTTTTTTGGTGGAGGACAGAAATCTGTTTCGGGACAGCAATTCCCCAAATCTTACTTCCCTCTCATTAGAGGTCATTCTTGGCACAAAAAGCAAACAAAAAGTATAAAGAGATGTCATTACTGAAGTAATAACTTCCAAGACTCAAGAAAACTCTTGGGTTATCTCCCAACAAGTACTTTTCTTTAACGCCTTTAAGTTAGGCACGTCGAAGAGCAAGGATTGAAAAGGAGAAAAATAAAAGTGAGCAAGTATAACCACTGTGAAAACATTGTTTTGTTCATTAAAATCCTTTTGTTAACACGGTCGATCAAGTCTTGTTAGCAAAACAATCTTATATGAAACAAAACTTTGCATTTCACAAAGTGATTATGTTACCTCATACTTGATAGCAATGGTCCCAATAATAATAGTTTCAAAATTTTCCAATGGAATGGGACAATATATTTCTCCAACCTTGATGCTCTCAATATTTTCAATGGAATTCAGGCAATAGCTCTTAGCAACCTTCTTGGGGAAATAGACAGTGTGCTCTTTGTCATTAATATTGAATGTTAATTTTCCATGATTACAATTAATGACAACACCTACAGTATTAAGAAAAGGTCTCCCAAAAATAATAGACATATTATCATCTTCAGGCATTTCAAGCACAACAAAATCAGTTAAAACCATGCAATTATGAGCAAGTTGAACAGGAACATCCTCACATATACCAACAAGAATAGTAGTTGACTTATCAGCCATTTGCAAAGATATATCAGTCGGTATCAACTTTTCTAGCTGGAGTCTCTTGTAGAGAGAAAGAGGCATAACACTAACTCCAGCTCCCAAATCACATAAAGCAGTTCTAACATAATTATTCTTAATGGAGCAAGTAATAGTTGGTATACCTGGATCACCAAGTTTCTTTGGAACCTTACCATTGAAGGAGTAATTAGCAAGCAAAGTAGAAATCTCCTCATTAGGAATCTTCCTTTTATTAGAGACAATATCCTTCATATACTTTGAATAAGGAGGCAACTTAATAGCATCAGTCAAAGGAATTTGCAAGAATAAAGGTTTCATCCACTCACAAAACTTGTTGTAGTGTTATTCCTCCTTTGACTTGTGTTTCTTACCTGGAAAAGGCATAGGTTTCTGCACCCAAGGTTCTCTCTCTTTACCATGTCTATTAGCAATAAAATCTTCCTTCGTGTACCTAGTGTTCTTAGTGTGCTTCTCAGGTTATTCCTCAACTTCCTCCTTATCAGGAGCATCATTATTATTACCACTCTCAGTTTCAGCATCAGAGACAGATATACTATTAGGATCTATAGCAGGTTCAAGTGGTTCGTCAACTATCTTATGTTTATTTTTCTTTCTCTTACGAGGACTACCATTATCTTCACCTTTTTGATAATCCTGCTCAATTCTTTTAGGGTGTCCTTTAGGATATAAAGGATCTTGAGTAGCTATACCACTCCTAGTTCTAATTCCATAAGCATGTTTATCTCCTAAATCATTAAGTAGCATATCCTTTTGTACCTTAGCAAGTTGATCAAGTTGGGTTTGAACAATTTTAAAGTGTTTACAAAGCATTTTAATATCATTAGAAGTTCTTTCCACAATATCTTTCAACTCATGGATAGCTCTAGAGTTTTCCAACAAATGATTCTGAACTTGTTAATTAAAATACCTTTGCTTAACAATAAATGTGTCAAGTTCCTCTAAATATTGATCAGGAGGCTTACCATAAGGAATATCACCTTCATCAAAGTGTTGGAGATAGTGTACCTCAATAGTAGATGAGTGGGGAATTGGCTTACATAATTCTTCTATAGGAGGTAGATTCTTCACATCTTCAGCTCTAATACCTTTCTTCTTTAGACACTTCTTAGCTTCTTTCATCACTTCATCATTTAATGCAATAACTCCCCTGTTCTTTGTTGTTAGTGCTGGAATTGGTTCAGGAACAACTGGTTCAGGAGTAATAGGCTTAGGTGTATTTAGCTCAGTTGAAGTCCAATCATCATAATTCTTGCTTATCTTGGTCAATTATTTTTCAGCATCTGTAGGAGTCCTTTTCCTGAAAACACAATCAACAAATCTATCTAGGTATGTCCTAGAATCATCAGTTAGTCCATTATAATAAATATCAAGAAGCTCATTCTTAAGTAATGGACATCCAGGATGTGCATGAATCAAGGCACAGAACCTTGTCCATGACTCGGGAAATTTCTCTTCTTCTCCCTGTTTAAAATCAAAAAGTCTCTGCAAAGCAGCATGTCTAGCACTGGGAGGAAAATATTTCTGGAAGAAAGAAGCAATCAGGACTATCAATGGAACCATGAGGTAATCTATTAAACCAAGCCCTAGCTTCTCCTTTTAGTGAAAAAAGGAAGATCTTAGTAACAAAGTACTTGCGCATTTTAAAATCATCAGAGAACAAAGCACTCATAGTTGAAAGCTCATTCATATGAGCCACTGCACTCTCATTTTCAGTCCCATAAAAAGGTTCTTTCTCAACATATCTAAATAAGACAAATCAAGAGAGAAAGCATAGTCTTCATATTTAATATCTATGGGAGAAGTGGCAAACTTAGGATTAGAGGACAACTTAGGCATACTAGTACGTCTAGCAAGGATACTCTTAATAGAACTAGTACCATGTGTGTTTCGGTACTCTTCAACAAATTCATCAGTGAACTCAATGTAACCATCATTAATATCATAACTCTCACTAGCCTCAGGTGAGCTAACAGGCGTAACATTGTCTTCACTAGGAGTTTTAGTATTTCCTAGACTAGCCATAGTAGCATCTATAAAAGGACCTAATGAACCACTCGCATCAAACACAGTAGAAGTAACATCATGATCATCAAAAGCAGTTTCAGACTCAGCAGTAGTAGCAGTGTGTGTAGCATGTGTATATGGTGGTGGTGTAACAAGCTTACTTATAACAGACGGTGAATCAAGAGCAGTAGAGGTGTTCAGGACTGTACCTCTTCTTGTAGTGGATGGTAAAATAGGGAACTTTTCATCACGAGACTTCCCCATGATGGAAGGAGTAGCAGTGAACAATAATAGATCCAAGTGAACTTACAAATAAAGCTATGCTCCCCGGCAACGGCGCTAGAAAATAGTCTTGATGACCCACAAGTATAAGGGATCGCAACAGTCTTCGCAGATAGTATTGCCCAATTTATTGATTCGACACAAGGGGAGCCAAAGAATACTTGCAAGCCATAACAACTGATTTGTCAGTTCAGCTGCACCTGGAAATAGTTCTTGCTCACAGAAGTTTATTAGTAGCAACAACAAAGCAACAACAACAACAATAGTGAAATAGAAGCAATAGTAACAGTAACAGTAAACAGTGGGATTCGAGTGCGGTAGGCATAGGGATGGATGGACGGGTGTTGCATGGATGAGTCTAAACATGTAACTTCAAGATCTAGGGAATTGCAGATAAATAATAACAAGCATCCAAGTACTAAACAATCCTAGGCTTGTGCTCCAAATATAGTCATACGTGCTCGCAATGAGAACTTGCACAACATCTTCTGTCCAGCCAGCCCGTGGCAGCGGGGCCTCTAGGGAACTATTGGCAATTAAGGTGCTCCTTTTAATAGAGCACCAGAGCAAAGCATTAACACTCCATGAACACATGTGATCCTCACACCACAGTCATCCCATCCGGTTGTCCCAATTATTGTGACTTTGGGGCCTTTGGATCCGGACAATGATATGTGCACACAACTTGCAGATAAGATCATAAACAATACTATCATAATGATTCAATAATAAGTTCAGATATGAGATCATGGCACTCGGGACCTAGTTACGAGCATTAAGCACAACAAGTTGCAATAAATTCAAATAGCACTAATAGAGATACTAGGCACTATGCCCCTAACAATTCTTATTCGATTACATGATAGAACTCAGTCAATCCCTACCATCCCCAAGCCTACAGCGGGGTTTATTAGTCAGTCATGGATGAGGGAAACATCGGTGGTTGATGGAGATGCGTTGGTGATGACGATGGCGATGATCCTCTCCAAATTCCCCATCCCGGTAGGGTGCCAGAACGGAGTTTCTGGATCCGAATCTTGGTTTCTGGTGGCGGCGGTGGAGTGGAACTCTTTCTGGAAAACTATCGAACCCCCTCGGTTTTTAGGTCGAAAGGCAACTTATAGGCGCAGAGGGAGGCCGAGGGGATGCCTGGGGTGGCTGGGTGTGGGCCCCCCAGGCCTCCTCCCCGTCTCATATTTTGGCTCCGTGGATCTTCTGGTGAAATATAATTTTTGGCATATTTTCCGGGTTTTTTCCTGATAGTTCATTTTCTGCACAAAAACGAGACACCAAGGTAATTCTGCTGAAAACAGTGTCAGCCCGTGTTAGTTGTATCCAAATCACACAAGTTTAGATAAGAAACAATAACAAAGTGTTCGAG
Organism: Avena insularis; assembly: GCA_023614405.1. Lineage (NCBI taxonomy): Eukaryota > Viridiplantae > Streptophyta > Magnoliopsida > Poales > Poaceae > Avena > Avena insularis. The sequence goes on from JAJUPC010000095.1 coordinate 790,431, forward strand.
AAAGTAGATATGTTTTGGATGTATCAGCCACTTCAAAGAACCCGCGGCTTAGAGCATCTCCACTCAGGGGCCCTAAAGCATCCCTAAAGGACTATTGGGGGCACCGGTGGTCGAATTCACGTCCAGCCCGCCCCTCCCCCAAACTATTTTTGGCACCGACGCGGTTCGATTTATTATCCGACGCCCAGGACGAACCCAACCCACGGGAGGGGGCTAGCGGTGCCGAATGAAGCTAATAACGACGTGGGTCATCCATGACAGTGAGATAGACGCCTCATCTCCCAAGAGGCGTCCCGTCGACGGCCACACCGCGATGAAATTGCTCGCCAACATGTTCTCCCGTGCCATGCTCTTCCCGCATCTTCCATCGATTCCCGCCCTTTTCTCGCTATATGTAGGCGCGGAGGCCATCGCCATTGCAGATCTACACCATTCCCACACCTCACACACCCTCCTGCAATCTTTACCGTCGAAATCATAGTCGAATCCCCGCTGCCGATGGAGCATTTTCTAGAAGATGGGTCCTCCGTCAACGACTTTGGGCGGCGGTGCCTACTCGTCCATGAGGCGCATGCGCTCCAGGACACCCATTACCCATTCCATTCAGAATTTCGGTTGACGAGGGGATGGGTGCTCAGCATTGGCGGTCTGCTGGTACCTCTGGTGCCGGTCAGTGTGGCCCTATCCACGGCCATCTTTGTCTACTTCTAGTCCGGACTCACACCGGAGGATAGGGACGGCACCCAGTGGCATCCCGACAACCACCACGGGTGGACGATCTTCTTCGAACAGCAGCGCACGGGCCGCATCATTGTCTACGATGATGCCGACCCGCCATTGGAGAACAACACTCTTGATGGACGACGGTGATGGTGGAACGCACCAGGGCGCACGGTCGCCTGGGTGCTCGACTAATCGCTACCAAGAACCACCCGCATCTCGCGATGCCACCACCACAACCGAATTAAAAGTCTCGTTATTACGAGCTCTAGGCTTGGGCTTCGTGTCGAAATTGATCTCGTCCTCGCCCAGCTAGCGGTGGCCGCGAGTAGTTCCGTCTTTTTTCTTGTTTGTTCCAATTATGTGTAAACTTTCTTAAACTGTCTGTGTAATCATTGTTAATTTTGTATTTTAACGAATTTTTCTATTATTTCGAATGTTTAAACTTTTTGTATGGGGCACGGCTAGGAGTTAGCGTCCCCCGAATCTGTGATCTATCCCCCTCCCTCCCCCACGAGAGAAAAAACGTCTGTGTTGGACGCCGTATTGAGGGGCTAGTGGAGATAGTTTCAAGATTTCTTTTCTTCACCACCTATGGCAGTTTCTTCATGGGAGGCAGCTCGGTTTGGTGCGAGGAGGCTCGGGGCGTGTTTGGTTGCTTGTTTTCCCGTTTCTTGCATGGGCAAGAAGAAATAAGGGTGTTCGGTTCCGCACGGCGGATGGAATCTTTGCATCACACGAGTTTTAAAGAACCCCTCAGCCAGGCCCTAGAGGAACGACAAAATCGGGCATTTCCACGAAGCCAACTTCTTCTCGCGCTCGTGGGGGGGGATGAAGCTACACGCGCTGTGCAACAGAGGTATGGCGGGAGCTCGAAAAATCCGGCGGGAGAAATTGGGGTTATCGCTTGCCGATTCATCACGGCTATTTACACTGCCCCTCCGCCGGCTCCAAAATCTCCTGTTGGGAATATTCCCTAGAGGCAATCATGTATGATGATATTTCCTGTTGTATTCATAAAGATATTAAGTTGTCCTTGCATAAACATCTGCTGTGTATCATTGAATATGTGATTTGGTTATAGAACTATACATTCATGTTGTTTGTACTAAATATCCTTGGTCATTGAGGTTGTGCTGGACACACAACTTAGATCAATGCTTGATGACTCGGTTCCTCTTGTCATGGGCATGGAGATGCTATTCCAACTTACACAGATTCGGCTAAAGAGTTTAGCGAGTCGGATTGACCCATATTGAGGTACAACGAACAAGTTGCCATTTGCATATCTCAATCAATGTAATCCTTAGACCTGAGGTTGTTGCACAGTCCGAGTTGAGGATCACAGACTTAGGTTCTGTCAAACGCTGATCCGTAACTGGGCAGTTATAAAGGCAGAGTTCAGGTCGACTGAGAATCAAGCTGCGTGATGTGAATAACCAAGATGGGATTTTCCCCCTCCACTTGGAGGTATATTCTCTGGGCCCTCTCAGATGATATGATTCGGAAAGCATGGCCATGCAAGACTCGGTTAAGTGTTAACCGGGGCGATTGACTAAGAGTTAGTCGGATGAATCACTTATCTCGAATCGAGAAGAGAGTCGGACTATTTAAGGGATGCCAATTATTCGCCTATAGTCTGACAAGGTATATCGTGAGGCAAAAGGGACCCGGACGCAAGTCGCATTGCAAAGGCAAGTCTTCATGACTCTTTGGTACTTGGGAGTCGACACGTTCTGCTAGGACCCACTACCGACTGATCAATCGAGAGTCGGACTCCAATTCTGTCCAAGTAGCCATGAGCCTACGGGGTCACACACTTAAGAGCGGGAGAAAGTTCGGATTGGATCTGAACCGGAAATCTGGTTGGGTTGGACCCGAGCCCGATTTGGACTGAGTTAGTGAGTCGAACTCACGATGACTAATATTATATGGGCTTTAGTGAATGGGCCACGAGAGTGGGGCCCATGTTCACTCCCTATATATAGTGGAGCACAGTAACCCAGAAGGGTTAATCGTTGATCGGTTAGGTCGTTACATGTGTTGGAAACCCTAGCTCCATAGCAGTCCTGCCGTCGTAATAAACCTAGCAGTTCGCCGCTGATGCTCCTCCTTGTACGTGTGGATACCAGCAGAGGTGCTGTACGATCAACACCAGGATGATCAGATCATAAGGACTGCACTGTATCAACAAACATGCTTCATCAGTAATCCGCAAATGCGTGTCTAGTGGTAAACCTCGTGGCCTTCTACCTCAGCTAGATCTTGGGATCACCACGTTAGAGCAAAAAAAGTTTTGTTTTATCTCTACGTGGACCAACAGTGGTATCAGAGCGATAGCGTCTGGTCTTAGGCTTGAGATCTCGCATATGTGATATGCGGTTGGCTGCAGATAAGATCTATGTGCTATTTTGGTGGTCGATCTATGAGATAGATCGGTTTTGTATGAGGTTAATTGGATTAACTGTACTCGGGGAATGGTAGATCTGATTTCCATGATCATGCTGCTGAGGTTGTGGAACAACATACCCCTACCGGTCAGTTTCCGCCATCGGGGTAGACTATGACACATAAATCCAGATGCAGTGATCGAAGATCAAAGGAGTTTGATCGAGTAGGAATAATGGTCAGAATCCATATTCAGACAGCCGGCTTCGCGCTGTCGTAGCGCCTCAGACGTTGTTGCGAGTTTCACAATGCCGGTAGATATCGTATCTATGCATAACTTGTTTTTGCAGGAAGTTGTGAATGGTATGGTTCATGTGCATGTGATGTATGTGTGTAATCCATACATGATCTCCGAATCACGGTTTTGTCAGCCGGCTGGAGCCTAGGTGCTGTCATTTTATTGTATAACGACATGCGTGTCAGATTCTCCATGTAATTTACTTTACTAAGCTAGTGTAGCTGTGTGGAGAACCCGGATGGCATGCAAGGCGATGTATATGTCGGCGACATGGAGTAAGACGACAAGTAATAAGAGTTGGCACGAGCCGGATTACAGGATTTGTGGAGATGGAGATCGCCATGAAGATAGCCATGCCATTTCACATTATAATTGATTTATTGTGTGTTATTGTTATGTCTCTGTTTTAAATCTATTAGATAGTCGGTAAAATTTAATCCCTCAAAGAAGGTCTAGTCAGTTTTTCCACCAGTGTTTGCACCATCACAAGTCGGAAATTTTTAGTAGTGGGCTCATAAAATTGAGGTGCTGCCAATTCTTTCCGACTAGGTGGGTTCGAGTCGGACTCTTACTGCGGAAACACTCGGTAAGATAGACGGGTCTATCACAATGGTTGTGGGGCTCGGGGAAAAGTCGGCGGGAGCCAGGGCATGTGATGCCACCCGTCCAACATGAGTCGTATGAGATGCGATTGACAAGGAGTTGTCTACCTAGATCACTTGGCGGCTAGCAGTTATGCTAAAGCTCACTAGCGGACTTGCTTATTTAGGATCCTAAATCACTAAGCAACCATCAGAGGAGTGTTGGTTCTAGTGGGAGCATAAAATATTAAAGTGTTTAATATGCTTGCTCTTTTATGAATACATGTCTTAAGTGTTTTGCATATTTTCTATTATAGATCGTGGCACCAAGTAGCAGTCACTCTCAGATATTCGGTTTTTCTTTGAGAACCATTCTTGAGAAATATAAACTGAATGACACTAATTTTACCAACTGGTATCGAAATCTGAGAATTGTTCTCAAATGAGAAAAGAAGGACCATGTCCTAGACAACCCACTTCCAGATGAGCCGAATGAGAATGCGACTGTCGCTGCCACCAATGCCTACCGTCGGGCTAAGGATGAGTCCACGGATATTAGCTGTCTTAGGCTTGCTCACAAGGAACCGTACTTGCGAAAGTAGTTCGAGAATGTTGAGGCCCACGTTATGATCGAAAGCCTCAAAAGTATGTTCCAGGCTCAGGCGAAGACTGAGAGGTATCAAGTCTCTCAGGCTTTGCTGAGTTGCAAGCTTAAGGATGGTGATCCACTGAGTCCGCGTGTGATCAAAATGGTTGGTTACGTGCAGTCTCTGGAGAGGCTTATCTATCCCATAAGCGAAGAGTTCTCTACGGATATAATTCCGAATTCTCTTCCTAGTGCGTATGGTCAGTTCATATTGAACTACCACATGCATGGTATGGATAAGAAGCTCACTGAATTGCATGGGATGCTCAAGCAGGCAGAGGCGGATCTCAAGAAAGGCGCCATTCAAGTGTTGATGGTGCAAAATAAGGCTAAGTTCAAGAAGAGTTCTTGGACTAAGAATAAGGCTAAGTCGGGATGAAAGCAGGCCCAGGACCCAGTCCCAAGCGCTTCCTCAGGGACTAAGCCATCTCCTTCAGCCAGATCCACTTGCTTCTATTGCAAGGTGGATGACCACTGAAAGAGAAATTACAGCAAGTACTTGGCCGACAAAGCCAATATGGAGGTATGACTTCTGACTCAGGTACACATGTTTGCAATGTTATAGACATATATCTTGCTGATGCACCTAATAGTTCTTGGGTATATGATACTGGATCAGTTATTCAAATCTGCAACTCGTTGCAGGGACTAGTAAGAACTAGGAGCATAGCAAGAGGCGAGGTTAATATTCGAGTCGGCAACAAAGCAAGAGTTGTTGCGTTGGAAGTCGGCACGATGCAACTTCATTTACCTTCCGGATTCATTATGGAACTGAATAATTGTTCTTATGTTCTAGTGCTCAGTCAAAACATTATTTCTACTTCATGTTTGATGAGGCAAGGCTATGAGTCGAATATCAAGAATAATGGTTGTTCTTTGTATTTGAATGATATGTTTCACGGCTTTGCACCCGTCCAGGACGGGTTATTTATTTTGAATCTTGATGGTGAGTCGGTTTATAACATAAATGTTAAAAGGTTGAAACCAAATGATCTGAATATGACTTACTTTTGACACTGTCGGCTTGGTCATATAAGTTGTAAACGCATGAAGAAGCTCCATGATGATGGACTCCTAACTTTGTTCGACTTGGAGTCGTTCAAGACATGCGAATCTTGCCTACTAGGCAAAATGACCAAGACACCTTTTGCAAAGAGTTGCAAAAGGGCGTCTGACTTGTTGGGACTAGTACATAGTGATGTATGTGGACCAATGAGCACGACTGCCAGAGGTGGTTATGGGTACTTCATTACCTTCACTGATGATTTGAGTAGGTATGGATATATCTACTTGATGAAACATAAGTCGGAACCCTTTGAAAAGTTCAAAGAATTCCAGAATGAAGCACATAATCAACTCAGAAAGAAAATAAAGTTTCTTCGGTCGGACCAAGGAGGCGAGTACATGACCCATGAGTTTGATGACCATCTAAAAAGTTGCGGAATAGTTCCCCAGCTTACTCCGCTAGGAATTCCGCAAAGGAACGGTGTCTCGGAAAGGAAGAATTGACCTTGTTGGACATGGTAGGAGCAATGATGAGTCAGACAGATCTGCCTTTATCATTTTGGGGTTATTTTCTAGAAACAACATCGTTCACACTAAACAGAGTAAAATCAAAGTCGGTAGAGAAGACACCGCATGAGAGTGGACAGGCAAAAAGCCAAGTTTGTCTTTTCATAAGATTTGGGGTTGTGAAGCATTTGTCAAGCGACTTCATTCGGACAAGCTTACGTCCAAGTCGGATAAGTGTATTTTCATGGGGTATCCGAGGGAACCTTGGGTTACTAATTCTACAACCGAGAAGAGGGCAAAGTGTTTATCGCTCGAAACAGTGTCTTCCTTGAGAAAGAGTTTCTCAACCAGGGAGTCAGTGGGAGCACGGTGCAGCTCAAAGAAATTCGAGAGGAACTGGCTAGTAGAGAGTCGGCAAAAACCTTGGAGGTTGAGCCGGTCGTGGTAGATGAGCCGACAGTGGCACCTATACTACGAAGATCAGCAAGATTATGAAGTTTTCGTGATGTGTTACTGTTAGACAACGATGAGCCGGCAAATTATTCGGAAGCGATGATGGGATCAGATTTCGAGTCATGTCTTGGAGCCATGAGATACGAGTTAAAGTCCATGGATGAAAATCAAGTTTGGAACTTGGTTGATCTGCCAGACGGTGCAAGACCCGTCGAGTGCAAATGGGTATTTAAGAAGAAAATTGATATGGATGGAAATGTTTCTGTCTATAAAGCACGTCTTGTCGTGAAGGGGTTCCGACACGTTCAGGGAGTTGATTATGACGATACTTTCTCACCCGTAGCGATGCTTAAATCAGTTTGGATCATGCTAGCGATAGCATCCTATTTCGACTATGAGATATGGCATATGGATGTCAAAACGGCTTTCCTTAAAGGAAATTTAACCAAGGACGTTTATATGATGCAACCCGAGGGTTTTGTCGATCTGGCTAATGCTGACGAAGTGTGCAAACTTCAGAAATCCATTTATGGGTTGAAGCAAGCATCTCGGAGTTGGAATATTCGCTTTGATGAGGTAGTCAAATTGTTTGGCTTCATCAAGAGTGATCATGATTCTTGTTTATACAAGAAGTTTAGTGGGAGCAAAGTAAAATTTCTAATATTATATGTGGATGACATATTATTGATTGGAAATGATGTCCAGATGTTGCAAGAAACCAATGAATTATTGGAAAGGAGTTTCTCAATGAAAGACTTGGGTGAGGCAACATATATTCTCGGAATCCGGATCTATAGATATAGATCAAGACGGCTCATTGGATTCAGTCAGAGTACTTATTTGGACAAAGTGTTGAAGAAGTTCAACATGGAATCGTCTAAGAAGGGGTTCTTACCGATGTCCCATGGTGTAAAACTTAGAAAGACTCAGTGTCCTTCGACGACTGATGAGCGAAGTCGGATGAGTGTGATTCTATATGCTTCTGCAGTCGGATCCATCATGTATGCCATGATTTGTACTAGGCCGGATGTTTCATATGCTCTAAGTGTTGTGAGCAGATACCGGGCTGATCTTGGAGAAATCCACTAGACAGCGGCTAAATATATCCTAAATTACTTGATAAGGACAAAGGATATGTTTTTGGTTTATGGTGGTGAAGATGAACTCAGTGTAAAGGGTTACATGGATGCGAGTTATTGTGGTGACTTAGCATACCACTACATGTGTAGTACACTATAGTCATTGACATGACATCCACAGACCACCGTTCCGTAAATATCGCATCCCTCAAGTGGTACAACAGAAACATTGCGGGTCCATATTACAAAAGTACACACATTATTATTATTACAATACCGGAAGTTCAAGACTTCCAAAAGATTCAACTTAAAAACCAAAATATAAAGTGTTTCAATGGAATTTAAAAGTAACAACTCCGACTAGGAGTTGAGCTCAATAGCTTATTCTATAGAGTTCATGCTGCTCGGCTCCGTTGGTTACAACAAACTAGAAATACTTAGTTGGACTCGTTATCATAGACACCATAGTGGATTTCATAATCCACTCCTTCAACTCCTCCGGACAGATCAGGTTCCTCGTAGAACACATCTTCTTGGCATTCAGCTGCATACATTGACACGTCTTCCGGATCCTCAGAGTCTAAGCAAGGGAATCAAAGGAAAGAATGAGTAACAACGTTACCCAACAAGTTCATTTTATGCAAGGTGGGAAGTTTGATGCTCTAACTACCACCTCAGATTATAAATCCTTGGCACTATGCAATTTTTGTAAATCTTTCTTCAAAGATGGATTTTATTCTGAAAAACTATGACAAACAGCCTTCACAGGTTGACCGGAACTTTCATGGAGTTCCTTTCCTGCCGCTCAGAGCTCCTTCCTAACAGGAGTAACAAGTTACAATTCTTACACTCTACAGAGGTGCGTTACTTTACCCATGAGAGATCAACTCTTTGTTGCACAACCAGGCGTACTTTCCCGTCCACAATTCCATGATGTGGGGCCCAGTAGTTGGTCCAAGCCAATCACTCCCCCCTTCGTGACCCCGCATGCCTCCTTGGTGTACACCATGGCCACATAATGAATTACGGCAATGGTTTGTACAAACCATTAGATGCCAGAACTATCATGGGACGTTGAGGGTTCCCACCCATATGCTGCATATCCTCTACGAATTACCAATTAATATGCACGCTTCGAGGATAACAACCACGACCTGCACATCCGGCTTCATGCGAGAGGAAGAAGATACAGCTAACTTCTCTGTCCCATTCCAAATCTCATGGCTAACGCGTAATATACGACGCTAGAATCACTGATGTCAGGGGTATTAAGTCCCTACTTGATCATCATTGTTGCAATTAGAACTCTAAGTTCTATTGCTCCATCATATCACCAGTTAGGATGATATCTAAAATTTCTTTATTTGTGAAATATATTTTCTTTCTTTTATAACATATATGATAACACACAATTTGCAAATACTTTGATAAAGACTCTTCAAAGGACATGAGCAAGTGCTGAAGTTGCCTTGTGATGGCAAGGTAGTGAAATCTGATGCTTGCACTAGACCTTGAGCTTCTAGTTCTACAAAAACATCATTATTGCCCGTTAAGGACAATATTTAAAGAAGCAAAATAATTATGCAAGTAATGTAATGCATTATTTAATTCTATATGCATTTTCCCTATATAAGGTGCCTTTTAATAAAGCACTTATAAATATATTTTTTATATTTATAGCATATATTGAATTATTTTATTTTATTTCCTTTTTATTTGACTTTTATTTATTTAATAATTCTTTTAGGAATTATTAATTATACATTAAAATTGTTATTAAATATTTATTTAGTATTTCTCAAAAATATTATAATACTAATATATAATGAAAGTGATTTTTATTTATTTTTATCATCTTTCAATAATTTTGTAAAATTCCATGAGGAATATATAAATTACAAAATTATTATAAAAATTTAAATGTCCAAAAGTTTATATTTTATTTTATTTGGATAGAGTGGATTATTGTGAATCCAAAAATATTTTATTTATAATTTTTGGACTTTTATTTTATTTTCTAGAATTTTATTGAGGTCAAGGGCATTTTGGTATTTTCCAATTGATTAAAACTATTTTTTAAACGACTTGGGATGGCCTTTTGGGATTATTGGGCCAGTGTGGCCCAACAGGGCAGGGTCAAAATCATCACCCCGAGGGGTTTGGCCCACCCAACCCACTCTCTCTGCCTCCTCATCGTTCTCACCTTTCCTCTTCCTCGACCTCATGGCTCAAGGCCACCGGGCGATGGTCAGCTGAGGCTTCCCCTGGTCACTCCCGTGGTGCAGGGCGAGGTTTGCGACTACTCTCGTTCATCTAGTCCAGCTCGATTTGACTCCAGGGCTTCCCCGTGGCCAGGTTCACCCCGTTCCCGAACCCTAGGGTTGGGGAAAAGTGCTGCCGCCGCAGCCGCAATCCCGCCTGTGGTGGTGTGCTGGGTCAGGTGGTCACCGCCGTGGCTGGTGCAGGTGAAGCCTGGTGCTCCCCGTGCCACCGCTGGGTTCACCAACTGCCTCTTCAATTCGTCAGTGAGGACCCCGGGTAAGTTGCCTCTGTGGGTCTTGTTCATGCTACCACCATGAATCTCTCTGTGTGTATCTAGTGGCTTCTCGTGCCTAGTGACTATGTTCTATTTAGGGTTCATCTCCTAATTAGGGTTCTTGTTCTGATCAGGGTTCATAACCCCCTATTGATCATATCCATGATGCTTTAGATCTAGTGGTGATCATACTAGAGCATGAAGAATGATTGTTTGCTGTGGATCATTATTTGTAGTGGCTTTGATGATGCTAGTGGCTTGTCAGATTTATTCTAGTGGTAATTCACTATGATCCCATGTTAGTGTCTCTATGGAATCCCTGATTGGAAATGTTGTTGATCTGAGAACTTACTCCACTGTCAGAATGCTTATACTGACAGTAGTTCTCTCAGTAGTTGCTTACTACAATTATAATGGTAGGCTTGTATGAGATTATACATACTGAATATAATCATTATATGTTAATGATTTTCTATGGATGTATAGATGAATTTGATGTTGATTCCTGGCACTTGGCTTCAGGAAGATGATATTTATTGGCTTGTCCCTTTTATCTATGGAAACTAAGTAAAGATTGGTTTTAGCTCATTTAGAACTTGTCCTTGTGATACCATTATGATCTGGCACACAAGTGATTGAGTTTTATTTCTGGGCTTAGCTTTGACAATACTTGTGATTAATACTGACAAGATAAAATGAAAGCTTTTCTTAACTCTCCTGCCTATGATGTTGGTCTGAGGCTCTAGGATTTTAAGTCCTAGTTAGTTGAGCAAATAGTTTGTTTGTAACTTGTAAGATTAGAGGTGCTACTCTCTCTGGGAGATGTTCCCTGATCTGATAAGAACAAATGAATAATGATTTAAGTTGCATAAGTTAACACTAAACTCTGTGATGCTGGTCTGAGAGTTTAGTGCTTTTGGCTGAGTTTGATTTCTTATCTTTATACTTGAAATCTCTAGGATAGATTCACCTCACTTGGGTGATTATTGAGAGATTATTTCATAAAGCAACACATGCTTTTGTTTAGATACTATGATTGAATCATGTGATGGTTTTATGAGGCTCACCACAAAATCTGATGATGGTGGAGTAAAGTGGTGATGCTCTTGATCTAGTGTTGCTGAACTCCTGTTCTTGACCTTGAGCTAGCATGCTCCTCCTATCTCCTGGACTTGGCCATGCTGTCCACCTGATCCTTCCCCCTCCTTATGTCACCATCCTGGTGATGAGATCTGGCTTTGGTTGGTTTGGTTGCTGGCTGTTGTGCTTGGTTTAGCTGCTATCTAGGCTGGATGTTCTTGGGTGTGTGCAGTGAAGAGATGCACTAATGTGCCACTCCACGACAGTTCTTGTGGTTTTGTGAGTTTGGGGCTGTTCTGTGGGGTTGACAACACACCACATGCATGTTGGTGTGTGTCCTGCCTGTGTGCTTGCTGTGCACTTGTGGATATGTTCAGAATTTTGAAACTTACTATCACCAGGTTACTTTCACCTGGCTGGTGAATTTGTCCCTCTTGGCTGTCATTTGACTTCTGGCTTTAAATTTATGAAAGATGAATTCTTTCATATTGGTGAAACTTGCCCCTTTTTTATAATTTCTCAATGATGAATTTGTCTAGTGCACTTCACTGACATGTCTGAGAGAAAATACTACTAACACTAACCTTTTATTTTTCTATTTAATTTTCTATTTTGTTTTGCAGGTACAAATATAAAGATGAAGATTTAGTTTAGGTTTAGATATAGAATAGTTATAGAATAATCCAATGTAATTTTCTTATTCTTTTGTAATTTTCTTTTTATTATTTTGTAATCTTCATTTTATTCTGCTGTAATAAAGATTACATTATTATTAATAAAGAATATTCTTATTCTTTATTTATTTGCTTTTGTGAATTGTGTGGATGATTTCAATAAGTTATAATTTTGTAACTTGATTATATATTGATGATATGAAATAAGTTTCATATTCATTATTGTTTTTATTTGGATAGAATTTAAGTTATAATACTTATTTCTTAATTAAATTAAGATTCAAAACTTATCCCTAATTTATTTGAATTATAATTCAAACACTCAAGTTTAAAATTCAAATTCATTTTAAAACACACATAATCCCTTAAAGATCATATCAAAGTCTATAGCAATCACCCTTTAAGACTAAACCTAATCTCAAAGTATGAAAGAAACATTGATCACTTAAGGTTTTTATTTGGCGAAAAATTTACCCACATTTTCACAAATGAATGCATGCAACATTCCATATTCCTAAATCTACCCTTCGTTAGTTCCTAAATGCTGGGATGTTATAGACTTCCCCCCTTAAATTAAACTTCGTCCCGAAGTTTGTGGAGATGTACCTGAATAGTTCTGGATAGGCTTTTCTTAAATCCTCTTCTTTCTCCCATGTGGCTTCCCTTTCAGGGTGATGTTCCCGCTGTACCTTGCAATATTTGATTTCTCTGTTCCTTAATCTTTTCCAGCTTTCTTCCAGAATCTTATAAGGCTTTTCAATATAGGTCAGGTCTGCTTGTAGTTCTATCTCTTGATGTGTGATTGCATCGTCTGGAACTTTCAAACATCTGCGAAGTTGTGACACATGGAAAACATTATGCACTTGAGCCAATCTTGATGGTAACTCTAAAGCATAAGCTATAGTTCTGTTTTGACTCAGTATCTTGAATGGTCCGATGTATCTTGGACTCAATTTCCCTTTAACTCTGAATCTTTTCACCCCTTTCATTGGACTTACTTTCAAATAGACCATATCTCCCACTTCTGGATGCCATGATCTTCGACTTTGATCCGCATAACTTTTTTGCTTGCTCTGGGCTATTTTCAGTCTATCCCTGATCTTATCAATGATGTCTTGTCTTTCCTTGATATAATCTGGCGCAAACTCTTGTCGCTTCTGTGTTCATACCAACATATTGGTGATCTACACTTCCTTCCATACAAAACCTGATATGGAGCTGCCGTCAGACTACTCTGATAGCTATTATTATAAGAAAATTCTGCCAATGGTAGGTGATCTTCCCATGTTCCTCCAAAATCTAATGCACAAGCCCTTAACATGTCTTCTAGTATTTGATTTGTTCTTTCAGTTTGACCTCCTGTCTCAGGATGATATGTCGTGCTGAAATCTAACTTTGAACCAAGTGCCTCATGCAGTTGCTTCCAAATGTCAAGTAAACACCCATCCCCTATCGCTATGATCTTTTGGGTACTCCATGCTTACTTACTATCTCTTTGACATATACTTCAACTAACTTCTCGGCATTATCCTTTTGATTCACCGGAATAAAATGTGAACTCTTAGTGAGTCTGTCCACAATTACCCATATCATATCCTTTCTTTTTGGTGTCATAGGCAATCCTGTAATGAAGTCCATACCTATTTCCTCCCATTTCCATTCAGGAATTTCTAAGGGTTGTAATGGTCCTGCTGGACTTTGAGGTTCAGCCTTCACCCTTTGGAAAGTATGGCATTCAGATACATATTTAGCAATATCTCTTTACATGTTATTCCACCAGAATAGTTCCTTCAAATCCATATACATCTTAATACTCCCTGGATGTATAGAATATGGTGTATCATGTGCTTCTTTGAGTATGACATTTCTAATCTCAGTCACATCTGGAACACAAAGACGGTCTTGAAACCATAAAGACCCATAATCTCCAAGGTGAAAAACTAATTTTTCCCTTGAGATATCCTCCGAATTTCCTCAGCAATAAAAGGATCTTCTTCTTGATGTCTAAAAATTTCTTGCTTAAAATCACTGTCCTGCTCTGCAACTACCTGCATAGTAGCTAATCCTCCAAGAACCTCTGTTCTGATGAATTGAAGTTCTAATCTTTGCAAGTCCATTTGTAACTCTTTTGGTAGCTCCCTATTGCTTGGCTGAATATCTGCACTCTTTCTGCTTAAAGCATATGCTACAACATTTGCTTTCCCTGGGGTGTAATTGATTGTTAAATCATAATCCTTTATTAGTTCCAACCAACGCTTCTGTCTCATATTCAATTCCTTTTGAGTGAAGAAATATTTGAGACTTTTATGGTCAGTGTATAACTCACATCTGGCTCCATAAAGAAAATGCCTCCATCCTTTCAGTGCAAAAACTACTGCTGCTAACTCTAAATCATGAGTTGGATAGTTGACTTCATGTGGTTTCAGTTGTCTTGAACCATAAGCAATCACTTTCTAATCTTGCATTAATACACAACCCAAACCTTCCTTAGATGCATCACAGTATACTGTGAAGTCCTTCCCTGTTTCAGGAACTTCTAAGATTGGAGCTGTGGTTAATCCAGTCTTCAACTCTTGGAAACTTGTTTCACATTTCTCATCCCACTTGAATGGTGTATTCTTCCTTAATAATTTGGTCATTGGTCCGGCTATTTTGGAGAAACCTTCAATGAATCTCCGATAATAACCAGCCATTCCTAAGAAACCTCGAATTTGCTTCACATTGGTCGGTGCAGTCCACTCTAGTACTGACTGAACATTAGATGGATTTGCAGCAATTCCATCCTTACTGATCACATGACCGAGGAATTCTACCTCATCAAGCAAAATTCACATTTAAGTGTACTTAGCATAAAGCTTATGTTCTCTTAAGGTTTGCAATGCTATTCTCAAATGATCAGCATGCTCTTCCTTATCCTTGGAATATATCAAAATATCATCAATAAAGACTATGACAAACTTTTCCAAATATGGCATGAAGATCTTGTTCTTTAGATTCATGAATATTGCCGGTGCATTGGTCAAACCAAATGGTACTACCAGATACTCATGGTTTCCATATCTTGAGACAAATGCTATTTTTGGAACATCTTCCGGTTTGATTTTTATTTCATGGTATCAAGATCTTAAATCGATCTTTTAAAATACTCCAGCTCGTTTCACTTGATCAAACAAATCTTGAATTCTTGGTAAAGGATACTTATTCTTGATAGTCACGTTGTTCAGATTTCTATAATCACCACACATCCGTCTTCCACCATCCCTCTTATCCACAAAGATTACTGGTGTTCCCCATGGAGATAGACTTTCTTGAATAAATCCTTTTCTAGCTAACTCATCAATTTGCTCTTTGAGTTCTTTCAACTCTTTGGGTCCCATCTTATATGGTGCTTGAGCTATTGGTGCTGTACCAGGAATTAGGTCAATGGTGAACTCTATCTCCCGGTCTGGTGGCATTCCCGGTAGCTCTGTTGGAAAAACATATTGGAATTCATTAACTATAGGAATCTCTTCCAATTTAACTTCTTTCATTGAATTCAACTGCAGATCCACCATGATATGACTATGTTTATCTGCTTGAAAAACTATCCTTGCTCCAGTTGGAGTTTTGATTGAGACACTTTTCTCCTCACAATTTATCTGAGCTCCGTGTTCCATCATCCAATCCATCCCCAACACTACTGCAATTCCCTTCAAAGGAATCACATAAAGGTCTGCGAAATATGTACAACCACAGATCGATATAACCTGATCTTGTTTTATGTGGCATACAATCACATTCCCTCCTGACATAACTACTGTCATAGGACTTTCTAACGTTGCCCTTCTAATCCCGAACTTATCACAAAATTCTTCAGAAATGAATGAAGTAGTTGCACCAGTATCAAATAAAACTTTGCCGGGATTGGTAAGGATATTGAGCGTACCTATCACTGCATGCTCCGAATTATCCACCTCCTCGAGGGTTGCACAACTCAGTTTCCCAGTAGGTCGGTTCCTCTTGCCATTGTTGTTCTTGCCATTATTTCCTCCTTTATTGGGCTGTCCATTTCCTCCACTGGCTTGTCCTCCTCCCTTGGTAGGCCGTCCTCTAGGTGGTTTGCTCGGACAATCTGGCTTGATATGCCCCTTCTGAACACAACCGTAACAGATCACTACAGGCTTTTTGCATTCCCTCTGGAAATGCCCTGGAATTCCACAATTGTTACAAATAACATTCCTTCTCGGATTGGATTGATTTCCACCACTGCCCTTGTTATTGTTATTGTTGTTGTTACCATAATTCTTATTCTGAGGTTTGAACTCCAGGTTAGGTTTAGGTTTGCTTGCCTGAATTCTCTTGGTTTCTTTCTTGGCTCTCTTCCTCCGATCCTCTTGGACATTCTTGTAGTCATCTTCAAAAGTAATGGCTGCATCCAACAACTGCTGATAGGTTTGCTTATTGGCTAACCTTAGCTGCATATTCACAAATGGATTTAATCCACGCAGGAAATGCTTCTTCCGCTTCTCTTCAGTGTTGACATCCTCCTCAGCATAGCGAGACAGTTGACTAAACTCCCGGATGTACTTCATGACACTAGTATATCCTTGCTGAAGCTCCTCAAATTCTCTCCGCTTCAACTCCATAACACTTCCCGGAACATGATATTCACGGAATCTCTGCTTGAACTCTTCCCAGGTAAACTCCCTTCCTGGTTGTTGCATGGCTAACTGATTTTCCCACCATGATGTTGCAGGTCCAGTCAGAAGATGAGTTGCATACCTCAATTTCTCCTCATCATTGCAACCTACAGTTTTCAGCTTCCTTTCCGTATCTGCTAACCAGTCTTCTGCATCCATTGGTTCAGGAGCTGATGCAAAAGGTAACGGTCTTGCATTCTGGAAATCAGATAGACTCACTCCTCCACCTTCAGGTGCCCTCTGATTTGCTCGTCCTAGCAGCTCTTCCATGAACTTGTTCTGGGTCTCTTGCATCATTTGCATGCATTGCATAAAATTCTGCTCCATTAACGGCCTCATTGGTGGTGGTGGTACTGCTTCTTGGTTTGCTGCATCTGCATCGGCCTTTTCCTTGGCCTCTCTCTCCATCTGCTGCTGCTCAGTTTCCATTCCTACACCCGTATCCATGACCCTCTAGTCCTGCAACATAAAGCGAATACTCATAATTACATCATGGACATGTGTTCTGAGCTCGACTTTACGCACAGAACTAGTCACACAATGAAGATCCAAAGAAAATCCAAATATGCATTTCACATATTTTACATAATATCATAATGATACAAAGTCATTACAACATATACCATATAGGTATAATCACAAAACTACCTTATTACTCGGGGTACAATACACGGTACTTGATACTACTAAATAATTGTCTCCTTCTAGTAGTAACTACGCTCATCGTACATGCCTGATGTCCAATCGTGATGACGTGTTGTTCGTCGCACAGTTTGTGGAACATATAGCCTTCCATAAGGAACATACTCTGTATCTGAAGTGTCAGTACTTGAGTCATTACTCAACCTGAGCGCATTGACGCCCTCCAGCTCAGCTGAAAAGTCTTCAAAAACATATACGACATTATCTCCAGCCTGCATCTCCTAAGCTTCATTTCTTGAGTTGTCAACAGGATATGCAGATCCTGCTGCTTCCCAGGTGCTCTCGTGGGCAAGATAATTAAACACTGGATAATGTATATTCCCTGGGTTTTGAGAAGATCTTGATGATTCAAACACTCTCTCCTCAGGATCTTCTTCTTCATCCTGATTATCTATTGACATGGTATTTCTACTTCTATTATTAGGGTTCATTCTTGCACCCATCCAACTAGATTGTCCAACATTCCTGTCGGAGCAATCTGTGGACATCTGGTGTTCATGAGATCCATTATATGATCCCATTCTCCAACCATCCGAATTCTCAATAGGAAGTTCTGAGTCAGAACCATCCTCTGATCCCTATGGTACTGCATACCGCATATCCATAGTAGGATCATGTATAGGTTTAGGTCTTGGTGAATCAGGATATGGTATAAAAGATTTAGGATCTATAGGTATATCCTTAAAGATAGGTGTTCTACTACTACTTGCTTCTTTCTCTAGCTGGAATGCTAACTGCTTCCTCCTTTCCGGATCGGTTAGATCCTCTAACATGTCATTTTTGTCTTCAACAATCACTTGATGGGTCTTATAAAAAGACGCAACGAGTGTTCGGTATCTATCCACAAACTTGGAAGCTAACTTAGGATGCTTCTTAACCAAAGTAAGATGATCCGGTATAGGATCCGAGTCTATAGAATCATTAGGTATCACAGAGAATGTGCTACCTTCTAACTCCTTAGTTTTCTGCTCCCGGATATTAGCTATCGCCTCCACAACAGCAACATGATATGCTTCTAAATGAATCCTACCTTCTCCTATAGGTAGATCATGATATAATCCAAGCTTCTATGGAAGTTGGATACTCACATGATACTTGGATAACATCCGACCATCAAGGTAAGTGATAGTGTTCAGTGGAATTCTAGTTGTACAACTAAAGAGCTTTAAAAGTTGACGAAGTTGGTCTGTGAATGATCCTTGATAATCATCAAGAGTCTCCTCTTTCCTTACCAAAGTCTGTTTTGGAAACTTTGGTGCCATATCTCTGTATATCAGAAAAATAATTTTGATTAGTATCCAATGACATATTGCATCATAACAAGGAATTATCGCACTAAAATATATAACGGAATATTCTCATTTGAATACCCATTATATTGCTTTTAGAGAATTCTTCATCGTTGCTAACTTTCCTACAGGTAATACCCTTTACTAGGTTTCCAACCTAAGGTCAAAGCAATTTGCTCTGATACCAACTGCGGTGACCCAGCATACCACTTCATGTGTAGTACACTATAGTCGTTGACATGACATCCACAGAACACCGTTTCGTAAATATCACATCCCTCAGAGTAGTACAATAGAAACATTGCGGGTCCATATTACAAAAGTACACACATTATTATTATTACAATACCGGAAGTTCAAGACTTCCAAAATATTCAACTTACAAACCAAAATATAAAGTGTTTCAGCGGAACTTAAAAGTAACAACTCCGACTAGGAGTTGAGCTCAACAGGTTATTCTATAGAGTTCATGCTGCTCGGCTTCGTTGGTTACTACTAACTAGAAATACCTAGTTGGACTCGTTATCATCGACACCATAGCAGATTTCATAATCCACTCCTTCAACTCCTCCGGACAGATCAGGTTCCTCGTAGAACACATCTTCTTGGCATTCGGCTGCATACATTGACACGTCTTCGGGATCCTTAGATTCTAAGCAAGGGAATCAAAGGAAAGAATGAGTAACAGCGTTACCCAACAAGTTCATTTTATGCAAGGTGGGAAGTTTGATGTTCTAACTACCACCTCGGATTATAAATCCTTGGCACTATGCAATTTTTGTAAATAATTCTTCAAAGATTGATTTTATTCTAAAAAACTATGACAAACAACCTTCATAGGTTGTACAGAACTTTCATGGAGTTCCTTTCCTGCCGTGTTCGTAGCTCCTTCCCGGAACAGGGAGTAACAAGTTACAGTTCTTACACTCTGCAGAGGTGCATTACTTTACCCATGAGAGATCAACTCTTTGTTGCATAACCGGGCGTACTTTCCCATCCACAATTCCATGATGTGGGGCCCAGTAGTTGGTCCAAGCTAATCACTGCCCCCTTCGCGACCCCGCATGCCTCCTTGGTGTACACCATGCCCACATAATGAATTAAGTCAATGGTTTGTACAAACCGTTAGATGCCAAAACTACCATGGGACGTTGAGGGTTCCCACCCATATGCTCCTCTACGAATTACCAATTAATATGCACGCTTCAAGGATAATAGCCACGACCCGCACATCCGGCTTCATGCGAGAGGAAGAAGATACAGCTGACTTCTCTGTCCCATTCCAAATCTCATGGCTAACGCGTAATATACAACGCTAGAATCACTGATGTCAGGGATTATTAAGTCCCTACTTGATCATCATTGTTGCAATTAGAACTGTAAGTTCTATTGCTCCATCATATCACCACTTAGGATGATATCTAAAATTTCTTTATTTGTGAAAATAATTTTTTCTTTCTTTTATAGCATATATGATAACACACAATTTGCAAATACTTTGATAAAGACTCTTCAAAGGACATGAGCAAGTGATGAACTTGCCTTGTGATGGCAAGGTAGTGATGTCTGATGCTTGCACTGTACCTTGAGATCCTAGTTCTACAAAAACATCATTATTGCCCGGTAAGGACAATATTTAAAGAAGCAAAATGATTATGCAAGTAATGTAATGCATTATTTAATTCTATATGCATTTTCCCTATATAAGGTGCCTTTTAATAAAGCATTTATAAATATTATTTTTTTATATTTATAGCATATATTGAATTATTTTATTTTATTTCCTTTTTTATTTGACTTTTATTAATTTAATAATTATTTTAGGAATTATTAATTATACATTAAATTTTTTATTAAATATTTATTTTGTATTTATAAAAAATACTATAATATTAATATATAATGAAAGTGATTTTTATTTATTTTTATCCTCTTTCAATAATTTTGTAAAATTCCATAAGGAATATATAAATTACAAAATTCTTATAAAAATTTAAATGTCCAAAATTTTATATTTTATTTTATTTGGATAGAGTGGATTATTGTGAATCCAAAAATATTTTATTTATAATTTTTGGACTTTTATTTTTTTTCTAGAATTTTAATGAGGTCAGGGGCATTTTGGTTTTTTCCAATTGATTAAAACTGTTTTTTGAAACGACTTGGGCTGGCCTTTTGGGCTTATTGGGCCAGTGTGGCCCAATAGGGCAGGGTCGAAATCATCACCCCGAGGGGTTTTGGTCCACCCAGCCCACTCTCTCTGCCCCCTCATTGTTCTCACCTTTCCTCTTCCTCGACCCCGCGGGCTCTGGTGCCGCCGCTGGCGATGGCCGCCGTTGAGACTTCCCCTGGCCGCTGCCGTGGTGCAGGGCAAGGTTTGCGACTATGCTCGTTCATCTAGTCCAACTCGATTTGACTCCGGGGCTTCCCCGTGGCCAGGTTCACCCCGTTCCCAAACCCTAGGGTTAGGGAAAAGTGTTGCCCTTGCAGCAGTCCCTTTGTGGTGGTGTCTTTGGGTTAGGTGTGCTCTGTGGCCGCCCGTGGCTAGTGCAGGTTGCGCCCCAGGTGCTCCACATGTCGCCAATCTGCTTCCTCTTCAATTTGTCAGCGAGGACCCCGGGTAAGTTGCCTCTGTGGGTCGTGTTCATGCTACCACCATGAATCTCCCTGTGTGTATCTAGTGGCTTCTCGTGCCTAGTGACTATGTTCTGATTAGGGTTCATCTCCTAATTAGGGTTCTTGTTCTGATTAGGGTTCATAACCCCCTGTTAATCATATCCATGATGCTTTAGATCTAGTGGTGATCATACCTGAGCATGAAGAATGATTGTTTGCTGTGGATCATTATTTGTAGTGGCTTTGATGATGCTAGTGGCTTGTCAGATTTATTCCAGTGGTAATTCACTATGATCCCATGTTAGTGTTTCTATGGAATCCCTGATTGGAAATGTTGTTGATCTGAGAACTTACTCCACTGTCAGAATTCTTCTACTGACAATAGTTCTCTCAGTAGTTGCTTACTGCAATTATAATGGTAGGCTTGTATGAGATTATACATATTGAATATAATCATTATATGTTAATGATTTTCTGTGGATGTATAGATGAATTTGATGTTGATTCCTGGCACTTGGCTTCAGGAAGATGATATTTATTGGCTTGTCCCTTTTATTTGTGGAAACTAAGTAAAGATTGGTTTTAGCTCATTTAGAACTTGTCCTTGTGACCGCATTATGATCTGGCACTCAAGTGATTGGGTTTTATTTCTGGGCTTAGCTTTGACAATACTTGTGATTAATACTGGAAAGATAAAATGAAAGCTTTTCTTAACTCTCCTGCCTATGATGTTTGTCTGAGGCTCTAGGATTTTAAGTCTCTAGGATAGATTCGCCTCACTTGGGTGATTATTGAGAGATTATTTCATAAAGCAACACATGCTTTTTTTTAGATACTATGATTGAATCATGTGATGGTTTTATGAGGCTCACCATAAAATCTGATGATGGTGGAGTAAAGTGGTGATGCTCTTGATCTGGTGTTGCTGAACTCCTGTGCCTGACCTTGAGCTAGCCTGCTCCTCCTAGCTCCTAGACTTGGCCTTGCTGTCCACCTGATCCTTCCCCCTCCTTATGTAACCATCCTGGTGATGAGATCTGGCTTTGGTTGGTTTGGTTGATGGCTGTTGTGCTTGGTTTAGCTGCTATCTAGGCTGGATGTTCTTGGCTGTGTGCAGTGGAGAGATGCACTAATGTGCCACTCCACGACAGTGCTTGTGGTTTTGTGAGTTTGGGGCTGTTCTGTGGGGTTGACAACACACCACATGAATGTTGGTGTGTGTCCTGCTTGTGTGCTTGCTGTGCACTTGTGGATATGTTCAGAATTTTGAAACTTACTATCACCAGGTTACTTTCACCTGGCTGGTGAATTTGTCCCTCTTGGCTGTCATTTGACTTCTGGCTTTAAATTTATGAAAGATGGATTCTTTCATATTGGTGAAACTTTCCCCTTTTTTATAATTTCTCAATGATGAATTTGTCTAGTGCACTTCAGTGACATGTCTGAGAGAAAATACTACTAACACTAACCTTTTATTTTTCTATTTATTTTTCTGTTTTGTTTTGCAGGTACAGATATAAAGATGAACATTTATTTTAGGTTTAGATATAGAATAGTTATAGAATAATCCAATGTAATTTTCTTATTCTTTTGTAATTTTCTTTTTATTATTTGTAATCTTCATTTTATTCAGGTGTAATAAAGATTACATTATTATTAATAAAGAATATTCTTATTCTTTATTTATTTGCTTTTGTGAATTGTGTGGATGATTTCAATAAGTTATAATTTTGTAACTTGATTATATATTGATGATATGAAATAAGTTTCATATTCATTATTGTTTTTCTTTGGATAGAATTTAAGTTATAATACTTATTTCTTAATTAAATTAAGATTCAAAACTTATCCCTAATTTATTTGAATTATAATTCAAACACTCAAGTTTAAAATTCAAATTCATTTTAAAACACACATAATCCCTTAAAGATCATATCAAAGTCTATAGCAATCACCCTTTAAGACTAAACCTAATCTCATAGTATGAAAGAAACATGGATCACTTAAGGTTTTTATCTGGCGAAAATTTTACCCACATTTTCACAAATGAATGCATGCAACATTCCATATTCGTAAATCTACCCTTCGTTAGTTCCTAAATGCTGGGATGTTGCAGTTATCTTACCGACTCTGATGATTCTCGTGCAGAATCCGGATACATGTTTATTATAAACAGAGGTGCTGTGAGCTGGAAAGTTCCAAGCAAGAGACTATGTCTGCATCTACAATAGAGGCTGAGTATATTACCACCTCGGAGGCAGCAAAGGAAGCTGTTTGGATGAGGAATTTCCTCATGGATCTTGGTGTGGTTCAGGGCTCGTCCAATCCGTTAGACGTGTATTGTGACAACAATGGTGCTATTGCACAAGCCAAGGAACCTAGATAACACCAAAAGAACAAGCACATACTCATGCGGTACCACCTGATTCGCCAGTTCGTAGATTAGGGTGATATCAAGTTATGCAAGGTACACACGGATGCAAATGTTGCGGATCCGTTGACAAAGTCGCTACCACAGCCGAAGCATAAGGCGCACCTGAGAGCCATGGTCATTAGATGCTTAGACATGTGATGTCGGAAGATTGACTCTAGTGCAAGTGGGAGACTGTTGGGAATATGCCCTAGAGGCAATCATGTATGATGATATTTCCCATTGTATTCATAAAGATATTAAGTTGTCCTTGTATAAACATCTGATGTGTATCATTGAATATGTGATTCGGTTGTGGAACTATACATTCATGTTGTTTGTACTAAGTATCCTTGGTCATTGAGGTTATGTTGGACACACAACTTAGACCAATGTGAAAGTCGGCTTGATGACTCGGTTCCACTTGTCATGGGCATGGAGATGCTATTCCGACTTACACAGATTTGGCTAAAGAGTTTAGCGAGTCGGATTGACCCATATTAAGGTACAACGAACAAGTTGTCATTTGTATATCTCAATCAATGTAATCCTTAGACTTGAGGTTGTTGCACAGTCCGAGTTGAGGATCATCGACTTACGTTCTATCAAACGCTGATCCGAACTGGGCAGTTATAAAGGCAGAGTTCAGGTCAACTGAGAATCAAGCTGCGTGATGTGAATAACCAAGATGGGATTTTGCCCCTCCACTTGGAGAGATATTCTCTGGGCCCTCTCTGATGATATGATTTGGAAAGCATGGCCATGGACGACTCGGTTAAGTGTTAACCAAGGCGATCGACTAAGAGTTAGTCGGATGAATCACTTATCTCGGATCGATAAGAGAGTCGGACTATTTAAGGGATGACAATTATTCGCCTATATATCTGACAAGGTATATAGTGAGGAAAAAAGGCACTCAGACGCAAGTCGCATTGGAAAGGAAAGTCGTCATGACTCTTTGGTACTTGGGAGTCAGCACGTTCTGCTAGGAGCCGCTACCGAATTATCGATTGAGAGTCAGACTCCAATTGTGTCAAAGTAGCCATGAACCTGCGGGGTCACACACTTAAGAGCGGGAGCAAGTTCGGATTGGATCTGAACTGGAAATCTGGTTGGGTTGGACCCAAGCCGGATTTGGACCGAGTCAGTGAGTCGGACTCACAGTGACTAATATTATATGGGTTCTAGTGAATTGGCCATGAGAGTGGGGCCCATATTCACTCCCTATATATAGTGGAGCACAGTAACCCAAAAGGGTTAATAGTTGATCAGTTAGGTCATTCCATGTGTTGGAAACCTAGCTCCACAGGAGTCCCGTCGTCGTAATGAACCTAGCAGTTCGCCGCCGGTGCTCCTCCTTGTACGTGTGGATACCAGCAAAGGTGATGTACGATCAGCACCAAGACGATCGGATCATAAGGACTGCACTGCATCAATAGACGTGCTTCATCAGTAATCCGCAACTACGCCTAGTGGTAAACCTCGTGGCCTTCCACCTCAGCTAGATCTTGGGATCACCACGTTAGAGGAAAAAAAGTTTTGTTTTATCTCTACGTGGCCCAACATCCTCGCCACCATTTCCCCCAATTTCGATCTCTCCCTCCAAATCCTCTTCCTAACCGACGAGCAGGTAAGCGGTGCCTCCTACTCCTGTGGGTCTAGCTCATCTCCGGCAAGTCTTCCTCCTCGGCTATGTCGGACAGGTCGTCCTTGTCAGCGAGATTTAGATCATGATAAGAAACACCTAAGCCTAGTGAAATAACATTTCATGATCTCTAGTGTTTTGTGTGTTAGATAACAATATCAAGGATTATTTAATGTATGTTGAAGTGATATAGGTCTTAGCAAATTCAAAAGGATCTGAAAGGTGTTTTTTGGGGGCGGATAATCCGCCCCTGACAAGGGCCTGATGACCCACAAGTATAGGGGGTGTAATGTATTACTTTCAATAAATAGGAGTGTCGATCCCAACGAGGAGTAGAAGGTGTTGACTAGTGGTATGGAGCAGGATTTCTCTGTAAATACTTAGCAAACGGATTTTTAGGGTTTTTTGATAAAGCAAGGAAATAAAGTGCAGGAAAATAAAGACAGCAAATAATTGAAGCAAGTGTCCCAATCCTTTCTTAGCAAAGGACAAGCGGGTGATAATACTTAGGAGGACCAAACGTTCTCGAAGACACATGGGAATACTGTCAAATGCTTTCGTTTCATATAGCTGATTAATCTTCTATGGTTTTATGAGTGTTGTGTGGGTGAACCTGTGCTAATGTACCGACCTTACTTGGACTAATACATACTTGTGATTAAACCCTTTGCAAGCATCCACAACTAAAAGAAAGTAATTAAGATAAAACCTAACCACAACCTTAAACTCTGAGATCCTACACTCCCTTGTGCAAAGGTTTCCTAACAGGGGTTCAGGTTTTTGTCACTTCATCAACCCCATAATTAGTAGAAAAATACACAATTTGCTCCCCTAGGCCCATAAATGGTGAAGTATCATGTAGTCGACGTTCACATGACACCAGTAGAAGAATAGCACCACAACTTAAATATTAAACCATTGAATAATACCTCAACACCATTCCACTACTAACAACATGACTTCTCCCCTGCCCTCAAGAACTAAACGAACTACTCATGAGACATCATATGGATCAAGATAAGATATGATATGATGATGGATAACAATCTGAACATAAAGAATAATTCAATGGTTCCACTCACAAGCATCAACTACAATAGTAATCAACACCAAGAAAGTTTCCCCTAAGAATTATGCAAGATTCAACACAATTGTTGCAGCGGGATGAAGTGTTGATGATGGTGCTGGTGGAGATGGTGGTGTGGATGATGATGATCCCGATCAAGTCTAGCTTGATGACGGTGTTGATGGTGACAATCTCCCCTCTCCAGGAAGGAATTTCCTCGGCAGAAAACTGTTTGTCGGAGAGCTCTTTCTCTCTCTGTAGTTTCCGCCCTGTAGAGGCGGCGGAATCTTTCTATGGTCGCCCCCCGAACTTTAGGGTTTCGGGAGGAAGATATAGGCGAAGGGGTAGAGCCAGAGGTGGGCTAGGGTGGCCACACCCACTATAGGCGCGGCCTAGGGTGGCCCGCGCCTAGGGGCTGTGGCCCCCCTGTGGCCCAACTTCGCCTCCCCTTCTGGCTTCCTTCGTCTTCTGGAAAAATATGATTTTCCATAGTTTTTCTGGTATTTTTCTGATCTTCGCGAAAATTGCATCTAGGCACCGCTTTTTCCATCAGAATCTTGACTCCGGCAGTTCATCCTCCAAGAATCATCCAACATGCAAAAACAGATGAAATAACATAAGTATCACCTCTTAATAAGAAATATATCAATGAATAGAAGCAATTTATGATATAGAATAGTGATGCAAAATGGACGTATCAACTCCCCCAAGATTAGACCCGCTTGTCCCCAAGCGAAAACTGAGCTCGGTAAACATGTCCACATGTTTTATGGAGTGAAGTGTCGATAAAAAGAATACGGACAAGAAACATCACACTTACTAATACAAAACTCATAGAATAAATCAACTCACCATTATATAACTTAACTTGCAACGAGTATGGGAGTCACAATAAAGATGCATAAAGATAAATCATAATTGGGAATGGCAAACTTTGTTCTCAGTTAGAGAACAGTTGGCAAACAGTTTTCAAGCAAAGCTTTTGTAAAGAAGTTTATAACAGGATTACTCTTTGCTCAAACATAAAAGGCTTTTCACAATAATGTCTTTCAAAGTAATATCATTTAGATAAGAGTCTTGTGCAAAACAAGGAAGATAAGAAACATGATTGAATAAATCATCATATGAATGATTGAAACACAACAACTCAAATGTTTGCTGCGGTAGAGAGGAAAAGGTTTACTGACTCAACTAAGAGGTAAAAGAAAGGCCCTTCGCAGAGGGAAGCAGGGACTTCAAGTTCATAAAGAGCTTTCAAAAGATTATGGTACTTACTAGCTTTGAGCTCTCATTGCCCCTATCATAAGCATCTTTAGGTGATTAAGGTTAAAGTGAACAAAGATGGAGTATATGCTTGACGAAATATAAGTTGGCAATCTCATGTCCCTTGAGTATGAGGGCCGCTCCTCATGCTACTCAACTTTAGTTACCGGTAAGTTCTTGTCATAGTAAGTACATGTGTATCATAGAGAACCGCCAACGGGGTACCCCTTTCACATGATACATGAGCTATCCCATATCAAAATGATAAGGCAAGCAGACAATGAGCATCTCAGCAATCTTCTTATTTACCATGGGAAAATGGTGCTTTTCTCTCTCTTTCCTCTTTTAAATATCTCTCTCTTTTTTTATAAGAAGAAAGCTTCATAGATTGCTCACTATGGTGATGCTACAAGTTTCCACCATGATTAGGCATGGATTAGGATAGCGTCCTAGGCATTTCTCTAACACACATACATAACTCCATGGACTTACAAGCTCCCCTTTTATTTCACACCGACAACATCCGCAAACAAAAGAGCATGATATCAACTGGGTAGATATTTACAGGTGTTGAAAGTGCTCCCCATGATAGCATGGTTCTGCTAATCCCAATGTATAGGTGCAAGCATATACAACTTCAATGACACAATGGTTCAAGTTTATTAGGGGCAAGAAAAATAAGGTGTGCCATCAAGTTCGTGAGAGCTTTACTAACTAGTTTTCACATAACAAAAGAATTTTTAATTTGAAAGATAGATAAAGCTTGAGAATTTACTTGGAATAGCAATAATGCTAATAGGTAGATATGGTGGACACAAAGGGCATAGGTTTTGGTTAAAGGATTGGATGCACGAGAAGTATTCCCTCTCAGTACAGGTTTTTGGCTAGCAAGGCTGGGTAGAAAGCAAAAGAGTTGAAGGAAACAAGCAAACATACAAGTGATAAATTCAAACATGCAATATTCCTTGAAGACACAAAAGATCTTAAATAAAGAATACTAAGCTTATGAGCCAATCAAGAAAGTAAGAAAACGATATAAAATACCTGTAAGTGCTTTTCCCTTTTCCTTTCAAACCTCAAAAAGTGTTGCTACTGACCAGAGCTTGGTTTGCAAAAACCAATTTAGATTTACTTGATGCTCCCAAACTGATACCAATACTAATCAACAAGATCAATCATATAATAGAGATTGCAAACTAAAATAAGAAGTGCAAAAAGTAAAAGATGAAACTTCTCATTAATATTTATAAAGGCACTCACACCACGGGATACATAGATAACCAACTAAAGGAGAGATACTTACACAATGCAAACCATCCTATATGATAACTTCTCTATTCAAGATATGACTCTACTAAAAAGGTAAAAAGATGAAAGATAATGATGTGATACCGTGGCACTCCCCCAAGCTTGGAACAAACCAAGGGGATGACAACACCTGATGACGTTGTGGTTGTGGTGGTGGTGTTACCTTGTCATTGTCAGACTTCCAAGGTAAAGGCTCCCCATCCACAAAGGATGTCTTGGTCTCAAATATCCTGAAACTAGCAGCAGAACTTATGTGTTTAAACCTAGCCTCATACTCACAATTTTGATTTTGTATGTCGTAGAGCTATGCTTGTAATTGGTTGGTGGTATGATGGAGTGAGAGGATTTCATCTCGAAGCTCGGTAGTCTCCCTCTTGTGCTCGGTGATGAGTTCTGAACTTATCTTATGGATGACATCCACTTCGCGTTCCGCCATCTTCTCCTACCTAAAACTTCCTGCTCCAATGCTTCCATCCTATCTTCTAGACTGCCTTCTCCTTTAGGGACCTGAACTTCTTTCATCTGTACCTTACCATCCTTGAGTAACGACTCCTTGGGGTGAGTTTTCAACTCATACATGTATGGGTTGATGACGTTCGCGGAGGAATCCTCCATGGGTGTTCCAGAGGAAGACATTGTGGCTCCAAAACTGAGAATCTGCCTAACAGAAACAGATCGAAAAGAAAACAAGACAAGAACACGATATACGAACCTCAGGGGATCCGGGGAGTTATATATTACGAAGTTTTACGACATAAGGAAGGTTCTGTGCGAAAACGGGATGGAGACGGACTCCGGGGTGGTCTCACCCCCTGGTGGCGCGGCTAGGTGGGTCCCGCGCCACTAGTGGGTGTGGCCCACCCGGGCTCCGTTTCTTCCTCTTTTTCGTCTCGTAACCTTCCATATGGAATAAAAACATCCAAAATATAAAGAGATAAGTTTTTCACGAACCTTTGATTTCCATCTCTTTTACCTATTCAAAGACGGACTCTGCAGATTCCTTCTCTCCAACACTTGAAAGTTCCTTTCATACAAAGCCTCACACAAACTTTATTAGCAACATTAGTGTATGCAAAAATAATAAACCTTTGGGTTCAAACTTCAACCGAAATCCATAAAAACAAAAGCTACTGTAGCAACTCCTTTCAAAATCCCAAAAAGAATTTAAAAGGAAGTTGATTTAAGAGGCAAATGCAAATGATGGCAGAAATCTGTCAAAACAGACCAGCAGGTAAAGATTGATTTTTGTTGAAAATCTTTTGTTGCTCAAATCAAAAAGTGCAAAACTAACGAAAGTTGGATAACAACTTGGGGCACAAGCTAAGAAAATTATAGCTCCATCCGAAGTACTGAGATCCTTCACGAATTTTTACAATGCAGCACAAAAATCTGTCCCAGGACAACAACTTCTCACAACTCACCTACTTCTCAAAAGAGGTTGATCTTGACACAAAAACCAAACAAAAAGGATAAGGGGCGGTTATTACAGATGTAATAACTTCCAAGACCAAACAAAACAAAGACCCAACACAAACAAAAATGGGTTGTCTCCCAAAAGCTCTTTCTTTATAGCCATTAAGATGGGAATAATAATTTCAATGATGCTCACATAGAAGATATGGATTTGAAGTGAAAGAGAGCATCACGAAGCAAATATCCAACACATTTGAGTCTAACCCACTTCCTATGCAAGGGAGTTTCATGAGAAAACAAATTATTGAAACAAAAGGCCACTAGCATAGGAAGACAAAACAAATGCAACTTCAAAGCTTTCAACATAAAGAAGGGAAACTTAATATTATTGAGTTGCATAAAACCATGTTTCCCTCTCTCATAATAACTTTTAGTAGCACTATGAATAAAGTTGACAATATAAATGTCACAAGAAACAACTTTATCATCAAAGTGACCATACTTACAATCATCAAAAAGAGGTGTAAGGTCATAAACTGGATCAATAGAAGCAAGTTGTTCAACTCTAAAATCCTCATTAGGCAT
This sequence comes from Avena insularis, assembly GCA_023614405.1. Taxonomy (NCBI): domain Eukaryota; kingdom Viridiplantae; phylum Streptophyta; class Magnoliopsida; order Poales; family Poaceae; genus Avena; species Avena insularis. The sequence goes on from JAJUPC010000095.1 coordinate 821,374, forward strand.
ATATTTTTCATAAGGAGCTTTAGCAAATTTGGAAAAGTTAAACTCATAAGATTCTCCATCAAACTTAGTTAAAAATTTCTCTTTCTTACAATCTATAATAGCTCCACAAGTGTTCAGAAAGGGTCTACCAAAAATGATAGGACAAGTTTTACTAGCTATTGAACCAAGCACTAGAAAATCTGCAAGATATTTAATCTTACCACTGATACGTCAGAAACGTATCTATAATTTTTGATGCTCCATGCTTGTTTAGTATCTACTTTGCTTTGCTTGTCTATACTTTGAGGTGATTTTTACATGTTTTCTGGTACTAACCTATTAACAAGTTGCCATAGTGCTAGATGCCCGTTTTCTACTGTTTTTGGTTTCAGAAAAGTTAGTAAAGAAATATTCTTGGAATTGGACGGGACAAACATCAAAGTAAATTACTTTCTATGGGGAACAAGAAGTCCAGAGGGGAGCTGGAGAGGCAGGCTAGGGCGCCCAGACCCCCCTAGGCGGGGGTGGGCCCTGCCCTGCGCCTAGGAGGGGTGTGGGGCCCCTGGTCGCCGCCTCGGCCTCCCCCCTTTGCCTATAAGAAGCCCCCGATGCAGAAACCCTAAGCACCCGATCAAATCTCCGCGAAACCATCTGTAGCCACCGCCACCACCGTACCTAGATCGGGGGGATCTCAAGTTCTCCCACTGTTACTTGTTTACTTGCTGCAAACCATTACCTTCCAATCTTTACCATTGATACTTCTTCCACTATTACTTGTTTACTTGCTGCAAACCATTACCTTCCACATGGTACGTTTAATCCTTTGTTGCAACAAACCGGTGAGATTGACAAACTCACTGATTCGTTGGGGCAAAGTCTTGAGTTTGTGTTGTGCAGGTCTTCGTGTTGCTTGCAACACCTGTGTGACGTTTCCTTCCTCCTTCTGGTTCGATAACCTCGGTCTCTACTGAGGGAAGACTTGCTGCTATGCTCAGCACACCTTGCTCTTGGGGTTTCCAACGAAGTGCTCCATGTCAGCACCATCAATAAGTTTTCTGGCGCCAACTTGCCGGGGACCTACAGGACAGCTTCAACCTCTTCCTCCCCGTCAAGCAACAAGTTTTCTGGCGCCGTTATTAGGGAGGCTAAGGACGTCATCACTAGGGGAGTCCTTCACTTCCTTTCTCTTTAGTTTGTTTTTAGTTTGCTTTGTTTATTTTGCCTGGTTTTGTTTGCCTCTTTTAAAAAAAAACCCAAAAATTAGTCTAGTTTGGTTTGCTTGCTTTATTCAAAAACACAAAAAAATTAGTTCCTGCTCTAGTTGCTACCATGTCTGGTTTTGGACCAACCTTTATTTCCCCTATGGTAGAAATCTCCACTTTTAAGCAAAAAAGTGAAGAAAGTTTAAAGAAGCTTGGTCTAGAATTTCCGCTTTACAAAGGGAAACTAAGCCTAAGATGAGTCTTAGCTTGGTTATTGATAGTTTCTACCATGGTATTGCTCTTCGTTATAAATATGCTTTGGATGCTGTGGCTGAGAAAGATATTTTGCTATGTACTGAGGATGAATCTTTTGATACCATAAAATGTTGATTGCAATTTATAATACACCTGGCAAGTCTGATTCCTCTTTCACAAATATTTTTGCTAGGTTGAACACTCTTGAGACTAGTATTGTTGCGACGAATAGTTGCTATCACACGCTTAGGGCTTACCATGATTATGTTCCCATAAATTCTGAGCCTTCAAAGTGGTTTCCCACAATCAAAGTCTCTATAAATACTACAATTTTTGATGCTTGCTGTGATATCATGTCTGAATTTTGTCTCATGCCTAAAGATATTTATGATTCCTTGGGTCTTTGGGGGCTTACTGAAGGAGGAGAGGAAATATCTCTTACCAACAATGCCACTTTATTGACCATTGGAATAGCTAAAGGTGTGTTTACAAAAATCTCAGGGAAAATGGTGTCTACTGATTATCTTGTTATTGAATGTGTAGGCAAAGGACAAATCACACTTGGAAGATCCCTACTGAGCACCTTGGAGCGGTAATAGATGTGGGAAAAGGAATTATGCACTTTGCTCCTCCAGTAAGCAACCATATGTTCCATGAAGAGAAGAAGAAAGGTAAGAAAGGACAGAACAAGAGGGGCAATTCTTCATTTGAAAATACTTGATTCTTCTTGTTTCTTGTGCCTAACTTAAAGGTGTTAAAGAAAAGTACTTGTTGGGAGATAACCCAAAAGTTTCCTTGAGTATTGAAAGGTATTACTTAAGTAATGACCTCTCCTTATCCTTTTTGTTTGCTTTTTGTGCCAAGAATGACCTCTAATGAGATGGAAGTAAGATTTGGGGAGTTGCTGTCCCGAAACAGATTTCTGTCCTCCACCAAAAAAATTCGTGAGGAGTCTCTGTAACTCGGATTAAGCTCAAAATTTACAATAAATCCCCCAGTATGTTAGATAACTTTCGTTAGTTCAACACTTTTTTATTTGAGCAACAAAAGATGTTCGAAAAATCGGTTTCTACCTGCTGGTCTGTTTTGACAGATTTCTGCTATTATTTGCATTTGCTTCTTATTGATTCCTTTTTGAGTTCTCTTTAGGTGAATTGAGCTTTTTGAAGGATTTTCTACAATATCTTGTGTTCTTAGTTAAAATCCTTGCTATTCCAAAGCTTTGCCAGGGGTCTAATATCTTTTGAATACACTAATGTTGCTAATAAAGATTGTGTAAAGTTTTGTATGAAGGAAAAATTTCAGGTGTAGAGAGAGGATGATGCAATGAGATGAAGAATGGACAAATCTCAAGCATGGGGATTCCACCATGGTTTCACCCCAAGAAATATCAAAGAGGTACAAGCATCAAAGCTTGGGAATGCCCAAGGCATCCCCTTTGTCATCAATAAAAAGCTCAGGTCTGTCTAGACACTTCGTTTTTATTGTTTCATGCACATTTGTGTTGTTTTTGGAGCGTCTTAGTTTTCGTTTGCTTTGCTTAGGTTGTTTAGTTTGCTTGAATAAATTAGTTTGGACCCGCGTTCTCGCTGTGTTGTTTTGCAAATAAGTTGCTTGGTGTTGGAAAGGAGTAGTAAGTTCTTGCTTGAAGTGCAAGAGGAGCTTGCATTGACTATGACTTAGACTTTAGCATGACATGCTAGGTGTTGTTTTGGAATTATGCTTAGTGATTATTGCTGTAGCATGTCTTGTTCCAAACAATTGGGATTTCTTAGTGTGCCTTGAAGAAATTATGCGTTGTTTTAGCATGCAAAATCATAGTATTGTGGTATTCTCCTTTGATGCTTTGCTTGCGTTGACTTGGCACATGCTTACACCATGTTATGACTCTCACAAGTCACCATTAGCCTCTATGATCATTTAGTCCCTGACTTGTAGTACCACTCTATGCTTTGATTAGTAATGCTTTGTTGCACTGCATGATTATGGCCATTATTGCTCTCTTAGTTGGTTGCTCCCAATCTTTTGCTAGCCTCCACTTGTATGAGTAAGTTCTACTCATGCTTCAAACTCCCAAGAAACCAAGTTATTCCAAAATGTCCAATATAAACTCCTATGCATGGTGTGTTACACCATTCCAAGTATATTCTTGTTTTCAGCTATCTTCCAATTAAAAACTATTTTATTATGTGAAAACTTAGTGATTAAAGCCCTCACGAACTTGATGGCACACTTTATATTCTTTGCCCTAATAAACTTGAACCATTGTGACATCTATGTTGTATATGCTTGCACTTATACGTTGGAATTAACAGAACCGTGCTGTCACGGGGAATGTTTTCAACATTGCACTTGTACTTTGTACTCAGTTGATATCATGCTCTTTTGTCTATGGATGTCACCGGTGTGAAATAAAGAGGGAACTTGTAAGTCCATGGAGTTTGTATCCTATGTTAGAGAAATGCCTGGGCTACTAGCCTAAGCCATGCCTAATCATGGTGGAAACTTGCAGCATCACCATAGTGATCCATCTATGAAGCATCCTCAATAAAAAGATTGCTAAGATGCTCATTGTCTGCTTGCCTTATCATTTTGGTTGTGGGAAAGCTCCTGTACCATGTGCAAGGGGTACCCCATTGGCGGTTCGCAATGATATGCAAGTACTTACAATGACAAGAACTTACCTGGGCCCAAAGTTGAGTATGCATGAGGTGTGGACCCCGTATTCAAGGGACTTGAGATTGCCAACTTATACTTTGTCAAGCATATACTCCATCTTTGTCACTTTAACCTTAATCACTTCAAGATGCTTATGATAGGGGCAATGAGGGATGAAAGCTAACAAGTACCATAATTTTTGGAAGCTCTTTTTGAAACTTGTAATCCCTGCTTCCTTTATATAAGGCCTTTCTTCCACCATTATTTGAGTCTCCACCTTCTACCTTTAGGCACCATTAAGAGAGCATAGTTGTCTTTCTGTGTGTAGTGTTCCAAATCTTATTAATTGATGCATATTGTGATATTACTTGTTCTTGTGCTATTTGTTTCTAGTCACCCTTGTGAACCTTTGAAGGTGTCCTATGCATCTATTTGCTACTCTATGAGGGACAAGCTGATTGCCACTATACTATGTTTTCTGTATGTGAAACAAACAAACGTTTTTCAGTGCATGTTATTCATGATCTTTATTTGTAGCTTGTAATGTTGCATGCATAGTTACTATGTCCTATTGTTAGAACTCCATCTTTCATGCACATGTTTAGAATTCTTTGATCCCAGCTTTCAATGCTTGCAAATGGTTGGATATTTATTGTGAGGGTGCATGTCACCTCAAAAATTATTCTTTTATCACTTACCTACTCGAGGACGAGTAGGAGTTAAGCTTGGGGATGCTTGATACGTCGGAAACGTATCTATAATTTTTGATGCTCCATGCTTGTTTAGTATCTACTTTGCTTTGCTTGTCTATACTTTGAGGTGATTTTTACATGTTTTTTGGTACTAACCTATTAACAAGTTGCCACAGTGCCAGATGCCTGTTTTCTATTGTTTTTGGTTTTAGAAAAGTTAGCAAAGAAATATTCTCGTAATTGGACGTGACAAACATCAAAGTCAATTACTTTCCACGGGGAACAAGAAGTCCAGAGGGGAGCCGAAGAGGCGGGCTAGGGCGCCCAGACCCCCCTAGGCACGGGTGGGCCCTGCCCCGCGCCTAGGAGGGGTGTGGGGCCCCTGGCCGCCGCCTCGGCCTCCCCCCTTCGCCTATAAGAAGCCCCCGATGCAGAAACCCTAAGCACCCGATCAAATCTCCACGAAACCGTCTATAGACGCCGCAACCATCGTCCCTAGATCGGGGGGAGGATCTATAGTTCTTCCCGACACCCTGCCGGAGGGGAGATCATCCCGGAGGCCTTCTCTCCGGTATGATGCGTGAGTAGTTCCACCTTGGACTATGGGTCCATGTAGTATCTAGATGGTTGTATCTCCTCCTTTGTGCTTTCATGTATAGATCTTGTGATCCCCGTTCATGATCAAGATCTAATCTATTTGTAATCATGCATGTTGTGTTTGCGGGGATCCGATGGATATTGAGATCATTATGTTGGTTTGATTAATGGTTTTGTCTTTATGATTCTATCATGTCTGTGTTGTTTGTGATCTTGCATGCTCTCCGTTGTTAGTAGCTATCTTTGCCAAGTAGTTGCTAGTGACTCCAAGAGGGGGTATTTATGCTCGATAGTGGGTGCATGCCTCTAGTTTCCAAGAGAAGTGACAGAAATATCTTCGGTTGTAGATGTGCTGTTGCCACTAGGGAGAAAACAATGGTCTCTTGTTCATGGAACATGTGGACCGTTTACCTTAGACACTTTGCTTAAAGCAGTTGTCTGTTGCTTGCAACTTAATACTAGAGGGGGTTCAGATGATAACCTGAAGGTGGACTTCTAGTCATAGATGCAGTTGGATGGCGGTCTATGTATATTGTTGTATTGCCCAAATCAAATCTCATAGGATCTTTCTGACTGGTAATTGCATTGTTATGCCTTGCTCAGTTCCTGTCAATTGCCCTGCTGTAATTTGTTTACCCTTCATGCCATGTTGTTTATCTAAGGAGAGCACCTCTAGTGAACTATGGACCCCGGTCCAATCTTTACCATTGATACATCTTCCACTGTTACTTGTTTACTTGCTGCAAACCATTACCTTCCACATGGTACGTTTAATCATTTGTTACAGCAAACCGGTGAGCTTGACAACCTCACTGATTCGTTGGGGCAAAGTCTTGAGTTTGTGTTGTGAAGGTCTTCGCGTTGCTTGCAACACCTGTGTGACATTTCCTTCCTCCTTCCGGTTCGATAACCTCAGTCTCTACTAAGGGAAGACTTGCTGTTGTGCTCATCACACCTTGCTCTTGGGGTTTCCAACGAAGTGCTCCACGTCAGCACCATCAACCACAAAGTACAATACCAACGGGACAGATGGTTTCTTTATTAGCAAGGTGAATAACCACATCAATGTCCTTAAGTTCACTAGGACCAATTTCATGCATAATTTCTCTGTAAAGCTCATAAGGAATAACACTAAAACTAGCACCAATGTCGCATAAACCATAATAGCAATGATCACCAATTCTAACAGAAAGCATAGGGACACTAGTTTTCCTAGCTTTACTAGGATGAGAGACAATATTAGAAGCATCTTCACATAAGATAATGTGCCCATCTTCTACATTTTTAGTGACAAGATCTTTCACAATAGCTACTACAAGTTCAATATTTATTTGTTCATTAGGTTCAACAACTTTCTTTGTAATTTTGCTAAACACATTAGACATAATAGAATGTTCATTTACCTTGGCAGGGAAAGGGATTTTCTCAATATAAGGTTCAGGGAAAATAGGATCAACAGTACAAACTTTAGTGTTCCTAACAGGAACATGATTAACAATATCTTTTTAAGGTGCATGGTACTTGTCCCACTTATTTTTAGGAATTTCTATATAAGAGGCAAAGGCCTTAAAACAATTGGAAATACTTTCATAATCAAGACCGTACTCAGTACTAATATCACGGAAGTCATCAGTTCCCATAAAAGATTTAATGCATTCATAATCATAATTTATACCTGACTTTCTTCCTTTGTCATTCTCCCATGCTTCAGTGTTCTCTACTAAGGGAAGACTTGCTGTTGTGCTCATCACACCTTGCTCTTGGAGTTTCCAACGAAGTGCTCCACGTCAGCACCATCAACCACAAAGGACTTCCACATCTCTTACAATACCAACGGGACAGATGGTTTCTTTATTAGCAAGGTGAATAACCACATCAATGTCCTTAAGTTCACAAGGAACAATTTCATGCATAATTTCTCTATAAAGCTCATAAGGAATAGCACTAAAACTAGCACCAATGTCGCATAAACCATAATAGCAATGATCACCAATTCTAACAGAAAGCATAGGGACACTAGTTTTCCTAACTTTATTAGGATGAGAGACAATATTAGAAGAATCTTCACATAAGATAATGTGCCCATCTTCTACATTTTTAGTGACAAGATCTTTCACAATAGCTACTACAAGTTCAATATTTATTTGTTCATTAGGTTCAACAACTTTCTTTGTAATTTTGCTAAACACATTAGACATAATAGAATGTTCATTTACCTTGGCAGGGAAAGGGATTTTCTCAATATAAGGTTCAGGGAAAATACGATCAACAGTACAAACTTTAGTGTTCCTAACACGAACATGATTAACAATATCTTTTTAAGGTGCATGGTACTTGTCCCACTTATTTTTAGGAATTTCTATATAAGAGGCAAAGGCCTTAAAACAATTGGAAATACTTTCATAATCAAGACCGTACTCAGTACTAATATCACGGAAGTCACAGTTCCCATAAAAGATTTAATGCATTCATAATCATAATTTATACCTGACTTTCTTCCTTTGTCATTCTCCCATGCTTCAGTGTTCTCTACTAAGGGAAGACTTGCTGTTATGCTCATCACACCTTGCTCTTGGGGTTTCCAACGAAGTGCTCCACGTCAGCACCATCAACCACAAAGGACTTCCACATCTCTTACAATACCAACGGGATAGATGGTTTCTTTATTAGCAAGGTGAATAAACACATCAATGTCCTTAAGTTCACAAGGACCAATTTCATGCATAATTTCTCTGTAAAGCTCATAAGGAATAGCACTAAAACTAGCACCAATGTCGCATAAACCATAATAGCAATGATCACCAATTCTAACAGAAAGCATAGGGACACTCGTTTTCCTAGATTTACTAGGATGAGAGACAATATTAGAAGCATATTCACATAAGATAATGTGCCCATCTTCTACATTTTTAGTGACAAGATCTTTCACAATAGCTACTACAAGTTCAATATTTATTTGTTCATTAGGTTTAACAACTTTCTTTGTAATTTTGCTAAACACATTAGCCATAATAGAATGTTCATTTACCTTGGCAGGGAAAGGGATTTTCTCAATATAAGGTTCAGGGAAAATAGGATCAACAGTACAAACTTTAGTGTTCCTAACAGGAACATGATTAACAATATCTTTTTAAGGTGCATGGTACTTGTCCCACTTATTTTTAGGAATTTCTATATAAGAGGCAAATGCCTTAAAACAATTGGAAATACTTTCATAATCAAGACCGTACTCAGTACTAATATCACGGAAGTCATCAGTTCCCATAAAAGATTTAATGCATTCATAATCATAATTTATACCTGACTTTCTTCCTTTGTCATTCTCCCATGCTTCAGTGTTTTCTTGAATATGGTCTAGAAGATCCGACTTAGCTTCTTCTTTCATGCGTGTGAATGATCTAGCACAAGAAGCATCTAATAAATCTTTATCATGAAGAGAAAGCCTTGCATAAAAGTTATTGATAATAATATTATTAGGGAGTTCATGAATAGGACATTTAAGCATTAGTAACTTCAATCTCCCCCAAGCTTGGGCTGTACTCTCTCCATCATGAGGCCAAAAGTTATATATTTGATTCCTATCCTTATGAATCTCACTGGGAGGATAGAATTTAGAGTAAAAGAGAGGTACTATTTCCTCCCATTCGATAGATTGTCCATTCTTCAGCAGCTTATACCATTCTTTAGCTCTTCCTTTCAATGATATAGAGAGTAACTTCTTCTTAACATGTTTACTTGTGATACCTGCACACTTAAACAACCCACATAATTCATGGATAAAACGCAAGTGATCACCAGGATGGACAGTTCCATCCCCAAAATAATAATTATCCATAACACGATAAACAATTCTTGTAGGTATCTTAAAAGGATCTATATCAACAGGTGGTGGTTCATCTACTACCCTAGCAGTGGTATTAGCTTTCCCAAATAGGAAACCAAGTGGGTTATCCATATTCGAAACAAAGTAACAAACAAAAATAAAAAACAATACTCACAGTAGAAGTTTCCTTTACTAGTTCCACTCTTCAATAGTGCTTCACTCCCCGGCAATGGCGCCAACAAATAATCTTGATGACCCACAAGTATAGGGGTGTATCATAATACTTTCAATAAATAGGCGTGTCGATCCCAACGAGGAGCAGAAGGTGTTGACTAGTGGTATGGAGTAGGAATTCTCTGTAAATACTTAGCAAACAGATTTTTAGGGGTTTTTGATAAAGCAAGGAAATAAAGTGCAGGTAAATAAATACATCAAATTATTGCAGCAAGTGGCCCAATCCTTTCTTATCAAAGGACAATCCGGTGATAATACTTATGAGGACCAAACGTTCTTGAGGACACATGGGAATACTGTCAAGTGCTTTCGTTTCATATAGCTGATTAATATTCTTTGGTTTTATAAGTGTTGTGTGGGTGAACCTATGCTAATGTACCGAACTTACTTGGACTAATACATACTTGTGATTAAACCCCTTGCAAGCATCCACAACTACAAGAAAATAATTAAGATAAAAACCTAACCACAGCCTTAAACTCTGAGATCCTACACTCCCTTGTGCAAAGGTTTCTTAACAGGGGTTCAGGTTCCTATCACTCCAGCAGCCCCACAATTAGTAGCCAAATACACAATGCGTTCCCCTAGGCCCATAAATGGTGAAGTATCTTGTAGTCGATATTCACATGACACCACTAGAATAATATAACCACAACTTAAATATTAAACCATTGAATAATACCTCAACACAATTCCACTACTAACAACATGACTTCTCCCATGTACTCAAGAACTAAACAAACTACTCACGAGACATCATATGGATCAAGATCAGAGATGATATGATGATGGATAACAATCTAAACATAAACAATAATTCAATGGTTCCACACACAAGCATGAACTACAATAGTAATCAACACCGGGAAAGTTTCCCTTAAGAATTATGCAAGATTCAACATAATTGTTACAGCGGGATGGAGTGGTGATGATGGTGCTGTTGGAGATGGCGGTGTGGATGATGATGATGATCACGATGAAGTCTAGCTTGATGACGGTGTTGATGGCGACGATCTCCCCTCTCCGGGAAGGAATTTCCCCAGCAGAAATCTGTCTGCCGGAGAGCTCTTTCTCTCTCTATAGTTTCCACCCTTCAGAGGCACCGAGATCTTTCTGTCGTCGCCCCCCGAACTTTAGGGTTTCGGGAGGAAGATATAGGCAAAGGGGCGGAACCAGAGGTGCGCGAGGGTGGCCACACCCCCTGTAGGCACGAACTAGGGTAGCCCGCGCCTGTGGGGGTGTGGGCCCCCTGTGGCCCAACTCTGCCTCCCCTTCTGGCTTCCTTCGTCTTCTGAAAACAATATGATTTTCCATAGTTTTTCTGGTATTTTTATGATCTTTGTGAAAATTGCATCTAGACACGGTTTTCCCATCAGAATCCTGACTCCGGCAGTTCATCCTCCAAGAATCATCCAACATGCAAAAACAGATGAAATAACATAAGTATCACCTCTTAATAAGAAATATATCAATGAATAGAAGCAATTTATGATAAAGAATAGTGATGCAAAATGGACGTATCGGGGCCATACAATCCGCCCTTCCCCCAATCGACAAAGGAAGCAAGCGCGCGGCGCACTGCATGGGGCGAATAATCCCCTGGATTTTCCGGCCCTAGGGCGGACAATCTGCCCCTTGGGGGGCCAGATAATCCGCCCTCTTCGAGGAAATTCATCAAGACAAACATGACGCATCGTACTATGTGGGGGGCGGATTTTCCCCCGGACTTTCCAGCTCTAGGGCGGACTTTCCCCCAGGGATGATAGTCCGCCCCTAGTGGGGGGCGGATAATCCACCCCAAACTTCTCCAACAGGCAGTTCTGGGCAGGGGTATTTAAACCCTTCTCTCCCCTCCTGCCAGAACTCTTGATTCATTCGAAAAAGACAAGACCTGTTCTTCAAGTTCCAACAAAGAGGTCTCCACCTTCACCCACCCAAAGGCCTCGATCTTTGGGGAATCGAAGGAGGAGGGATCGATCTTCATCAACAGCAATCAAGCGCTTCACGTCCCCGCCATTCACTTGGAGGATTCACGATCTAGTATTTCTTGCGAATATCTAGATCCTTGTTTTGGTTATTTGATAATACTTGTTCTTGTGGCAGCTTGTTGTCATCACGGGAGCCTCCAATTCGGTTGCGGATGTGTGCCCTGCTAGAGTTGTGAAGGCACCGGTTCCTTCCTCGAAGGGTACCAATAGTGGAGAGGTGGATCATGCCTTTGGTGGCGAGATCCATCGGAGAATAGGGTGAGGCCTATTGTGGCGTGGTGGTCTTAGAACCGTCGACCCCTCCAACGTAGTCGTACTTCCCTTAACAAGGAAGGAACTGCGGTAAAACAAATCCATGTGTCTCCGTGTGCTCCACTACGATTTCCTTGCTCCTCACTTTACGTGTTTAGTAGATAGGTTTACATATAGGGAAATTCTCGTAGTTGCATATCTATATAATTTACTTTGTGTTAATCCTAAAATTGAAAAAGAACTAAAATTTGAGTAGCAACTATTCACCCTCCTCTAGGTGCCCATACGATCCATTTCAAATGGTATTAGAGATCAGATCTTTATTCGGGCTTAACCGCCTAAGAAGTATGGGTACCTGATACGCCCAATTTGCATCACCATTCTATATCATAGTCTACCTCTATTTGATATTTGTCTTATCATGAGGAATTATTTATGTCTTTCCCACTGTTTATGCATGTTGGATGATTCTTGGAGGATGGACTACCGGAGTCTAGATTATGACGGAAAATAAGGCGTTTTGAAGCAAATTCGTGAAGATCAGAAAAATACCAGAAACATATAGGAAAATATTATTTTTCCAGAAGATTGAGGAAGCCAGAAGGAGGAGCGAAGAAGGGCCGCAGGGGGCCAACACCACCCTAGGCGTGGGCCCACCCTAGGCCACGCGTAGGGCAGGTGTGGTCGACCTGCCCAGCTCCTGACTCTGCCCCTTCGCCTATATCTTCCCTACAGAACCCTAAAGCTAGGGGAGCGAACATAGATAGATTTCTGCCGCCTCTGGGGTTGCGGAAAACACTGAGAGAGAAAGATCTCTCCGGCAGACAGATTTCTGCCGGGGGAATTCCTTCCCGGAGAGGGAAGATCATCGCCATCAACACCGTTATCAAGCTAGGCTTCATCAGGATCATCATCCACACCATCATCTCCAGCAGCACCATCATCACCACTCCGTCCTGCTGTAACAATTGTGTTGGATATTGCTTTAGTTCTTAGGGGAAACTTTCCCGATGTTAATTACTATTGTAGTTGATGCTTGTGAGTGGAACCATTGGATTATAGTTTATGTTCAGATTGTTATCCATTATCATATCATCTTTGATCTTGATCTATATGATGTCTTTTGAGTAGTTCGTTTAGTTCTTGAGGACATGGGAGAAGTCATGTTGTTATTAGTGGATTTGTGTTGAGTTATTATTCAATGGTTTAGTATTTAAGTTGTGGTGCTATTCTTCTAGTGGTGTCATGTGAACGTCGACTACATGATACTTCACCATTTATGGGCCTAGGGGAATGCATTGTGTATTTGGCTACTAATTGTGGGGTTGCCGGAGTGACAGAAACCTGAACCCCCGTTAGGACATCTTTGCACAAGGGAGTGTAGGATCTTAGAGTTTAAGGCTGTGGTTAGATTTATATCTTAATTACTTAACTGTAGTTACGGATGTTTGCAGGGGGTTTAATCACAAGTATGTATTAGTCCAAGTAAGGTTGGTACATTAGCACAGGTTCACCCACAGAACACTTACCATAGCAAAGAAGAGTACTCAGCTATATGAAGTGAAAGCACTTGACAGAATTCCCATGTGTCCTCGAGAACGTTTGGTCCTTATAAGTATTTCCACCGACTTGTCCTTTGCTAAGAAAGGATTGGGCCACTTTCTGCGTTTGTTCTTTATTACTTGCACTTTGTTTTGTTGCCTTATCAGAAAACCACTAAAAATCCATTTGCTAAGTATTCACAGGGATTTCCTGCTCCACACCACTGTTCAACACCTCCTGCTCCTCATTGGGATTGACACTCCTATTTATCGGAAGTACTGCGATACATCCCCTATACTTGTGGGTCATCAAGACTATTTTCTGGCGCCGTTGCCGGGGAGTGAAGCACTATTGAAGAGTGGAACTGGTAAATGAGACTTCTACTGTTAGTATTGCTTTTGTTACTGCTTGTTACTCTGTTTCCAATATGGATAACCCACTTGGTTTTCTGTTTGGGAAAACTACTACCACTGCTAGGGTAGTAGATGAACCACCACCTGTTGAGATAGATCCTTTTAAGATACCTACTAGTATTGTTGATCGTGTTATGGATAATTATTATTTAGGGGATGGAACTGTCCATCCTGGTGATCACTTGCTTTCTATCCATGAATTATGCGGGTTGTTTAAGTGTGCAGGTATCACAACTGAAGAAGTTACTCTCTATATCCTTGAAAGGGAGAGCTGAAGAATGGTATAAGCTGCTGAAGAATGGACAATCTATGGAATGAGAGGAGATGGCATCTCTCTTTTATTCTAAATTTTATCCTCCTAGTGATTCATAAGGATAGAAATCTTATGTATAACTTTTGGCCTCGTGATGGAGAGAGTACAGCTCAATCTTGGGGGAGATTGAAGTTACTAATGCTTAAATGTCCTATTCATGAACTCCCTAACAATATTATTATCAATAACTTTTATGCTAGGCTTTCTCTTCATGATAAAGATTTACTAGATGCTTCTTCTGCTAGATCATTTACACGTATGAAGGAAGAAGCTAAATGGGATCTACTAGACCGTATTCAAGAGAACACTGAAGCTTGGGAGAATGACAAAGGAAGAAAGTGAGGTATAAACTATGATTATGAATGCATTAAATCTTTTATGGGAACTGATGACTTCCGTGATATTAGTAATGAGTTTGGTCTTGATCCCCAAAGTATTGCCAACTGTTTTAAGGCCTTTTCCTCTTACATAGAAATTCCCACGAAGAAGTGGAATAAGTACCATGCTCCTTATAAAGATGTTGTTAGTCATGTTCCTGTTAGAAGTACTAAAGTTTGTACTACTAATCATATTGTGTTTGAATCTTATGTTGAGAAAGTTCCTTTCCCAACTAAGGTAAAGGAGTATGCTATGATTATTAGTGCAAATAACAAACGTACAAAGAAAACTATGGAGCCTGATAGGCAATTGAATGTTGAACCTGTGGTAACTTTTGTGAAAGATCTTAATGCTAGAAATATAGAGGATGAGCATATTGTATTCTGTGAAGACGCTTCTAATATTATCTCTCATCCTAGTAAGGCTAGAAAAGGTAGTGTTCCTGTGCTTTCTGTTAAAATTGGTGATCATTGCTACTATGGTTTATGTGATATTGGTGCTAGTTCTAGTGCTATTCCTTATGAGCTTTACAGGGAAATTATGCATGAAATTGGTCCTTGTGAGCTTGAGGACATTGATGTTGTTATTCACCTTGCAAACAAGGAAACCATATGCCCTATTGGTATTGCAAGAGATGTGGAGGGTCTCTATGGTAAGATCAAGTATCCTGCTGATTTTCTAGTGCTTAATTCAGCAGCTAGCAAAACTTGTCCTATCATTTTTGGTAGACATTTCTTGAACACTTGTGGAGATATTATAGATGGTAAGAAGGAAAAAGTTTTGACTAAGTTTGATGGAGAGTCTTATGTGTTTAACTTTTCCAAATTTGCTAAAGCTCCTTGTGAAAATAGCTTGCCTAATAAAGATTTCAGGATGGAACAACTTGCTTTTATTGATCCAGTTTTTGACCTTGGACCTCTCTTTGGTAATTGTAAGTATGATCATTTTGATGATAAAGTTGTTGCCAGTGAGAGTTATATTGTCAAATTTATTCAAAGTGCTACTAAAAGTTATTATGAGAGAGAAAAACATGGTCTTATGCTTGTCAATAATGTTAAGTTTCCCCGTTTTATGTTGAAACCTTTGAAGTTGCATTTGTTTTGTCTTCCCATGCTGGTGGCTTTTTGTTTCAACAACTCATTTTCTCATGATATCCCCATGCATAGGAAGTGGGTTAGACTCAAATGTGTTGGTTATTTGGTTCTTGATGCTCTCTTTCACTTCAATATATATATCCTATGTGAGCATCTTTGAATCTTTCAAGCCTAACTTAAAGGCATTAAAGAAAAGTACTTGTTGGGAGATAACCCAAGAGTTTGGTTGAGTCTTGGAAGTTATTACCTCAGTAATAACCACTCCTTATCCTTTTTGTTTTGGTTTTTGGGTCAAGTTCAACTACTTTTGTGAAGTAGAGGAGTTGTGAAAAGTGGCTGTCCTGGGACAGATTTTTTATGCTGCATTGTAAATATTCGTGAGGGAGCTAAATACGTTGGATGGAGCTGAATTTTTCTTAGACTGTTCTACAAGTTGTTACCCAACTTTCATTAGTTCTAAACTTTTTGGTTTGAGCAACAGAAGGTTTTTGAAAAAATCAATATTTACCTGCTGGTCTATTTTGACAGATTTTTGTTATCATTTGCATTTGCCTCTTATTGAAGCTTTTGTTTTGATAGATTTCGGTTGAAGTGTGAACCTAAAGGTTTATTGTTTTTTCTTACACTAATTTTACCATTGAAGTTTGTGTATTGCCTTGTTAGGGAAGGAAAATTCTAGGAGAAGGAGAAAAGGAGTCTACAAAGTTCGTCTTTGAATAGGTAAAAGTGGTGAAAATAGAAGGTTCGTGAAACCCCAATCTTTTTATATTTTTGATGTTTTTAATACATAAGGGAAGCTATGAGACGGAACTGAAGAGGAAACGGAGTCCGGGGTGGACAAACCCTCCCCAGGCGCGGGCCCAGCCTGGCCGCGCCTGAGGGAGGTGTGCCACCCTCGAACTTCGTCTCCGCCTCATTTCCATATCAGAACCTTCCTTATGCATTGAAACTTTGCAATATATAACCCCCGGATCCCCCGAGGTTCGTGCATCGTGTTTTCGTCGTGTTTTCGTTTCGATCTGTTTCTGGCAGGAAAACTTCTCAAGTTTAGAGCACCATGGTCTCCGCCAACGACAAAGGCAAGAAGCCCGTGGAGGATATAAAGTTGGAAGAACAAACCTCCGCAGGGGAAAGGGTAAGGAAACCTACTTTGGTAGGAGCAATTGACACTGGGGATGCTTTTTCTCGTAACATGCAGGGAATCGTAGTCTTCGGTCGAGACTTCAGATACTGCCCTGAGGCAGCGGAAGCCCTTCGAACCACTAACGAGTTTTGCGATAAGTACCGTGCTTTGAGGATGAAGGTGCATATACTTGAAGAATATAATGAAAGGTTTCGTAAAATGTTGGAGGATCTCCTTAACCTAAGCAAGAAAACACCACCACCACCGAATGAGTAATTCGTCATCAGGTTTGGCATCCCCTTGGCTTGTTCCAAGCTTGGGGGAGTGCCGCGGTATCACCACCATTATATTTTATCTTTTACCTTTTTAGTGGATTCATATCTTTAGTAGAGGAGTTATCTTATAGTTTGGTTTGCATGTGGAAGTACGTCTCCTTTAGTTGATTATCTATGTATCCCTTGGTGTGAGTGCCTTTATTGGAATATTAATGAGAAGTCTCATCTTTTACTTTTTGCACTTCTTATTTTAGTTGGCAATCTCTATTATATGATGGATCTTGTTGATCAGTATTGGCATAACTTTGGGAGCATCAAGTGGATCTAAATTGGTTTTGGCAAACCAAGTTCTGGTCAGTAGCAATACTTTTTGAGGTTTGAAAGAAAAAGAAAAAAATCTTACATGTATTTTGTATCATTTGTCTTCTTTCTTGTTGGCTCATAAGCTTAGTATTCTTTATTTAAGATCTTTTGTGTCTTCAAGGAAGATTGCATGTTTGGATTTATTACTTGTATGTTTGCTTGTTTCTTTCAACTCTCTTGCTTGCTACCAGCCTTGCTAGCCAAAAACCTGTTTTGAGAAGGCGTACTTCTCATATTTCCAATCCCCTTGAACCAAAACCTTTGCCACTTGCCCACCATATCTACCTAGTAGCTTTTGCTATTCCTAGCAAATTCTCAAGCTTCATCTACCTTTTGAATTAAGAAGTATTTTGTTATGTGAAAACTAGTTAGTAAAGCTCTCACGAACTTGATGGCACACTTTATTTTCTTGCCCCCAATAGACTTGAACCATTGTGCCATCGAAGTTGTATATGCTTGCATCTATATGTTGGAATTAGCAGAACCGTGCTATCACGGGGAACGTTTTCAACATTGCACCTGTACTTTGTACTCAGTTGATATCGTGCTCTTTTGTCTATGGATGTCAACGGTGTGAAATAAAGAGGGAACTTGTAAGTCCATGGAGTTTGTATTTTGTGTTAGAGAAACGCCTGGGCCGCTAGCCTAAGCCATGCCTAATCATGGTGGAAACTTGTAGCATCACCATAGTAAGCTATCTATGAAGCATCCTCAATAAAAAGCTATGCACATAGTAAATAAAAAGATCGCTGAGATGCTCATTGTCTGCTTTCCTTGTCATTTTGGTAATGGGATAGCTCCTGTACCATGTGCATGGGGTACCCCGTTGGCAGTTCTCTATGATACACATGTACTTACAATGACAAGAACTTACCGGTGACCAAACTTGAGTATCATGAGGAGTGGCCCTCATATTCAAGCGACATGAGATTGCCAACTTATATTTCGTCAAGCATATACTCCATCTTTGTGCACTTTAACCTTAATCATCTCAATATGCCTATGATAGGGGCAATGAGGGCTCAAAGCTAGTAAGTACCATAATCTTTTGGAAGCTCTTTATGACTTGTAATCCCTGCTACCCTCTATGAAGGGACCTTTCTCCTATTTTCCAAGTTGAGTCAGTAAACCTACTTCCTCTCTATCTCCAGCAAGGTTATGAGTTGTTGTGTTTCAAGCATTCATATGGTGATTTATGCAATCATGTTCTTTATCTTCCTTGTTTTCACAAGACTCTTATCTATTGAGTATTACTTTGAAAGCCTTCATTGAAAAAACCTTTTTGAGCAAAGAGTGCTCCTATTGTGAAAACTTCTACAAAAAGCTTTTTGTGAAACTGTTTGCTAGGTGTTCTCAATTCCAATTATGATTTATCTTTATGCATCTCTATTGTGACTGTTGTACTTGGTTGCAAGCTAAGTTATATAATGGTAAGTTGCTTTCTTCTATAAGTTGTGTAATGGTAAGTGTGATTCTTCTTGTGCGTATTCTTTTATCGACACTTCACTCCATAAACCTGTGGACATGTTTACTGAGCTCATTTTTCGCTTGGGGACAAACAAAGGTCTAAGCTTGGGGGAGTTGATACGCCCAATTTGCATCACCATTCTATATCATAATCTACCTCTATTTATTGATATTTGTCTTATTATGAGGTATTACTTATGTCTTTCCATTGTTTATGCATGTTGGATGATTCTTGGAGGATGGACTGCCGGAGTCTGGATTCTGATGGAAAAGAAGGCGTTTTGATGCAATTTCGTGAAGATCATAAAAATACCAGAAAAATATGGGAAAATATTATTTTTCCAGAAGATTGAGGAAGCATAAGGAGGAGCGAAGAAGGGCCGCAGGGGGCCCACACCCCCTAGGCACGGGCCCACCCTGGGCCGTGCCTAGGGAAGGTGTGGCCCACCTGCATGGCTCCCGACTCTGCCCCTTCGCCTATATCTTTCCTACGGAACCCTAAGGCTAGGGGAGTGACCACATATATATTTCCGCCGCCTCTGTGGGCGGAAAACACTCAGAGAGAAAGATCTCTCCGGCAGACAGATTTCTGCCGGGGGAATTCCTTCCCGGAGAGGGAAGATTGTCACCATCAACACCGTCATCAAGCTAGGCTTCATCGGGATCATCATCATCATCCACACCATCATATCCACCAGCACCATCATCACCACTCCGTCCTGCTGTAACAATTGTGTTGGATATTGCTTTAGTTCTCAAGGGAAACTTTCTTGGTGTTAATTACTATTGTAGTTGATGCTTGTGAGTGGAACCATTGGATTATTGTTTATGTTCAGATTGTTATCCATTATCATATAATCTTTGATATTGATCCATATGATGTCTTGTGAGTAGTTCGTTTAGTTCTTGAGGACATGGGAGAAGTCATGTTGTTATTAGTGGATTTGTGTTGAGTTATTATTCAATGGTTTAGTATTTAAGTTGTGGTGCTATTCTTCTAGTGATGTCATGTGAACATCGACTACATGATACTTCACCATTTATGGGCCTAGGGGAATGCATTGTGTATTTGGCTACTAATTGTGGGGTTGCCAGAGTGACAGAAATCTGAACCCCGTCAGGACACCTTTGCACAAGGGAGTGTAGGATCTCAGAGTTTAAGGCTGTGGTTAGATTTATATCTTAATTACTTTCCTGTAGTTACGGATGTTTGCAGGGGGTTTAACCACAAGTATGTATTAGTCCAAGTAAGGTCGGTACATTAGCACAGGTTCATCCACACAACACTTACAACACCAAAGAAGAGTACTCAGCTATATGAAGCGAAAGCACTTGACATAATTCCCATGTGTCCTCGAGAACGTTTGGTCCTTATAAGTATTTCCACTAGCTTGTCCTTTGCTAAGAAAGGATTGAGCCACTTGCTGCGTTTGTTCTTTATTACTTGCACTTTGTTTTGTTGCCTTATCAAAAAACCACTAAACATCCGTTTGCTAAGTATTTACATGGAATTCCTGCTCCACATCACTGTTCAGCACCTTCTTCTCCTTGTTGGGACCAACACTCCTATTTATCGGAAGTACTGCGATACACCCCCTATACTTGTGGGTCATCGGTACCAAGGGATATGGGAGTGATGGTGCGGAAATAGTCACCATGAACGATCTCAAGACGTTGGAAACAACCTTGATTAGTTCTATGGAGACTAAGGTGGAAGAGATGCGTCAAATGATAATGCGTCCCTCTGCACCCTGTCAACACCTGGATTTTTAATCCCAGATGCCTGTTATGCCATACCTCGCAATCCTAGGATTACCATTTATGCGAGAAATAACAGATTGGATATCACAGTACATCATCCATTACAAACCATACATAAGGTCTTACACAAATAAGGATCTCATGATCCAGTTCTGAATACATTCAAGCAGCGGAATACCGTAATAATAACGATAGTGTAGGTGAAGCTCCATCTTCATGGTCACAGGCAATGCTGATGATGGGAGATGATCCTAGTTATCATAACCTTCCTGTTGTCCGTCCTCCTGATAGTCCTCTTCATAGTATGGCCATGGGAATAGCTAGGGACAAAGCCATGAGTACTCTTTAAGTACTCGCAAACTAATACTAACAAGTGAAGTGGTTTTTGAGTAGTATACTAAGCTCTAGGTTGTTTTGCAAAAATCCAGGTTTACCTTAACTAAATTCAGAAGCAAAGAAAGCTAGTTGAAAGTTTTATAACACCTAAGTGGGAACTTGAAATTCATGTCACAACTCTGTTGTGGTCAAGTCAACATCATAAATCAATTCACAAGTTATTTTGAAAACATCTAACGATGGAACAATATGGCCAACCGCGGACGCGGCTATTCGAATAGTTTGACACTCTACAGAGATTGTACACTTTCACCACAACATTCGATACATCCGTCAGGAACAAATCCTGAATTCACCATACTCAGTATGCGGATAATCAATCCTAACCTTTCAATTACACACCCTAGTATAGGCACCTCTCCTGTGAGTTTGGCCTCCCAACCATGACCAACTGTCATCTTGGGTACTGCACATGTAGACAATCTTCACAAGGTAGCCTCGGCTCAGACCTTGGCCGCAAGGGAACCCATACTAAGGTATATAAATTTCCAGTCAAGCCCTACAAAATTTCCGAGTATTGTGGTTGTATGGTAAAATTGGAATGGTATCGCATCCAGACAACCATCAGTTTTATAAAGGGCTAAGGCTCATGCCTTAACATTTTCATCATCAAAATCATCTGGTGTTCAAGAACACATGTCAAAACATTTCAGTAGAATGACTCATCATTCTAAGGTTTTCATAACCATTTTCACCAAGTATTCCCATCTAAAGTTGATCATGTTTTATGCTTAGCACTAGCATCTACAAGTGGGGGTAAATACTAACGAGGGGTGAGAATCAAGTGTGAATGGTCTAATTTCAATCTCATGCCTTAGGATGACATCTAGATTAACTCTTAGGTCAAGTTTTATGCCCTTTATGCTACCTTCCAATATCCTTCAATTTTCTACAAGTTGCTAAGTAAACTCTAAGAGAAAGCTTTGATAAAGAAATAAAGTACTAAGCTTGCAATTAAAACTGGGATTGTGTGTCACCAAGGTTTGCAAGATTGCAAGTATAGGCTTGCTGAGTGGCAAGTGTTAGCTTGCTTAGATAGTAGCTTGTTAGGATATCAGTATAAGCTTGCCTTGTGCAGAGAAGTGGTGGAAGTTCTCCTCGGCTTCTTCCTCGTAGTATCCCCCTTCCTCCTCGTATCCTTGGTCGATACTATTGTCTATAAATAAATACGAGGTACACAATCACCACACAATTCTTAACTACTCTATTTAGCACACAAGGTTTACACTAGATGATCTAGCATCATCACTACTATCACAAAGATTAACGCACTTGTATTATTTATTTCATTTTAGAAAAGTAATTTCTACTCATTGAAACACTACTTAAGATTTAATATTCTCCAACCAATACATGGGATCATGTTGACACATGTCATCACCACATATTTCAGTACTTGGGAATGTGATTTAAAGTGGTGCCACAATTTAATAAGGTTTAACCTTTTTATTTTCATTAATTAAAGTGACTAGAAATGCCTATGAGGAATTGTTTTGTTACTTGATCATTATTTATGCAAGTAACCCTATATATTTTTTTATATTCTGAAAGGTATGGTTAAATGTGATTTTTGAGAGTTGGAATCAACTCAAAAGCTTTCATGGTTGAATTTTGAAAAACATTTGAATGCAGAAAAGCTTCTGCCTTGTTATTTTTACCATGGGTGATCTACAAATCTTATTGGTTTGAATCCAACGGGCTTAGATTAAACACTCTAGTACCTTTATAACAAAATTAGTTTCATGCATTTTGGTTCAGTGAATCGGGCTAGGTTGATTTTTGAATCTGGGTACAGAACTAAGTTTAGAACTAAATGGAAAAACCTAAATTTGAATTGCTGGGTCGCGCGGGAGGGTTAAGTGAACGACCCCATTCGTCAGTGAGACATCGAGTGGCTAAGCGGTACAGGATGATCTAGGCCGTGCGATCTAGCTCTAATCCTGCGGCTGTGGTTCATTGTCCACGCCTGAATAGGATGTGGCGAGGCTGAACCCTAGCACGACTAGTGGGGGTCGACGGGGGCTTACCAGGGCTCCGGCGATGGTCGGTGATGGGGGCAAACGACGAAGTCGACGACGGTGATCCTCCTGGTACCGGCAGCTCCTCCTGGGGCGGCTCCAATCGACGGCGCCTCTCCTCCTCTGCAACGGCAAACTCCGATGAAATTCCAGCCACCTGGTGCTCGCCTTGCTCCGGGTGTGAGTGGGTGTGATTTGTGAGAGGTGGGGAGTGAGATGGTGTGGTCAAATCGAACAGGGGTGGCCTCCTTTTATAGTGCCTGAAGGGGACCGACGGGCACGGGTGGAGCTCGTCGTGGTCGTCGGCACATCGTGCTAATGGCATGGGTGACAATAGGGGGTGGTGTGTTGCCTCCTGGCGAAGCTCAATGGCTTGATGGCGAGGCGTGGGGCGGTGAGGAATAGTCAGAACGTCGCGACGCTCTAGGCGGGTCTGACGGTGATTTTAATGGCGCACAACGTCCATGGTCCACGTGACGGCGAACGGGGTTGTCTGGCGGGTTGCTGGGGTGTTGGCGATCACGCACGCAAGCCGCGAGGGTGGCGCGCGGTCTGTGGGCTGGTGTCGCGTGCGGCGCACTAGCGCGCTCTCGGCTCGCACGCAGAGAAACTGGGCGCGAGCTTGTCGTGTGGTCCAGTGGCTGGCAAGGCTCGGGGCTTGGACAGGGGGTGGCGGTGGATGGTGCTGCTTGTTCCAGACAAGGTTGGCGAGGCTAGATCTTCTCCTAGCTCACTAGCGACATGGGGGTGGCAAGGGTGCTCTTGGCATGTTCACCATTGATGGCTATGGATGCTCATAGTGGTACTAAGGCTAGTTATATTAGTTTGATCATCTACTGAGAGTGTAGAGTGACCTAGAAAGGGAAGAAGGTTGGCCAAAATTACTGCTACTAATAGTGTTTGATGTTTGTTTGTTTGTTTGCTGCTTACAATGTGTTTGATGAAATGGCCGTAAGAAATTCAAATTTGAATTTTGGATTCAAACTTGGTGGGTTTGCTAGTTACATACTAGGGAGTCTTGGGTTAGTTGGATTGGTCAAGGGGCACTGGTTTGGTTGGGTTTTGAAAATGTATGATCTTCACATATGATAAAGATTCAATTTTCAATTGTCATTTGAATCAAGTTGCCAAGTGTTTCTGCAAGTTTGGAAGGCGGGCTTTGATTCACTTTTACTTGGTCTTGCAAGGGGTGAAGAGAAATAGAAAAGTTTCTGTTTGAAATCTTGGACTAGAAATAATCAAAGTGACATAGTGAGCAAGATTGGCAAAAATGACCATTTGCTTTATTTGTTTTGTTTTTTATTTTATCTTGATTTGTTTCTGCTTGGAAATGGTTTAGATGATGTTTTTTTCATCTTGACACCATTCCTTGCTATTGAGGTTAATCACACAAGTCTATTCATGCATTCATACAATCATCACATACACACATGCATTCATTTGGTTTTTATAATCAAAGTTTTTGTTAACCCTAATTTAGTGATTTAGAATTGATAATCATGATCAATATTTTTGGAATGTTACAAACCTTGCCTCCTTAAACAAAATCTCGTCCCGAGATTTGAAAAAGAAGCAAAAGATTATCTAGGATTTAAAGAGATCGGGAAACTCCGTCTTGATGTGATCTTCTCGTTCCCATGTAGCTTCTTCTTCCGTGTGGTTACTCCACTGAATCTTGAGAAACTTGATGCTTCTGGTTCTGGTGGTTTTGAAAGCTTCCTCCAAAATATGGATGGGTACTTCGGGATATGTCAGGTCATCGTTGATCTCTATGGTCCGGTGATCAATGTTCTTGAAAACTTCAGTCTTCTCCGGGACTTCAAGGAATTTGCGAAGTAGCGATATATGGAACACATTATGCACTGCTAACATCTCCTCTGGCAGTTCCAACTGATAAGATACTTCTCCTCTACGATTCAGAATCTTGAAAGGTCCGATATATCTGGGGACTAACTTTCCTTTGAGCTGGACATGCTAGACTCTCCGAGGAATTGGAGAAACTTGACATTGGTTTGGTTGGGGCTGCTCATGCTAGACTCTCCGAGGAATTGGAGAAACTTGTCATTGCTCACAAGGCTTTGGAAAGTGAATTCCCTATTCTCAGTGAGTCTCATGATCATATCCAAATTCGATCGACCAAGTATGATATCCCTAGCACATATGCTCATGAAGAAAATTCTAGGGTGGAATATGAGTTTTCCAAAGCTTCCACTTACAAAGGTAAGGGAGTCCTTGATGATATTCTTGGCAAGCAAAGATCAAACCTTGGAAAAGAGGGACTTGGATATGTCTCCAAGTCCAAGAATAAGAAGAACAATAAAAGTAAGACCAAGAATGCTCAAGCAAAGACAAGCACCATTGAAAAGGACATCACAATGGACAAAAATGATCTTATTGGTTTTGCACGGTCTAACAATCCTAATTATGAGCTATTTTGTGATTACTATGGTGATATCTATGCTAACTATGTTGGTCTTTTGATGAATATATTGCTTGGTCTATTTGGGATCCATAGACCCTAGTTACTAACATGAGAGGACCCATTGAAAATTGGGTACCTAAAACCAAGAAGTGACTTTCTTGTAGGGCTATGCTTCTGGTGGATCTAAATGGGTGTTGGACAGTGGGTGCACTAGTCATATGACCGGAAGCAAAGAGATCATCACGGAAATGAGACCCAGCCATGATCATATTACAGTCTCCTATGGTGATAAGTCGAAATCTGAGGTATTGGGTCTTGGCAAGGTTGTGGTTGCCCATGATATCTCTCTCATGGACGTCATGCTTGTTGAGATCCTCGGTTACAACTTACTTTCTGTTTGTGACCTTGGTAAGATGGGCTTTGTTGTTTTCATATATGGTGATTTAGTGGTACTCTTGTGGAGAAAGTCTCTAAAGATCGCTTTCGTTGGGTACGTTGAAAATGACCTGTATGTGGTGGACTTTTCAGGGAAAACCACTGTGGGTCCGATGTGCTTATTCGGAAAGGCCGACGTGGGCAAGTTATGGCATCACCGTCTAGCCCACGTCAACATGAGAACTTTTCAAAGTATTCATAAGGGTGGCCACATCCTTGGACTAAAAGACAATGTTTCCTTTGGCAAAGATCGTGTTTGCAGGCCATGTGTTGAAGGCAATATGCACGACTCTCCCCACAAGAGGAAAACTATTGTATCCTCAAAGATTATTTTGGAATTACTTCATGTGGATCTGTTTGGTCCTTCATCTCATGCAAGTCTCAGTGGGAAGAAATATTTCTTGGTGATAGTTGATGATTACTCAAGATACACATGGGTCTACTTTTTCAAGCTAATGAGTGAGACTCAACAAACTGTCATTGACTTTGCCAATGAGGTCCAGCATCAAAACAATGTCCCAATATTGGCAATAAGGAGTGACAACGGCTCCGAGTTCAAGAACTACACCTTAAATGAATTTCTAAGTGGAGAGGGGATAAGACATCAATATTCCGCTACGTACACCCCTCAACAAAATGGTGTAGCCGAGAGGAAAAACCAGACTCTAATGGACATGGCTAGATCTATGTTGGATAAATTCAAGTCACCATACAACTTCTAGGCTGAAGCCATTTCCACCGCATGTCACTCATCAAACCACCTCCGCTAGATCTTGGACAAAACTCCATATGAGATACTTACCGGCAACAAGTCCAACATATCATATTTCCTGGTATTCGGTTGTAAGTGTTTCTTTCTCATCAAAGGAGTTTGTTTGTCTAAATTTGAGTCTAAGGCTTTAGAAGGTATTTTTGTTGGTTATGGTGTCAAATCCCACACTTATAGAATCTACAATAAGCTCTCCAAAACTGTTGTAGAATCTTGTAGTGTGGAATTCGATGAAAATGATGGCTCCCATGTGGGGCAAGTTGATGTTTGTGATGCAGATGTTGAAATACCCCAAGATTCCATAAGAAGAATGGGTGTGGGATTCATCCGCCCCATTGAGGAACCCCTTGTGGCAGATTGGGAAGGACAATTCTCTACACAAGTAGATCCCTCATCTACACAATATCAACAAGCTCCCCCTGATGGAGAAACTACTACACAAACACCACAACCTCCTGAAGATCATCAATCAACTAGGCAAACTAGTGGTCCCAAGACAGACTAATATGGCCCCTCCTAGGGGCGGATTATCCGGCCCTGAAGCTCCAACTCGTGCCAGGAACAACCAGGAAGAGCAGGAAGATGCTGAAACTCCCAGGCCGGATTATCCGGCCCCTCCTAGGGGTGGATTATCTAGCCCTGAAGCTCGAGAACTACAACAGTCTCCTATTATGGCTGCTAACCAAGATAAATGGCAAGGTTCTTCATCCCCAGTTCGCAGTGAACAAGTTGTTGATGAAGGGCAAGCTGGTGGTCATGACGAGGACACAAATGTTGAAGCAATCCCTCCAAGAAGCAATAAGGAGAATGAAACTCATCGCAAAAATCGTGTTGAAAGGAACCTTGAATTAAGGGGTCATACTCTTGACAAGGTTGTAGGTGATCTAAGAAGAGTGTGCACTAGAAGTGAGCTTGCAAGCTTCTGTGATCATCAAGCTCATATCTCTATGGTGGAAGCCAAGAAGGTTTTCGATGCTCTTGAAGATCCAGATTGGGTAGTTGCAATGCATGAAGAACTGAATAAATTCGAGTGCAACAAGGTATGGAAGCTAGTATAAAAACCCAAAGAGTGCCGCAATGTTATAGGCACAAAGTGGATCTTCAAGAACAGGCAATATGAAAATGGAATAGTTGTAAGGAACAAGGCGAGACTAGTGGCTCAATGATTATCTCTAGTGGAAGTTTAACATCCCAATTTTCATCAAATTCAAAACCATGTTATTGCATTCATAACATCATGGAATTTCTATCTTGCATAAAATTTGTCAAAGTTTAAACCCTAATAAAACCATATTTAAACCCCTTTTTATAATATATATAGGGCAAGGTTTTATTTTATTTTATGACCCCAAAATAATTTTTGAGTGATTATATGTGTTTGACGCACTTTTTGACACTAGGATCACAACACAAAAGTTTGGTGAAGATTTGATTTGAAATGGCCATTCAAATCTATTCTAGAAAATCAAAACAGAAAAAAGACCAAAGAGAAAAAAACAGCCGGCAACCCTTCTGGCCCAATTCCCCTGGCAGCCCACGGCCCACCCGGGAACCTCCCCCTCTCTCCCCGCAGTTTCTCACCCGCGTGTGCACACCCCTCCCACTGACAGCCAAGCCCCACTGCCACGTCGACCCCGTCGTCCCCAAACACCGCGCGACAACCGCGCCGCTAGCTGTTTCCTCCCCCGTCACTGCCGATGAATGCGCGTGTAATTGCCGTTGATTCGCAGAGTAACTCCCCTCCCCCCTCCATCTACTTAAATCCTACCCCCTTGCGACCATTTCCCCTCACTTAGCCAGCACCAAGCGCCGCCAGGCTCCTCCAATTTCACCGTGCATCGCCACAGTACAGAGCAACTCCGGCGAACCATCCTTGTAAGCACAGTGCGCCCCTCTTCCTCTAGTTCACAAGAACGTGATCCCCTTGCTCTTGCGCATCTGCTCATTCCCTTGGTTTGTCCAATCATGCCCCAGGTCGTCGTCCCCATCGACGTCGCAAACAACCAAGGCGCGGCTCAACTCCAGCGAGTAATCTCGGTAAAATTCGTGCTCCCCTTGACCTCTGATTCACACGAATGAGTTCGCCGTGTCCTTGCGCGCCTCCTAATGCCAGTCGTTTGCCTTTTTGCGCCCTAGGTTGTCGTCTCCGTCTCCGCTCGTGAGCACCCGACACCAATACGAGCTCGGACGAGGATTTTCTGCCGTGTCCGTGCGCCCCTGTCCAAGCCGCGTCCATGTTGAGCTTCTTCGTCTCCTCGCAACCGTGGTTAGAGCCAGCACACACCCCCTTGCCCTCTGACCTTGCTGGCGTGTCACCGCCAGTGGCCTCGCCACCACCAAAGACATTGCCGCCGCTAGGTTATGGTCAGACAGGTCCGATCCGTTGGATTTGCATCTGAAGGCTACGATTAGATCACTTAGCGAAGCGATACGATTAGATCTGAGCTGTGCATCATCACTTAGATCCTACGGTGCAGAAACTTCTGGCCGAACCGGTACGCGCCAATAGGATGCTGTCGCGTGGCTAGGGTTTTGATTTAAAATCTGGATTTTGTTCTATTAGTTATTTAAACTTGTAAATTCAATAACTTTTGTTCTGTTTGTCCAAAAATTACAAATTTTATATCTATGGATTCAGAAAAATGAACCCTTTGCATCTATGGCCTTGATTTGGCAATTTTCTTCTGAAAAACTCGCATGTTATGCAGAAGCATTTGTAGGCCTATTTTGACTATAAAAATTATTTAGAAAATTATTTTAAAGTAATTTTTGGTTTATTTAGACTTTAGAAAGTATGCTTTGTATTCAGTACTGAAAAGTTTGTTTTGAAAAAAATGTGACAAATCATTCATTTTCATTTTCCATGCATTCATATTTATTTTTGTTTGAATATTGATTGTGAATATTGTTGTATGAATTTATGTGTAGATTTTGTGGACTGTGGAGAATGTGATTGTGAGGATTGTACCTATTCTCCTAGATACCAAGGCAAGTGATATTTTCATACCATGTCCTACTATTTTCCTTATTGCATTAGCACTATATTGAGTAGGATTGCATATTGATTTTTCTAAGTATTTGCTATGCTATGGTAAATCCTATAGATGATATCTTAGTATAATTTCCCTAAGTTAAGAGACATATTATGCTAGTATGCTTAGCCTAGCTAGTAGAATTCAAGGGGGGATATTCATGTTATGATACTATGCAAAGTCTATGCCTATGTTTTTGATTAATAAAATAACATGTTAATGAATCACCTGGGTGGAATGGGAAAAATGGTTTGTGTTGAGTGGTTACACAAGGCCCATGTCTATGGTTTACCTTGTGTATCACACTTGTCGATGGACACCCAGGAACAAATAGATTTGAGATGTTTAGTGTTGAGAAGCTTCTAGTGCAACCACATGGAATATGGGCTCTGCCTTGACCAACTAGGTTGCAAGAACTCAACCAGATGGATAGTTGGTGGTAGGATTGATAGGATGGAACGCGTCCATGGTGGTCTGAGGGAATTCTTCTGAAAATTCTCGTCTTGATGCATGTCGAGTCTTGTGGGGAAAGTGCACCACCTCTCGAGAGGGTAAAACCTAAGTACTTAGCCATGTCCCCGGTATCGGAAAATTTGAGCATCGAGGACATTGAAATGATCAAGGATCTCCTCATCCCAATTTCTCTAAGTTAAAACTTGTGGTTGAACAAGGGTAAAGGTTCACCAATGTCTATTGGTGGTTCCTTGGGTGTTTTTGTCAAACAAAAACTTAGTGTTTTCAAACTAATAAGACAAACCTTATTTTTCAGCAAAGTCAGCCCGAACTACACTTGGCCAAATTCATATAGTTATTATATGTTACTATACTACTATGATATCACTTGCCAATACAATTCCAAATGTATTGACCCTCTGTGGCTGTAACTTATTATGTTGCAGGTTACTCTGATGGTGACTAGGGTTATGAGTCTACACTCAACATGTTTGCCTGTGGCACATGAAGATGAAGACTTTATTTATTTTCTTTGTGTTGAGAAACTCTATGTATTAGCTTGAGATAATGAGTTGTAAGGACTATTGTATCTCTGGATATTACTATGTAATAATGACCTTTGTATCTGTGTACTTCATCTTAAACCGTGGATGCTAGCATTTTGATCCAGGGACTAGCATTGCAATCACATGGGTCTTTACCTTAAATGGTGAGGTCTTACAGATGGTATCAGAGCACTATGTTGCCTATAGGATTATGACCCTAAGATGGATTAGACTAAGGAAACCACTAGGAAAAATTCAAACTCCTTTGTAAATTTCAACACTTGTCTCTTTTTCATCTCATAAAACTTCTCCTAATCTTCTTTCTCATCTCTATTTTTAGATGGCCTCCATCAACGAAGCCGTCAGGAAGGGACCACTCATGACCATGACCTTAAAATGTGAGATGGAGTTTCCCAAGGCACTTAAGAACCTTATGGTTACCCTGGGGATACGTGGTGAAGCCGTGTACAAGGGATTTCCTGTGATGGATTAAGAAGAAGAATATTTGTGGGTACAGCTCCACTTGTACAAAAACAAGGAGGACAACCACAGTGAGTCGGTATTCTGCATGGTCACCAACTCTAAAATGCACATGTCATTCTTTGACTCTGCAAGGAATGCAGCATGGAATGCCATCAAGGATCTTGGTGAAAGACTCAAGTGTAGAATGCTCAACACTCAAAATGACCTTATAGAGGAGAAGAAGCATACCCAAGACTTAGAGGCCACCATAAAACATCTAAGGGAGGATGTCATAGACTTAGCATGGGAGTCTTGTGATCAAGACAAGAAAATTGCAACCAAGGATGCCCAGATAGCTACCTTGACTAGTGAGTGAGAGTTGTGACGTACTCCAATAGTTGTACCACCACACTTGTCGTTTTCTCGCGTTAATAATTTTGATCATACCACCCTATGTGGTATGGAAAAAAATTCTAAGTTATGTTTGAACCTTGGTGCTTGTGATTGATTATGGTATGCCATGACTTGTGTGTTTTATTGATGAATGTATGCTACTGGCTTTGATTCACTACTTTATGTTTTCTATTTACTTGTGTTGTTTCTAATTTTCTCTATCCTATGTAATAGATGCCTAGCTTTGTTCTCAGCACCGCTGAGGAGTTCAAGGGAACTCGTTTTGGATCCCGTATCGTGGAGCTCATCAGTGTGCTCAATATTCCCCTCCCTAACATTAAGGGACTTTAGCTTAGGAAGTTTGAGAGGAAAGACCTATGGGGATTTAGAGTCTCGCAGCCAGGACGCCAGTCAGAGCCTCCCACCGAGGAGATTGCCTTCAAGATTCTCCATGAAGACAAGGAGAAGGGACTCAACATCACCATGCAGGAGCTGCTAGGACATCTATGTGGGCATCACTCCTCCGAGCTCAAGGGCATCTACTTCCATCCATTTGGAAGACACGACGAGGAAGGAGAGGCTATAGTGTATGACGAGGCCACTAGGGAGACTACTGAGCCAGTGCGCCTCTATCTTCAGGACCTAGAGAGCCTTCTTAGACACCTTGACACTGATAGGACCAACGTCATGCTTAGCAATGATGAGCTACGCATCCAGTTGAGGGAGAAGGACAAGGCCTTCGAGGAGCAGGAGGAGAGCATCAAGGAGATGGAGGCTAGGTTTGAGAAGCAAGACAAGAGGTTCAAGAATCAAGAGAAGAGAGTGCAAGATAGGAACAAGAAGATCAATGAGATGAAGGCCGAGATGGAGCTCAAGGATCTTGAGCTAGAGACACAGCAGGAGGTGATTGAGAAGCTGCGTTCGTAGAAGAGAGAGCTTCAGGCGAAGGTCGATGCTTGGACCACCAGCGTGGAGGAGTACAAGGCAGGAATCAAAGCAGCATGACTTACTCTAGTGGATGAGGAAGTCGATATGGAGGAGTCGTGTTGACTACTTAGCTATCTATCTATCTATCTATCTATCATCATTTTATTTATCGAGTCACATTGATCATCCAACATGTGGATGACTATGCTAGTGTGTTTGCTTTACAAAACTTGTAGTTCGTGTTGTTTAAACTCTAAGTTTATTGTGCTTGCTTATTATGATTGTTGCTATGTATTGTATTGTGCATGTTAGTATCTATGGGGTATTTATCCTTTCTTATCCTTATGAAACCACAGATGCCTCCCCATCGTACCAATCCCAACAATAACAACAACAACAACAACAACAATGGCAATGAGATGCAGCAGCTGATGACAGCCTAGACTCAGTTGACGCAAATTATGACCTAGTTTATGGCGAATCAGAATCAGAACCAAAACAACAACAACAACAACAACAACAACAACAATAACAACAACAACAAACAAAACAACCCACCAGCTTTTGATATGCTTACAAGGTTTCTGAGATTGAGGCCTGCTAAGTTTTCAGGAACCACTGATCCTATGGTAGCAAATGATTGGTTGCGTTCTGTGAACAAGGACTTAGTCACAGTTGGTTGCACTGATGAGGAGAAAGTCAGGTTTGCAGCACATCTGCTAGAAGGACCAGCAGCTACTTGGTGGGATAACTTCCAAATCACCACCCCTATTGAAAAAGTGACTTGGGCAATGTTTGAAGATGGATTCCGTACTGCTCATATATCTTCAGGAGTGATGAGTTTGAAGAAGAAGGAATTTTACAATCTTAAACAACGCCATCACAGTGTTGCGTAATATATTGAGGAGTTCAACAACCTGGCACGGTATGCACCGGATGATGATGATACTGGTGCAAAAAGGAAGGAGAAGTTCCTTGAAGGACTAAATGATGAGATGTGCATGCAGCTATCAGTTGCATATGTTCCAACTTATCAATCCATGTGTGACAAAGCCACCATCTTGGAAAGCAAGATGAAACAAGTGGAGAATAGGAAGAGGAAGCACCACTTTGATAAGCATGGATCTGGATCATCTCACAAGCGTTCTTTTGGTGAAGGAAGTGGAAGTTCTGGATCCCACAAACACGGGAATCATAACAACCACCACAACAGTAACCGTCACCTCGATAGCAATAAAAATCTTGGGCACAACAATAGTGATTACCGCAGCAACAAGAGTGGACACAAGAGTCATGTCATGGTGGTGTCACGGCAGATGCCATGGGTAGGCTTAAGTTGGGGGCCGAATGGGTGCTTGTGGTCACCGGGGAGGGAGTGCACGGTCGAGCCATGCACGAAGAACAAGATGAACTCTCCACACTTAGGAATTTGATTGATACTTAGGAATTACCAGTGCTCCTTGAGATGTGTGGACTAGTGTTCTAGGCACTAGTTCCCTACTTGGACCAACCTCTCTCTACTACAGCTATGCCCTCTCTTATATAGGCAGTGCTAGCTAGCTTATACCCCTTTGGGTTCTAGGGTTTACTGTTTGGATCTTGGTCCTTACAATGTGGGCCAGGTCATGGGCTTTCCCTAATCCCAATGGCCTTGTCCACAAAGCTTGACAGCTAACACTGGTACGTTGCCTCCTGTTCCTTTTGGCGTCACGTAGTAACTTTGTACGTCAGCCCTTGCTTTGGGCGTCACCCGGCTCCTTTTGTGTCACCCGGCGTCGCCCTTCTCTTTTGACCATGCTTTACCATGGTCCCTCCCGTAGCTTACCTGGAAAGGTGCCACGCGTCCTATATGACCCGGCCCTTCCTCGGGAGACTCGGCTCGTTGGTTCCTGCAAGAATAACAACTTTGTCTTATATGGGCCGACATAGTTCATATGTCGGGCGCACACGATTCTCCCTCCCGGCCATTCTTACTCGGCATGGTTCTTTCTTTACTCAGAGCTTACCCAGTTGTGCTACGTTTCACCCCTCGTGACCCTACCGGGGGTTATCCCCACAACATTAGTCCCCGAATCTGGTGAGGTCTAGCAGTTCAAGCTATTAGGCGTCTCCAGGTTCCTTTTATGTGATTGGAACTTAATTTTTGTGTTTATTTGTCGCAATCTTGCACCTTGCCGAGTCTGTCGGATAGTTTTCGGATCCACTCTTTGACTTCTTGGCTCATTTTTGCCTCGTGCCGAGTCACTTTGGCCAATTCCGAGTCATTTCCGGCGTGCTTCAGTCACTGACAGCTGGTAATCATGATTACTTGCCTCAAATTTCGTTCCAAGCTCTGGCGGCACAGTGACGGCTGCGCAGTTATTCCCCGTCACTGTGGCGGTCCCATCGGCCTGCGCCCCTTGTCCTTCCTTTCGTGACGTGACATGGGATATTCTATGTATTATTTCCACGTGGCGCCCGCTGATTGGTTTACTCAGCCGGGTACACGGCCACATGCTGGCCGCACGGTGCAGAGGGATCCCATGATTGGGGTTTTTACTTCCCTTAAGTAGGGGTGAGGGGGTTACCACTTCCCCCACGCCCGTTCAGTTTCCCCTGCCTCTTCTTCTTCCTTGCGCCTGCGAAATCAAACCTCCCCCTTTGCGGTTTTTCCTTCCTTCTGTTCTTGCCCTGCGATTGCTCCACTTCTCTTTCCATTCCACCACGGGTCCCTGTTCTTCCAAACCTCTTCCAACGATGGAGGAGACTGTGCAGGAGGATCATGGGCCTTCATGACAGTGCAGATGGTCTTTGAGGAGCAGAGGTTCCGCCGACAGCCTTGGCTAGGAGGGCTCTGAGGTCTCCACCGAGGAGGTCGAGTGGATCCGCTCCACCAGGCGCATCCTGCTGCAGGTGGATTGTCACCTTCCCGCCGGTGAGATCTCTCCTAAACCCGACGCCAATGAGCGGGTGGTCTTCCTTTCTCATTTTGAGCGGGGTTTTGCTCTTCCAGTGAGCACCTTCTTTTCCTCGTTTCTCTCCACTTTCCATCTATAGACCCATCATCTTCCTTCCAACGCGATTGGCTCCCTCTCTTGCTTCATTTCCGCTTGCGAGGCCTACCTCAGGATTTGGCCTACAGTTCTTCTGTGGGCCAAATATTTTAGCTTTAAGGTTCAAGTTGTTCCCCAGCCTGGTGCTCCTTGATCCAAGAAGAGGCCGACTCGGTGCGGTGCCGCTAGCATCACGCCCAGTAGAGACTCCATCTTTCCTCGGGTTACTAGTCTTGATTCTTGCAAGAAATGCCATAGGACTTTCTTCTATCTCAAAAACAGTGGGTCCACTAATAACATCTGGCTCTCCCTTTCTCGGACGAGGTCACGAACAAAATGTTCTGGTAGCTTGACCCGCGTGACCAAGACGCTGCGGTGAACGAGGCCAACGTGATCTTGGAAAGGTTGCTGTCGCCGGATGAGCATTTTCATCTTGCCGAGAGGGACCTCATGTGCACCTTCGTCTGACGTCGGGTAAGCCCTATCCAAGCTAGGAGCCACAAGATGTGCTTCATGAGTGGCTCCCACGATCCCACTCGGCACTCTACGAAGGAGACCACCCATGACTCCATTGCCTGCCGAGTAAGCTCAATCTTCAAATTGAACTTGGCGGATGATTGGGCTTGGAGTTGCCCTCAGTTTAGCCGGGTCAAGCCTGTCCCCTGGGTAAGTTTTCCGAGTCATTTTCCTTGTCGAGTTAGCTTTAGATTTTTTGTCACTCTCAGTCTAGTTTTCATTACTCATTCTGTTTGTCTTTCGCAGAACCTCATTCACCAGGTTGATGATAGTACAGTTCCTCCTCGCGGTTATAACGAGGATCGCTCTGACTCCGACGAAGTCGAGTTCGACCTGGAGTGCTTCATGCCCATCCCTCATGCAACTGCTGCTTTAGCTTCGGGTAAGACTCAATCTCGCAACCCCTTAGAAGATTGGTCTGACGATGATGAGGATGATGATTGTATGATTTTGGAGGTACATGCCTTGTGACCTTAGCCTCCCAACTTATTCGAGTAAGCCTGTCATTTACTTATGCAGCTGGCCAGGTACATGACACTCCTCCTCTCGCTGTGGGCGGAGTCAGAAAGTTCCCCGTCGCCAAGCCGAAGTGACGCGGGGCCTCTTCCAGCACTCACCCGGCAAAGAAGAGCAAGCCCACTCCCGCTGATACCACTCTGGCTGAGACTCGCCAAGCCGCTAGGCACCGATTCACACGCCGAGTCACCCGTGATCCGGTCGTCACCGGGTAAGCTTTCATGTTCTGCTTA
The DNA here is from genome assembly GCA_023614405.1 of Avena insularis. Lineage (NCBI taxonomy): Eukaryota > Viridiplantae > Streptophyta > Magnoliopsida > Poales > Poaceae > Avena > Avena insularis. The sequence continues at coordinate 857,932 of JAJUPC010000095.1, forward strand.
CATTATATTTTTCCTTCTCATGCATCGCAACTGTTTTCTTATGCGTGTCTTGTTATTTTTCAGTGTTGCCCCTCTGTCGACTAACCAGGCTGCTTCCATCATCGCCTCGCCGCTAAGGCCCGCACCCGCTCTGACAGACTCTATGGTGCAGAACCCCATTTGAGTTGAGGCTCCCACTGTCGAGGCTCATGCTTCTCAGTGTCAGTCAGACCCGGTGGCTCACTCGGCGAAGGAGACTTGGCCCAGCACCCCTAGCCCTGATCAGGAACAACTTCCTGATCTTGGTGCCAGTGACACCGGCGCCGAGAAACCCTTCGCCACCAGTTCCTCTGGCATCAGCCCTCAAGCTGGTGCGAATGAACAACTTCCTAATCTTGGTGCCAGCAAAACTGCTGAGCCTAGTCAGTCGGCTCCACTTTCTTCTCTGAATCATCCTGCTCGCTCTCTTCTTCTGTCAAAGAGCCAGACCCAGCCTAAGGCTTCTGGTTCGGCTCGCTCTTCATCCGGCAAGAGCACCTCTAACAAGCAAACAACGTTGGTTTGCGCTCCGGATACTGCTCCTCAGATCCGTCCCCCGACGTTGGCAACAATGCTTGCTTCAACGGGCAAAGCGGGCGAGTCCGCGGCTGCCGGGTCAGGTGATGGCTCTAAAGCTGTTGCTCTCCACACTAGTGCTGCTGCCACCTGGGCCAACGTAGGAACTACCCTGAAAATGGGTCAAGTTCTTACTCGGACGCTCAGCGGGAAAGGCCTTGGTTCGGCTGAGCCTTATGCGATGTCGTGGAATGCAGCTAGCGAGCAAGAGGTCAGCCCCCGCTCTGGCAAAAAACTGAAGCTGGGTCCGAAGGCCGTCTCTGACATGAGCCAACAAGCCATCACCTTAATGGCCCACGCCGACAAAGTGAATGAGGTAAATGATCTTTTTACTCTTTCACGTCGATGAGTGTTTCTGTTATACATATCACCTAGTCCCTGAGGTTACTGCCGAGTGAGGAACTTATTCGGCTGTACGCTCTATGCAAAAAACTTAGCCTTTTATTTCGTTATGCCAAGATCGCATGATAGACTTTCGATCCATAGTCCCCGAGGTTACTGCCGAATGAGAAACTAATTCGGCTGTAAGCTCTCAGTCATAATTTATCCTTTTATTTCCTTATGCTAAGCTCACATGTTATACTTTCGATCCCTAGTCCCCAAGGTTACTGCCGAGTGAGAGACTTACTCGGCTATAAGCTCTTAGGTAGGAGTTGTTCTTTATATATCTGGGATCTTGATTTCTCCATTTATTTACTGTGTTTTTCCCTTTGGAGATCACGCATAATGAGCGCACCAAGGTGCATCAAGCTCTCCTTCTGGAGCATCACAAGATCGAACTTGCGTATGAAAAGCTGCAGATTGACACCCAAGGCCAAAGTGACTTTCTTACTCGCCCTATCTTTATTCGGCATATCTTCCTTTGGTTCATTTTCTTTGTATTTCGCACTCTTTTCCCACAGCCTCTGCTCAGTCCACCATCGAGACGCTCCACCCGCAGATCAGCGAGACGGAGAGTAAGTTCTTGCCTTCCTTCACTCCATGTTCTTGCCTTATTAATCTGGTAGTTCAAGATATTTCTGTCGGTGCTGACGGGTGACTCATTCCGAATAAGCAGAGAAGCACCAAGCTGAACTCCAGAAGGAGCGAGACAAGGTGACTCGACTGAAGAAACTGATGGCCGACATGGAGCAGAAACACTTGGCCGAGGTGAACGGGTTGAAGGAGGAGCTTGCCGAGAAAGATAACCAACAGGCCGCCAGCACCGAGAAGACCAAGAACCTGCCCGACGAGGCCGATTCATCGGTTGAGTCGGCGAACCTGAACCTCGACGCCCTCCAAGCCAAGGCCAAGGCTGGGCAAACCAGACTCGGCACCATCAACTCTTTCCTCGGTATTGAGTTCTTACTCTTTTTTGCACTGTACTTTCTTGTTTTTGACTTTGTTTGTTTGATGATATTCTCTTTTGTTTGCAGAGAATTTCCCCGAAGCGAATTTATTCGCTATTCGGGCCATGAAGAGGGTGAGAGCTGAGTCTGGTGCTCCAGCTGACGGCGAGGTGACCAACGATGAGCATCTCGAAGCACCGTGGGAGCACGTCAAGACCCTAAAATCTTGCGGCGTGGACTTGCTCAAATCGGCTATTCATGCGTTTCGCATGCTCTGGCCGGATGAAGATGCCCCTGCACTCATCAAGCCACTTGCTAAAAGATTGCTTCATACTAAGGACAAGCTGGATCAGTGGCGTGAGTCGGCCGGCCGAGATGCAGCGGACAAGGCCCTCTCCTTCATGCTTTCATGGTACGAGGACATCAATCTTGATGTTCTTGCTCGCATAAGGGGAGACGGCAAGTGGCTGAATGACTCGGAGCTGATCAAGAGACGCCAGGAGCGAGCCTACGCCATGATCGAGTACACCATGGTACACGCTTGGTGTGACGGCCCCAGCTTCCTCGACCTCGGCGACCCACTTGTCGAAGTTTCTGATGAAGAGGGTGCCGACAGCAAGGCCATCGAGTCAGATGGTCCCGATGACTCGGCTACTGACGCCCCTGACTCGGCAGATGCTCCAAGCGACGCTCCTAGCTACAAGGCTGCTCCTCCGAGTCCTGCGGCTTCTTAGACTGAATAGAACAAGTGCTTGAAATTTTGATGAGATTCCCGGTATGCCGGGTACATATGTAATATACATTGCACTTAAGTTTGATTATGTGCCTTTTGATAAGGCTTTATATATTTTTGTTATGTTCTGAGTGTGAATCATTCAAGGGCAAGTCCCCGAGTCTCATTTTGCCGTTTCACCTTTCCTCGACTTTGGCTCCTGTCTACCTTTTTTGGTGTTCGACATTAGAGTATCAAAGTACTAAGGATATGGTTAGCGGGTATGAAACTTGGATCACTTGGCCAAGGATCATTCAACACACAACACAATAGGACCTGCAGTGGGTTAGGCAAAGACACAGGGTTGACTCAAGTTTCTCCTTGTACTTATTCGGTATTCGTGTTTACTCGTCATGCATCTTTTCCTCTTGCTTGCCATGAATCCATGTTTTCGGACAACAACATAGTCGAAGAGTTGATTCTTTCCGAGTAAACACTACTTTTTCCGAGATAATCTTCGGGTGTCACGCCAGCCGACATAAAATAATTGAAATGTAAAACATAAGGGGTAGTCCCCGAGTCATTTTTTTGAGTCATACCATTTTATTATCAGCACATATCTGGCACAAGTGTCCGACGTATGAGAGTTCGAGTGATACATGCATTGTTTCTCCTAAGTATAGAAGGGACGAAGCAGTGCCACATTCCATGGCCTTTTGGTCTCATCTCCTGATCTGTTCGCCTTGTTCTTTTGCGCTTCATGAGCATCTATGAGATAATATGAATCATTGTGCAATGCTTTGATTACAATGAATGGACCTTCCCATGGGGGTGATAATTTATGCATTCCCGTTGTGCGCTGCACTAGCCTTAGCACCATATCCCCTTCTTGAAAAACACGAGGTTGAACTTTCCGGCTATGGTAGCGTCAGAGATTTTGCTGATATATAGCGGATCTGGACAATGCTAGCTCCCTTGCTTCTTTGAGTAAGTCAACTCCATCTTCTCGGGCCTCTTTTACTTCGGCTTTCGAGTATTGCCTTATCCTTGGCGAGTCATACTCTATGTCGGCAGGAAAAACTGCTTCTGCTCCATACACAAGGAAAAACGACATATAGCCTGTTGACCGATTCAGAGTTGTTCAAACTCCATAGCACTGAGGGCAGTTCCTGTATCCAGCAACCAGGTGATCTCTAGAGTGGTTCCATTAAGCGGGGTTTTATCCCTGATAGAACTAGGCTATTAGCTCGTTCAACTTGTCCATTTGATTCGGGATGAGCGACTGATGCTACATCGAGTCTTATTCGGTTTTTTCCGCAGAAACAAGCAAAAGCTCCTTCAGCAAAGTTTGTGCCATTATCTGTGATTACACTATGTGGGTAACCGTATCTTAGGATTATGTCCCTTAAGAATGTGACAACTGTTTTACCATCCAATTTTTTGATGGGTTTGACTTCTATCCATTTGGTGAACTTATCAATCATCACCAAAATATGAGTCATGCCTCCCCTTGCTGGTTTGAATGGTCCCACCGTATCTAGGCACCATACTGCAAACGGCCAAGTGATTGGTATAGTCGTTAATTCAGACGCTGGTAAATGTGACTTGCATGCATATTGTTGGCAACCACTGCATTTTCCGACTAACTCCTGTGCCTGTGCCAATGCGCTTGGCCAATAAAATCCATGTCGGAATGCCTTGGCCACCAATTCTCTTGATGATGCATGGTGCCCACATTCCCCTTGATGGATATCCAACAAAATCGCCTGGCCTTTCTCTGAGCTGATGCAACGCTACAGTACACTCGTAAAATTCTCTTGTATAGTTCCTTGTTGATTATAGTGTATGCTTTTGCTCTCCTTTCTGTTTGCCTTGCCAATATCTCATCACTCGGCAAGGTTCCATCTTTCAAGTAGTTGAATATTGGCTGTGCCCATGTTGGTATTAGCGGATCCGGGTCTGCTTCACCGTCAATTTCCATTGGGTCCGCCGACATATGTTCTGCCGACATGACCTAAGGAGTCCCCGAGTGTGATTCGGCAACCCCTGACGTGAGCGCATCAGTCCCCGAGTAAGTCGAAACTGTCCCTGAGTCAACGTCCATCGACACAACGTCTGACTCTTGTGTCGCCGGGATGAATATTGATTCGGACTCTGGTGATGGCTTGATCGATGGTTTCCTAAGGTGCTCCAATGTTATTCCTGGTGGTATTGCTTGCTGAGATGAACCTAGTTTGGATAGTACATCTGGCGCCTCATTTTCTGCTCTTGGGACATGGTGGAATTCACACCCGTCAAAGTATCCCGAAATTTGTTGGACATGGAAACGATATAATGCCATGTTTGCGTCCAGCGCGTCCCAATTTCCAAACACTTGCTGAATCACCAAATCCGTATCACCAAAACACATAATCCTTTTGATGCCAATCTCTGTGGCCACTTTGATGCCGTGGACAAGTGCTTCATACTCGGCAATATTATTGGAAGCAGCAAAATGAATCTGTAGTACATACTTGAGCTGATCCCTCTTTGGTGATGTGAGCACTATCCTGGCGCCCAGACCCATTTTCATCTTGGACCCGTCAAAATGCATTTTCCAGTAGTTCGGGTCTGGCAGTGGTGGTTCGTACTGCATTTCCATCCAATCCATGAAGAAGTCTGGAACGGCTTGAGATTTAATTGCATCTCGCCTATCATATTGTGGAGTATATGGTGCTGGCTCTATGGCCCATTTTGCGACTCGGCCACTGGCATGTTTGCTGCCTAATATATCCGAGATAGGTGCATCGCATATTACCCTGATTGGGTGTTCTTGAAAGTAATGTTTCAGCTTCTTTGTTGCCATATATACCCCATATGTCATTTTCTGATAATGCGGGTAATTTTGTTTTGATACAGAGAGCACTTTGCTCAATTAGTAAACTAGCCTTTGGACTGATTTGCCCTCCTCTTTGCATTCAACCGCTACTACTGCACTTACAACTTTGTTGGTTGCGGCGACATAGAGCAACATTGGCTCTTTGGACAGTGGTGATGCTAATATTGGTGTTGTTGCCAACATTTTCTTTAATTCATGGAAAGCGCTTTCAGCTTGCTGTATCCATGTGAATTTGTCTAATTTCTTCATCAGTTGATATAGTGGTAGGGCTTTTTCACCTAGCTGACTAATAAACCTGCTCAACGAGGCCAGGCACCCAGTGAACTTCTAGACATCGTTGAGGGTCTTTGGTAATTCCATTCTTTCAATGGCTCTGATCTTTGTCGGGTTAGCCTCAATTCCTTGGCTAGATACAAGAAATCTGAGTAACTTGCCAGCCGGGACACCAAATGTGCATTTTTCCGGGTTAAGTTTCATCCGGAATTTTCTTAAGTTTGCGAATGTTTGATGCAGGTCCTCAATGAGAGTATGACTTTGCTTGGTTTTTATTACCACATCATCGACATATACTTGAACATTTTTGTCCAATTGATCTTGCAAGCATTTTTGCATGCATCTTTGATATGTTGCACCTGCATTTATCAATCCGAATGGCATGGTACGATAGCAATAAGCCTCGTACGGGGTGATAAAAGCTGTCTTTATTTGATCACTCGGATTCAGTGGTATCTGATGGAATCCAGAATACACGTCCACAAATGACAACAACTCACACCCAGCAGTAGAATCTATGACTTGGTCGATCCGTGGCAGGGGAAATGGATCTTTTGGACACTCCTTATTGAGGTTCGTGTAATCAATACACATGCGCCATACCACTTCCACGTTCGGGTCATATTTTTTCTTTTCGACCAAGACTGGATTTGATAACCAATCCGGGTGCAGTACTTCCATGATGAATCCCGCAGCTAAGAGCCTGGCAATCTTGGCAGCTATTACTTTCCTCCTACCTTTGGCGAAGCGGCAGAGGGGTTGCTTCACTGTCTTGGCATCTGGCCTTACATGAAGAGAGTGCTCAGCCAGCTCCCTCGGAACTCCTTGCAAATCATGTGTTTACCATGCAAAGATATCCCGATTCTCACGGAGGAAGCTGGTGAGCTCACTTTCCTATTTGTCAGTGAGGCCATCCCCAATGGTAACTGTACGCTCTGGGAAAGTCTCATCCACTTGTACCTTCTTAGTTTCTTTGGTAGCTTGAAATGACACATTTCCATGCGGGTTAGTGAGTGTTGGCATGGACATTTGTGCTGCTTTGGCCAATGCTGCCACCTCCAACATTTGATGCTTTTACTGTGCTATAACCAGTGACTCGGCCAGTGAAGATCCGGCTAAGGCACAAGCAATGGACCTTTTGTAATCTCCTTCCACTGTAATCACTCCACATGGGCCTGGCAGCTTCATCTACAAGTAAGCAATGTGAGGAGTAGCCTTAAACTTTGCCATAGCCGGCCTGCCGAGTAAGGCATGATACGAGCTGACTAAATCAACCACCTCGAATTCTATAGCTTCAGTGCGACAATTCTCTCTGTTGCCGAATAAGACGTCGACCTAGATCTTGCCAATTGGCTCACAGGATAATCCTGGCACGATACCGTGGAAAGTTGTTTTAGTCGGCTCTAGCATGTTCATGGTAATGCCTAACTTGAGCATGGTATCCTTGTACATGATGTTGATGCTACTGCCATCATCGATCAGTACCTTTGAAAATTTCACATTGATATCCGGGCCCATGAACGTCGGATCTAAAGCTAGAGCGTATCCTCCTAGGGTTGGCATGATCTTGGGGTGATCCTTTATGCTCCAGGTTATCTCTTGCTCAGACCAATGCATGTACTTGGGAATCGCCGGCATTGTGGCATTCACCTCCATCATCCGTCGCTGCTGACTCTTTTTGTCATTCGGCTCTGTGACGAAGATGACATAGCTCTGGTGATGTTCTCTATACTCATTCCTCGTTCCATGGATGACATGAGCGTCGTCACCTCTTGGATTATGCACCTGGTGCATAGTTTCTCTTCTCTCTTGGTTATGATACCTCATTTTTGTTTCGTGATTCATTATGCTCCCTGACCTGAGCATTTCCTCCTGTAAGTGGTGGAGGGGGAGGAGGTGGTAGCTGCTTACTCAGCGAATCCATTCTATCTCCTTTCCGAAACCAAGTGCATTGCCTTGTTGTGTGATTTTTTGGCTTACTCGGACTAGGCGTGTGAAATTTACACGGCTAGTCCAACATCATCTCGTAAGTATACTTCTGTCGGTCCTGATATTGCTTCCTTTGTTCATATGGCTGTTTGCCATCATTCTTTGGCACCCACTGTTGTCCATTGGTCCTTTGACGTTGTCTACTTCCAGCATCTGGATGATCTTGACTCACGACCGCAACATGAGTCAAACCATATCTATAGTCCGGCCTTTCGTCTCTTCTCTTGCTTCTGTATTCAGATCTTTCCTGGCGCCTTTGCGACCCGGCAGCATCATAGATCTGAGTCTCAGTCATCCCGTCTGCCGACATGAGCATCGGCTGAGTCGGATCTCCTAACGCATACAAATCAGCAATCCTTATTGTTTTTGCCAAACTTGCCGGCATATCCCTCTATAACCTTTGCCACAGCACACTTCCATGTCTACAACCTTGGGCGAACCAAGCGATTGCCTGTGACTCGATTACCCCTTCACAACAGTTGCGCATTGTGCACCATCTTGTGAGGAATTCTCTATCTGTTTCATTCGGCCTTTGGTTGCACATTTCTAGCTGTTGTGGGCAATTTGGCCTCTTGTAAGTGCTTGTGAAATTGCTCACAAAAGCGTCCTGAAAATCGATCCAGCTATTAATGCTTCCGTGTGGCAAATTGTTCAGTCATACCCGAGCTGGTCCTTATAGCATTTGCGGTACATGCCCATCTCAAATTCCCCTGTGCGATTTTCACAGTAGTTCCATAATCTATGAGCCAATCCTCTGGCTTCATGCTTCCATCATATGTTTTTGTTCCTCTGGCCTACTGGAAATTTGGTACAGGTGGCTCCTTCATGATCCTTGGGCCAAAGCACGGTGGACCCTGCGGACATTGCGACTTGATTAGTTATGCCATCTTTATTCGGTCAAGCTTTAGCCTTGCATCATCCGGATGAAGGTTCCTGCCTCCGAGTCTAGCTCCCATCGCTTGATATGCGTGATCCAGCAATTCATATCCGTCGTTTACCATCGCCGAGTAACCATCCTTATACTTGTTCGTGTCCGGGTCAGCAGGCTATTGTGCTGCTTTTCCCGCGCTTTGCTGTCTTCTTTCGGGTTGAGCTGGTGCGTTATCCGGAGCTGGATTTCCTCCTCCTGCCGAGTGAGCTCCACGCCTAGGCTGAGGCGCAAAATTGTGCCCTCCATTGTCATTTCTTTGCCATGCTTGCCTTTCTCGGCCTGCGTTTTCCTGGTTTTCATTTCCTTGGGAATTATTCCTTCTCGTTCCCTGAGCATGGGTTGGGTTTCCCTGAGGCATTGTCGGGTCATAAGTGATCATCTGCTTGTTTCTTCCCGAATCCACACTTTTTTATTTTCTCTGTCTTGGCGCTGCTCCGGGTGAGGATGCCGTGTGACCTGCTGATCTTGCCGGGGAAGGAGTTGCCGAGTGAACCAGCTGTGACCTCCCTGCTATACCCGGATTTGCTCTGTAGTATGCTTCATTCAACATGCTAGCTGCTCTTACCAGTTCGTTGACTTGCTCTTGTTGTCTTTTCTTTGCTTCTCTCGTCAGATGGGGTAGTTCTGCCATTGCTGCTTCTGCGGCTCGCAGGTTAGCTGCTGCTGTGTTGTACATTGGCCGCATGGCTGTTTCATTGATGTTCTTTGGCATTATTTTTGATGTTGCATCCGCTAGATCCTCATTGAGGTTTCTTCCTCTTAATCTTGTTGCATCAAGCCGGGTCTTTGTGCCCTTGACTCGGTTTGCCAAGTTGATCTCTCGGATTGTGATATCCACATCTTGCTGTAATTGCGCTAATTCCTTGGCTTTCTCCAGGACCTTTATTCTGGCCTGACAGCGAGAGGGAGAGAGGGATATGGGGTCCAGCGGTCAGCGACTGTGCGGGTGCGCTGCTGAGTGAAAAGAAAACGGTTCAGGGGGGTAGTTGGGCTAGATGGGCCTGGTGGGCTGGGGTATGTTCCATTTTTTTTGTTCTGATTCATTTTTCTTTTTCTATTTAGATTTCCTATTTTGATTTTTATTCAATTGATTTCAAACCTTTTTCTTTCCAATTTTTTTTAAACTTTTCAGTAAGTTTTTAATCTGTCTAAACATGTATTTTAAATACCATTTTAGGAATAATTCCTTTATTCTTCTTATGGTTTTATTCTTTATTAAAATAAGTATTTGCCTTTATTCAAATAAGATTAAATATATTTCTAAATTCTTTATTTGAATTCTAATTTTTCACTAAACCTTTTCCGTAGGTTTTATTTATTTAATAGGGTGTCAAATAATTCACTTTGAAGTATTTAAAGTATTTTAATATGATTATTAATCATTTAATTTGAGCAAATGTCTTCAAATAAATAAAATTTGATTGTGGTTTTAATACTATAAATTTTATTGGAATATTCTTTATCCATTTATTTTATTTAGATTTGGATTCTTTATTTATTCCATTTGCTATAGACTTGGCCAAGTTTTAATTTGGCTTTTAAATATCCTTTATTTATTTATTTTCTTCCTTTATCTTAGAAAATCCATATCTTTTTATTTAAAGATCCAAATTTGGTGATTCCAAATTGTATAATTTTATTTAATATTTGTTTACCCTTTTATATCTCCTTAGGATTAATTTGATCATAATTGGGTATGGATTTCAGGTAGGAGCATTATTAGCTTTGGAAATTATTCCCTATCTTCATAAGATTTTATCCATGGCTTCAAATTATGTGAAACCAAATTCTATGGTTTTATTGATCATTTTAAAATGATTGTTGCTGAATTTTTATATGGATCAATTCCATAGTCTTAGAGAGATCTTGAAGATGATTTTCTTCCATTAAGGTTTTAGAGTTTTGGTTTATTTTCCAAGTGTTTAAATTTCAAGATGCATTTCACTTGATTTGAATTTAGTTGGCTTCCATTTTATTCAAATTTGTTCAAGATGGGTTTCTTTAAGTTTACATTTAGAAATAAAAAGTTTCTTTTCACCCTAAATTCCAACAATTATTTATTTTTCACATTACAAAATTTGGAAAATTTTGGGATGTGATAGGCTACCACCCTTAAAAGAAATCTCGTCCCGAGATTTGGTAAGGCTAGAGGTTACAAGTTGGCTCAAGGAAACTAGGGTACTACCACCCTTAAAAGTTTCCAACTATATTACATCTTGGCTTGCTTAGGATCCTGATGAAACTTCTCTAGGCAGACATCTGCATAGTGTCCTTTGTTTCCACGCTTGAAACATGTGACAAGGCTGAGATCTCTCATAGTCTTGTTTGTCTTGTACTTCATCTTTTCTGGACAATTGCTTGCATAATGTCCTTGGTTACCATAGTTGTAACATGTGACAAGATTGAGTTCTTCACATATCTTCTGTGGACAACTTGATATATAATGGCCTAGCTCTTTGCAGTTGTTGCACCACACTTGGCTAATTTCCTTATATTTCTTATTCTTCTCTGGACATTCATTGGCATAGTGTCCCATCTCTTTGCAATTGCAACATTGCACTTGGCTTTTGTCCTTCTTCTTCTTGGGTTTCTCCAAAGCTAGGAGTTCTTCTAGTTCATGTTCTTCATATCTCACCTCAAAGGTGGGAAAGTCTCCTTGTTTCCTTAATCGTTTCCTTGGATAATACATATGCTTCCTCTTTTGTCCATCAATGTGAGTCATAGTGCATGGATGTGCAAGCTGAGATTTTCCTTTGTCTTCATCCTTCTTGGTAGAATTTGTTTCCTCATGGGGGTTTCCAAACTTTTGTTGCACTCCACCTTGTTTCCTTTGTTGAACTATAGAATAGATGGGGCATTGGATACGGACATTATTATTTCCTTCACATAGGAAACAAGTTACTTGAGATGTGGGGCATTGTTTAGTTGGATGCTTCTCTTCACAATTAGGGCATTGATCTTCATGCTCTTTGGAAGTGTGATCCATGTCTCCACAAATATTGCAAGCTTGAGTTCCTTATACAATATCATCCTTCACATCATTGTTGTCACAACCTCCTTGGGAAAGGTTGTCTCCCATGTTGATCATTTGATTTTTCATCCTTTGCAACAATTGGGTTTGGGTTTCCATAAACCTTTGCATGGTTGGGTCTAACTCATTGTTGTTGGCCCAAAATTGACTTGTCAGTTGGTTTAACTGGGTTTGGGTTACTATGAGTTCTCTCATGTGCATCTCTTGGTTGTTGTTGTCACCATTCTTGATGTTGGAGTTTCTTGGAGTAGTCATCTGTTTGGGTTGGATTGGGATTAGAATATGCAAAGATTTCTAAGGAAATAATTCTAATCACACACATCACAATTCACACAAGCAATGTGCAATTAATCACAAAAAAACATTCCAATTAAACAACAAAGTTTCAATCACATTTTTAGGCAACAAAATATTTTTGCTACACCACATAAGTTGGTGGGTTTGATCTAAACTAAATATGGTGGTCCAACTATATGGTTCACTTGAGATCATTACATCCTCCTTAGTTGATTCTTCATGAACAAGATCATTGTATCCTTGGAGAAATTCTTGTATCTTGGTCACAAAACTTCAAAGGTGATGATGGTTCCTTCTAAGTTGTATTTCCTTAGTCTTCAAGTATTGAGTAATATTTCTTGTCTCACTTGTAGTCCTTGGTGATGTCCAAGTTGAAGTCCTTGGTAAAAATAAAGTTGAAGACTTTGGTGATGTTGTAGTTGAAGTCATTTGAGTTGGTGAAGTCCTTTGCTCATGGTGAGGTCTTTGCTCATGGTGAGGTCTTTGCTCATGGTTGAGGTTTTATCCATCAAGTTGAAATAGAAGAGATATAGAATCAAAACCAAAAGGTTGAGAAAAGAGTTTACAAGATTGTTTGTAAATAAGTTTTGAACCAATACAACTCTTATTTTTGTAAGGGGTTTTGTCCAATCCTACAATCCTACAGGAAACACAGTGCTCTGATACCATCTGTAGAGGTCCCAACCTTTAATAAGGTAGAGATCCCTGTGTTTACAATGCTAGTCCCTTGATCAATAGCTAGCATCCACAGTTAAGATGTAATATCAAGAAACAAAGGTCATATTACAACTTTATAACCAGGAATAAAATAATTCATTACATCTTACATAGCTCATTTGGCTATCTCATTACAATGCAGCAGAAATAACTATAGCATGGAGTCCTTCATCTTAAAAGTGCCACAGGCAATCATGTTGGTTGTAGACTTGTAATCCTAATCAACACACTTCACTAACATCAAACAAACCTGCAACATAATAAGTTACAGACATAAGGGTCAATACATTTGAATTGTATTGGCAAGTGATACTATGGTAGTATAGTGGAGTCTAACATCTATATGCATTTGGCTAAGTGGAGCTTAGGCTTGCTTCGCTCAAAATAGATTTTCCTTATCATTTGAAAACACTAAGTTTTTGTTTGTCAAAATCACCCAAGGCATCTACCAATCAAACAATGAAGATCCTTTAAACCTTGTTCAACCACAAGTTTTTAACTTAGAAAATTGGGATGAGGAGATTCTTGATAGCTTCCATGTCTTGATGCTCAAATTGTCCATTGCCGGGGACACGGCTAAGTACTTAGATTTTTCACTCTGCAGAGGTGGTGCACTTTCCCCACAAGACTCGACATGCATCGAGACAAGATATTTCAGAAGCCTTCCCTTAGACCAGAATGGACGCGTTCCAACCTATCATCCCCTACCACCAACTGTCCATTTGGCTAAGTTATTGCAACCTATATGATCCAGGCAGAGCCCATAATGCCATGTGGCTCCACTAGAAGCTTCTTAACATATGGCATCTTAAATGCCTTTGTTCCTAGGTGGCATTCCACAAGTGAGATACACAAGGTAAACCATAGAAATAGGCCTTGTGTAGCCACTCAACACAAACCATTCTTTCCATTCCACCCATGTGATTCATTCACTTAGTTATTTTGTTAAACAAAACACAAGTCGTTGACTTAGAAATATTCCATAGCATGAATATAATCCACCCTTGTTTTCTACTAGCTAAGCTAAGCATGATAGTAGTAGGAATCTTAACTTAGGAAAATTCTACTAAGGTTTCATATTCTAAGATTTCCCATGGCATAGTTTATACTTAGAAAATTCCATGCAAGTCCTACTTAGAAATATCACTAATGCATAGTGAAAATAATGGGACAAAAGTATGAAGCACCACTTGCCTTTTTGGTAGAGAATATAAGTTCACTCCTTGATCTTGGAATAGTCACACTCTTCAAATTCCACTACAATTCAATCAAGCTAGCAAATATTCAAACTACTATTCAAGCAATTCAACACATAGAATAATAAAAACAAAGCAATGCATGCAAGCATGCCAAAGATGGTTTTATCTAGAAACGTGGTTTCTAATAGGTTATAAATATTTTGAAACACTTATCTGTCATTTATAAAAGTGGCAAGGTCATTTATAAATGTGGCAAAACCATTTGATATCAAGTTAGTGAAAATGGCCATTTTAAGTCATTTTTGTTTGCTAGAAATGGTTCAAACCAAAGTAATATTTTCTAGTGTTTGACAAATACATTTTAAACACAAATGTTAGTGTTTTATGGTCAAGTGTTTAATATTAAAACTATTTGCAAAAGGTTTCACCTATAAACCATTTTTATACCAAATCAATATTTTATGTTGTTGGAAATGCCTTTTAGCAATGTAATAATTTTATAGGGTTCATCAAATATATTTTTAAATCTCAAAACTTGGTGTTTAGGGTCAGGGAGTTTAAATATAATCATTTTCCAAAGGTTTTACTCAAAGAGCATTTTTAACACATAAACAATATTTTTATTTGACTAGAAATGTTCTAATTCAAAGATTTATTCTTTGGCTTCACCAAATATGTTTTTCAATCCAAAAGTTGGTTTATATAGTCAGTAGGTTCAAAAAAATCGATTTGCCAAAGATTTAACCTTCGAATAATTTTTATATTCAAATTATGCCTACACAAGTTTCTGAAAAACAACCAATTTAACAGAAGCAATTTACTAAACAAAGTACATGGTTGGAAAGTACTTGTTTTTCTGATTCCATTGATATAATATTTGCAAAATTTGGAGGTGTGGATCAAAAGTTATGAATTTTACAAAATCACATATCTAATAGAATATTTTTTGTTTTTAAAACAGAGACAGTGCCACGCGTCTTGATTTACTGGCTGGTACCGATTCGCGTGGATCACGTGTTGTGGATCATTGGATCAAAATGAAATCGTGCGGCATAGAAAGTTCCATACCACTTCAGTTAAGTCAACCTATCGTATCGCTTGGATCTAGATCGGACGGCTCATAGTGCATTGACAAGAACTGGCGGTGCTGGCGGTGGCCAGTGGCGGCGGCGCGCTCAGACGAGGGTGGTGCTGCTGATGCAGGAAGCAAAAGAGTCAGGGGAGGAGCTCACAGAGTTTGCAGGGTGATGCTGATGCTCAACGTTGTCGTTGCAGGGAAGGGGCGCACAGGGTTAACACTAATTGTTCGCCGGAGTTGTCCCTGGCGTCGGGCTTCTCTGTTCGTCGTCGCTGGAGAAGCTGCAGGTCACGAGAGGGTGAGTGAAGAGAGGAATTAGATGCGGAAGAGTTTGGCGAACACGCGTGTGTCATCTGGAGAGAGAGGGGAGGATGGGACTTACAAGGAGAAGTCGCAGGAATAACGGCAGACGGCGGCGCTCTCGGTCTTGGTCGTTGCCGAGCCTAGGGAACGCGCGCAGGTGAGTGGGGGGTACTGGGAGGCACGCAGGAGTCTGGGGATCAGTCTCGTATAGTCGAGGGGGCGAGGGGCGACGGTGTCTGGCTGGAATCAGGAGAAAAGTTCGCCGGAGTCTGGGAGGTTTCGAGACGAATTCAGGGCGGCCTGGGGGCGGAGAAGAGATGGTGTCTGGGGGAAAAGCTCGAGGGGGTGTGGGTGTTTAAGGGAGCGTGGTCGCAGGGAGTAAAGGCTGCGTCATTATCGCGTATTGAATCGAGTTTTAAACGGCAGAAACGGCCGGCGAGGGCGCGGTCACCGCGGGGGTGGGGGGGTGAGGAAGACGACTGACGAGTGGGGCTGCTTGACAGCGAGAGGGAGAGAGAGACGATGGGGTCTAGCGGTCAGCGACTGTGCAGGTGCGCTGCTGAGTGAAAATAAAACAGTTCGGGGGGGTTAGTTGGGCTAGATGGGCCTGGTGGGCTGGGGTCTATTCCATTTTTTTGTTCTAATTCATTTTTCCTTTTCTATTTAGATTTCCTGTTTTGATTTTTATTCAATTGATTTCAAACCTTTTTATTTCCAAAAATTTTAAAACTTTTCAATAAGTTTTTAATCTGTCTAAACATGTATTTTAAATACCATTTTAGGAATAATTCCTTTATTCTTCTGATGGTTTTATTCTTTATTAAAATAAGTATTTGCCTTTATTCAAATAAGATTAAATATATTTCTAAATTCTTTATTTGAATTCTATTTTTTCACTAAACCTTTTCAGTAGGTTTTATTTATTTAATAGGGTTTCAAATAATTCACTTTGAAGTATTTAACGTATTTTAATATAATTATTAATCATTTAATTTGAGAAAATGTCTTCAAATAAATAAAATTTGATTATGGTTATAATACTATAAAATTTTATTGGAATATTCTTTATACATTTATTTTATTTAGATTTGCATTCTTTATTTATTCCATTTTCTATGGACTTGGCCAAGTTTTAATTTGGCTTTTAAATATCCTTTATTTATTTATTTATTTATTTATTTCTTCCTTTATCTTATAAAATCCATATCTTTTTATTTAAAGATCCAAATTTGGTGATTCCAGTTTGTATAATTTTATTTAATATTTGTTTATCCTTTTATATCTCTTTAGGACTAATTTGATCATAATTGGGTATGGATTTCAGGTAGGTGCGTTATTAGCTTTGGAAATTATTCCCTATCTTCATAAGATTTTATCCATGGCTTCAAATTATGTGAAACCAAATTCTATGGCTTTATTTATCATTCTTGATCATTTTAAAATGATTGTTGCTGAATTTTTATATGGATCAATCCCATAGTCTTAGAGAGATCTTGAAAATGATTTCCTTCCATTAAGGTTTTAGA
The DNA here is from genome assembly GCA_023614405.1 of Avena insularis. NCBI lineage: Eukaryota > Viridiplantae > Streptophyta > Magnoliopsida > Poales > Poaceae > Avena > Avena insularis. The sequence goes on from JAJUPC010000095.1 coordinate 874,788, forward strand.
GTTTTGGTTTATTTTCCAAGTGTTTAAATTTCAAGATGCATTTATGGAGAATGCATTTCACTTGATTTGAATTTAGTTGGGTTCCATTTTATTCAAATTTGTTCAAGATGGGTTTTTTTAAGTTTCCATTTAGAAATAAAAAGTTTCTTTTCACCCTAAATTTCAACAATTATTTATTTTGTTTATTTATTTTTCACATTACAAAATCTGGAAAATTTTGGGATGTGACATGAAGAAAAGACTAGTGTCAGCACCAGTTTTATGTCTACCAGATCTAGAGAAAGACTTCCAAGTCTATTGTGATGCATCTCGCCAAGGATTGCGTGGAGTATTGATGCAAGGAAAAGTTGTGGCCTATGCCTCGAGACAACTCAAGACTCATGAATTAAATTATCCTACACATGACTTAGAGTTGGCCTCTGTTGTCCATGCACTCAAAACCTGAAGACACTATCTTTTGGAAACGTGTTGCGAAGTATTCACAGATCACAAGAGCTTGAAATATATTTTCACCCAGAAAGAGCTCAACATGAGACAAAGAAGATGGCTTGAGCTCATCAAGGATTACGACTTGATTTTGCAATACCATCCCGGTGAAGCGAATGTCGTAGCTGATGCATTAAGTCGCAAGGTCTAGGTGAATGGCCTTACCAAAGGAGAATTTCCAGATGATTTGTGTGCCCAATTCAAAGAGCTAAGATTGGAGATAGTGCCTGAAAGATATCTCATGTATTTGGAAGTTCAAACAACACTGTTGGATAATATCAAAGAAGCCCAAAAGTTGGACAAGGAAATAGAGTAGATTAAGAGTAAAATTAGTAAAGGAAAGGTGAAAGGATTCCATGAAGATAAACAAGGAACCTTATGGTATGGAAAGCGTATCTGCATTCCACAAGATCCGGAGCCTCGGAAATTGATTATGAAAGAAGAACACAACTCACCATATTCTATTCATCCGGGTAACACCAAAATGTATATGGACGCGAAGGAAAGATTTTGGTGGAACAATCTAAAGAAGGATATTGCGGAGCACATTGCTTTGTGTGACGTGTGTAGTAAAGTGAAGGCGGAACATCAAAAACCGGCAGGGTTATTGCAACCACTACCAATACCTGATTGGAAGTGGGATAAGATTGGTATGGATTTTATCACCGGACTGCTAAGGACCAGATCCAGATACGATTCTATATGGGTTGTTTTGTATCGCCTAACTAAAGTGGCACATTTCATACCCGTGAAGACCACCTATACAAGTGCTAAATTGGCTAAGATCTATATGAACAGGATTGTATGTCTGCATGGAGTACCTAAGAGTATTGTGTTTGATAGAGGAACTCAGTTCACTTTGCATTTTTGGAAGCAGCTGCATGAGTCATTGAGAACTGGACTAGAATTCAGCACAACATTTCATCCTCAGACTGATGGACAGACAAAAAGGACCAATCAGATTTTGGAAGATATGTTGAGAGCTTGTGCGCTAGATTATGGATCTAGTTGGGATGAAAGTTTGCCATACGCAGAATTCTCTTACAATAACAGCTATCAAGCAAGCATAGAGATGCTCCGTTTGAATTCCTTTATGGAAGGAAGTGTACTAAACCATTACTATGGAGTGGATTAGGAGAAAGGAATTTATTCGGACCAGAACTGATCAAGGAAGCTGAAGAGAAATTCAGAATGGTAAAGGACAGATTAAAGATAGCCCAATCTCGACAAAAGAGCTATGTAGAACCAAAGAATAGGGAAGTCACCTATAATGTAGGTGATAGAGCCTATCTCAGAGTCTCACCACTTTGTAGTGTAAAGAGATTTGGAGTCAAAGGAAAATTGGCACCTCGATACGTTGGACCGTTAAAAATTTTGAACCATAAAGGAGAAGTGGCTTATGAGATAGAATTGCCTGAATCACTGTCTGCAGTACACAATGTGTTTCATGTGAGTCAGTTGAAGAAGTGTCATTTAGAGATGGAAGAAACTTCATTGAAGGACACTATACCATTGGAAGAGGTACAGTTGGAGAGTTATATCACTTACGAGGAGAAACCTATCAAGATTCTTGAGACAAAAGAAAGAGTTACTTGTACTAAGACTATCAAATTCTGCAAAGTACAGTGGAATCATCATACCGAGGAAGAAGCAACTTGGGAAAGAGAAGATGAACTTCGAAAAGATCACCCTCACCTATTTGCTAGCCAAACCGAATCTCGAGTGTAGTAAAGTGGAGGATATTGCGGAGCACATTGCTTTGTGTGATGTGTGTAGTAAAGTGAAGGCGAAACATCAGAAACCGGCAGGGTTATTGCAACCACTACCAATACCTGATTGGACGTGGGATAAGATTGGTATGGATTTTATCAGCGGACTTCCAAGGACCTGATCCAGATATGATTCTATATGGGTTGTTGTGGATCGCCTAACTAAAGTGGCACATTTCATACCCGTGAAGACCACCTATACAAGTGCTAATTTGGCTAAGATCTATATGAACTGGATTGTTGTCTGCATGGAGTACCTAAGATTATTGTGTCTGATAGAGGAACTCAGTTCACTTCGCATTTTTGGAAGCAGCTGCATGAGTCATTGGGAACTAGACTACAATTCAGCACAACATTTCATCCTCAGACTGATAGACAGACAGAAAGGACCAACCAGATTTTGGAATATATGTTGAGAGCTTGTGCGCTAGATTATGGATCTAGTTGGGATGAAAGTATGGCATACGCAGAATTCTCTTACAATAATAGCTATCAAGCAAGCATAAAGATGGCTCTGTTTGAATTCCTTTATGGAAGGAAGTGTACTAAACCATTACTATGGAGTGAATTAGGAGAAAGGAATTTATTCGGACCAGAACTGATCAAGGAAGCTGAAGAGAAAGTCAGAGTGGTAATGGAAAGATTAAACATATCCCAATCCTGACAAAAGAGCTATGCAGACCCAAAGCGTAGGGAAGTCACCTATGATGTAGGTGATAGAGCCTATCTCAGAGTCTCACCACATCGTAGTGTGAAGAGATTTGGAGTCAAAGGAAAATTGGCACCTCGATACGTTGGACCGTTCAAAATTTTGAGCCACAAAGGATAAGTGGCTTATGAGATAGAATTGCCTGAATCACTGCCTGCAGTACACAATGTGTTTCATGTGAGTCAGTTGAAGAAGTGTCATCCAGAGATTGAAGAAACTTCATTGAGGGACACTATACCATTGGAAGAGGTACAGTTAGAGAGTGATCTCAGTTACGACGAGAAACCTATCAAGATTCTTGAGATAGTACAAAGAGTTACTCGCACTAAGACTATCAAATTCTGCAAAGTACACTGGAATCATCATACCGAGGAAGAAGCAACTTGGGAAAGAGAAGATGAAATTCAGAAAGATCACCCTTAACTATTGCTAGCCAAACAGAATCTCAAGGGCAGGATTCATCTTAAGGGGGTTAGATTTGTAATATCCCAAATTTCATCAAATTCAAAACCATGTTATTGCATTCATAACATCATGGCATTTCTATCTTTCATAACAATGTTCACACTTTAAACCCTAATAAAACCATATTGAAACTCCTTTTTATAATATATATATGGGGCAAGTTTTATTTTATTTTATGACCCCAAAATGATTTTTGAGTGATTAGATGTGTTTGACACACTTTTGGACACTAGGATCATAGCACAAAAGTTTGGTGAAGATTTGATTTGATTTGGATTTGAAATGGCCATTCAAATCTATTCTAAAAACTCAAAACAGAAAAAGAAAAGACCAAAGAGAAAAAAATTATAGCCGGCAACCCTTCTGGCCCAATTCTCCCTGGCAGCCCACGTCCCACCCGGAAACCTCCCCTTCTCTCCCCGCAGTGTCTCACCCGCGCGCGCACCCCTCCCACTGACAGCCAGGCCCCACTGCCACGTCGACCCCATCGTCCCCAAACACCGCTCGACGACCGCGTCGCTGGCCATTTCCTCCCCCGTCACTGCCGATGAATGCGCGTGTAATTGCCGTTGATTTGCCGAGTAACTCCCCTCCCTGCTCCGGCTACTTAAACCCCACCCCCTTGCGACCATTTCCCCTCACTTGGCCAGCACCAAGCGCCGCCAGGCACCTCCAATTTCACAATGCACCGCCGTAGTATAGAGCAACTCCGGCAAACCATTCTGGTAAGCACAGTGCGCCCCTCTTCATCTAGTTCACAAGAACATTATACCCTTGCTCTTGCTCATCTTCTCATGCCCTTGGTTTGCCCAATCATGCCCCAGATCATCGTCCCCATCAACGTCTGCAAACAACCGAGGCGTAGCTCAACTCCGGCGAGCAATCTCGGCAAAATTCATGCTCCCCTTGACCTCTGCTTCACATGAATGAGTTTGTCGTGTCCTTGCGCGCCTCCTAATGCCAGTTGTTTGTCTTTTTGCGCCCTAGGTTGTCATCTCCGTCTCCGTTTGTGAGCACCCGACGCCAGTATGAGCTCCGATGAGGATTTTCTGCCGTGTCCGTGCGCCCCTGTCCAAGCCGTGTCCACATTGAGCTTCTCCGCCTCCTCGCGACTGTGGTAAGTGCCAGCACACACACCCTTGCACTCTGACCTCACCGGCATGTCATCGCCAGTGGAGTCGCCGCCGCTAGAGCCATTGCTGCCGCTAGGTTATGGTCAGACAGGTCCAATCCATTGGATCTGCATCTGATGGCTATGATTAGATCACTTAGCAAAGCTGTATGATTATATCTGAGTCGTGCATCGTCACTTAGATCCTACGGTGCGGAAACGTGATCCGGCCAAACCGGTATTCGCCAATAGGATGCTTCCGCGTGGCTAGGGTTTTGATTTCAAATCTGGATTTTGTTCTATTAGTTATTTAAACTTGTAAATTCAATAACTTTTGTTTTGTTTGTCCAAAAATTACAAATTTATATCTATGGATTCACAAAAATGAACCCTTTGCATATATGGCCTTGATTTGGCCATTTGCTTCTGAAAAACTCTGATTTTATGTAGAAGCATTTGTAGGCCTATTTTGACTATAAAAATTATTTAGAAAATATTTTAAAGTAATTTTTGGTTTATTTAGACTTTAGAAAGTATGCTTTGTATTCAGTACTGAAAAGTTTGTTTTGAAAAAAATGTGGCAAATCATTCCTTTGCATTTTGCATGCATTCATATTTATTTTTCTTTGAATATTGATTGTGAATATTGTTGTATGAATTTATGTGTAGATTTTGTGGATTGTGGAGAATGTGATTGTGAGGATTGTACCTATTCTCCTAGCTACCAAGCCAAGTGATATTTTCATCCCATCTCCTACTATTTTCCTTATTGCATTAGCACTATATTGAGTAGGATTGCATGGCGATTTTTCTAAGTATTTGCTATGTTATGGTAAATCCTATAGATGATATCTTAGTATAATTTCCCTAAGTTAAGAGACATATTATGCTAGTATGGTTAGCCTAGATAGTAGAATTCAAGGGGGGAATATTCATGTTATGATACTATGCAAAGTCTATGCCTATGTTTTTGATTAATAAAACAACATGTTAATGAATCACCTGGGTGGAATGGGAAGAATGGTTTGTGTTGAGTTGTTACACAAGGCGCATGTCTATGGTTTACCTTGTGTATCACACTTGTGGATGGCCACCCAGGAACAAAGAGATTTGATATGTTTAGTGTTGAGAAGCTTCTAGTGAAACCACATGGCATATGGGCTCCGCCTTGACCAACTAGGTTGCAAGAACTCAGCCAGATGGAAAGTTGGTGGTAGGGTTGATAGGATGGAAAGCGTCCATGGTGGTCTGAGGGAATGCTTCTGAAAAGTCTTGTCTCGATGCATGTCGAGTCTTGTGGGGAAAGTGCACCACCTCTCGAGAGGGTAAAACCTAAGTACTTAGCCGTGTCTCCGGTACCAGACAATTTGAGCATCGAGGACATTGAAATGATCTAGGATCTCCTCATCCCAATTTCTCTAAGTTAAAACTTGTGGTTAAACAAGGGTAAAGGTTCACCAATGTCTATTGATGGTTCCTTGGGTGATTTTGTCAAACAAAAACTTAGTGTTTTCAAACTAATAAGACAAACCTTATTTTTGAGCAAAGCCAGCCTGAACTACACTTGGCCAAATTCATATAGTTATTAGATGTTACTATACTACTATGGTATCACTTGCCAATACAATTCCAAATGTATTGACCCTTTGTGGCTATCACTTATTATGTTGCAGGTTACTCTGATGGTGACTAGGGTTATGAGTCTACACTCAACATGTTTGCCTGTGGCACATGAAGATGAAGACTTTGTTTATTTACTTTGTGTTGGGAAACTCTATGTATTAGCTTGGGCTAATGAGTTGTAAGAACTATTGTATCTCTAGATATTACGATGTAATAATGACCTTTGTATCTGTGTACTTCATCTTAAATTGTGGATGCTAGCATTTCGATCCAGGGACTAGCATTGCAATCACAGGGGCCTTTTCCTTAAATGGTGAGGTCTTACAAGAAGGCATTGATTCTGGTGAAACTTATGCTCCAGTGGCTCGCCTTGAGTCCATTTGTATCCTCCTTGCTTATGATGCTCATCATAATTTTAAATTACAACAAATGGATGTTAAGAGTGCATTTCTTAATGGTCCTCTACATGAGTTGGTATATGTCAAGCAACCCCCGGGTTTTGAGGATCCCAAGTTTCTGAACCATGTCTACAAACTTGATAAGGCGCTCTATGGCCTTAAACAAGCCCCACGTGCGTGGTATGAGCACCTTAAAGAGCTTTTGTTAGACCGTGGATTCAAAGTTGGGAAAATCGATCCCCCTCTTTTTACTAAGAAGTTTAAGGGGGAGCTTTTTGTATGCCAACTATATGTACATGATATTATCTTTGGCTCTACTAATCAAGCTTTTAATGCCAAATTTTCAAAGCTTATGACTGAAAGGTTTGAGATGTCTATGATGGGATAATTAAGGTTCTTTCTTGGATTCGAGATCAAGAAACTTAGAGAGGGAACCTTTATTAATCAAGCAAAATACATCCAAGACATGCTCAAGAGGTTCAAGATGATGGATCTAAATGGCGTTTCTACTCCAATGCAAACTAAATGTCATATTGATATTAATCCAAAGGGTAAATATGTGGACCAAAAGGTATACCGATCCATGATCGTCTCTCTCATCTACCTCTGCGCATCTATACCCGATATTGTGTTGAGTGTAGGAGTGTGTGAAAGGTATCAAGATGCTCCTAAAGAAAGCCACTTAGTGGCGGTCAAGAGAATCTTTAGATATTTGTTTCATTCCCCAAACTTTGGTCTATGGTAACCCAAAGGCTCTAGTTTCTCTCTATGTGGATATACTAATTTAGATTGGGCTGGTGACAAGGATGATCGAAAATCAACTTCTGGTGCATGTCAATTCTTGGGTAGGTCTCTAGTATGTTGGTCTTCGAAGAAACAAAATTATATATCTCTCTCAACCGCCGAAGATGAATATGTGGCTGCTGCTAGTGCTTGTACGCAATTATTATGGATGAGGCAAACTTTAAAGGAATATGGTGTCAATTGTGACAAAGTGACTCTTTTATGCGATAATGAAAGTTCTATTAAAATTGCTTGCAATCCGGTGCAGCATACAAGGACAAAACATATTGATATTCGCAATCATTTTATTCGGGATCATGTTGCTCATGGTGATATTGCCCTATATTTTGTGAGAACGAAGAACCAACTTGCAGATATTTTCATGAAGCCAATTGATGAAGAAAGGTTTTGTTACTTGAGGAATGAGCTAAATATCATGGATTCAAGGAGCTTGGCTTAACTACTCTTGCATACTCACTTGCACTTCTTCATGTATTTGGTTTAGATGCGCGCATAGACATAGGGGGACTGTGGTCCTAATTGATTGGGCTAACCCTCCCCCCATAATGTCGAAAGCAAGAAAAATCATTTCCCTTAATATCATTTTGTGATATGTGGGTTCTTGATGAGCATTAGTTTTGAACTCAAGATACCTCTTCGCATTGTCATGCCATGCACTCCAACATGGTGGCTTCGTCCACCGCCCTCTTCCTTGAGAAGAGTTGGTTTCTGTTGGATCTTTTGGATTTTATCGCATATCTTGTGTTCTTATGGAAAACACACCCAATCTTGGCTTCTAGTTGATTTGTTCTTGCAATATTGGGTGTGTAGTACCATCTCAGTTTGGTGCTCTAAACCCAACCTTTTTCTCATCTCGATCCATCTATTCTTGCACACAATTCCCATGTTACCTTGCGAGGGTTTTGTTTGGAATGCACCGGCCTGAAACTGTTAACAGAATTTTCAGAGAAGGGCCGGATTATCCGCCCCTAGTGAGGGCCGGATAATCCGCCCCGGGCGGTTTTTCCCTTTAAGGACTAGGGATCGGGGGAGGGCTCAAACAAAGTAGCCCGTCCTCCCCCACCCCATGTCCTGCCCCCAGCCGCCGTCGGAGCTTCCGCCCCTCCCCGGAGTCATTTCAACCGCTGGATTCTCCGGGCTCTCCTCGGATCTTCTTCTGTAACACCCTTAGAATCGGCCCTGTGCAAGTTTTAGCGGAACCCGCCAAACCCGCATAGAAACGATTCAAAGGTGCCCACCAGGCACTTTCGTGTGGGTGGAAAACGAAGTAATAACATTACACAACAGTCCTCGATGGGACCCACAGAACAGATATATACAACACGACTCCAGGAGTCAAGAATACAGATATATTATACAAAGATCCAAATCACCTTAAAAAGGATGGCGCGTCCGACTACGGACAAGATGCAAATGGGGCTAAGAGCCCTGAAGAATAACCAATGGCGTCCATAACCCTGCCCAGGCCAAGCCGGTAGGGTAACCCCGCTAACGACGTCGATCCCAAAACCTGCTTAAACAAAAGGTGCCGAAAGGGCAAAGGAAAAAGAGCGTCGATCGAGGCCAGTACACGGCGAGGCTAGAATTCGGCGGTCCTCGCCTACATAGGTATAGTGGACTGAAGCGGCAGCGGCAGCATGCACTGAACACCCTATAGAGACTCGATACAACTGGCGGCAATCAGAGAGGGGGGAGAAGGACCTATTCGGAACCAACCTGATACTACTACCAAACAAACCCATCCTGGGATTTCCCCCTCGAGACCAAACGAGGAAGTCACCCGAGGAACTCACACCGTTGGCAGTTTTATTTATTCAGTTATCGTTGCAGTAATTACTAGTCAGGTATAGATAATCATTCTGATAAAATAAGCAGTGGGCCGTTTTAGTTAACCATTCCGCTAGAAGTTGCAACACTTACTAGTCAGATACAAATAGCATGAGATAACCCAAAACCCAGCAGTTGTTGGCACTTTTATTTAGCCATTCCGTTGTGGTGAAGCTGATTACTAGTCATATCGGATACAAGTCAATTTATAACAGTAAACTTTAGTTATAGTTGTCTATGATCAAGCACTGTGCTCCAAGTCGTCCATAATCATGACACGGCTTCGAAAGATTTAACCGCGAGGTGCACCAAAGTATCCACAAGCTCTTCGACCCTTTTTGCCAGATCAGTTAACATACACCCATCGGTATGTCGGCGGGGCCTAAGTCATGACGTTTCCAGACCCAAAGCAAGCACGGGGGGCCACCCCACTAAGTACACCCAAGAACGGTCGGCCGGTCTCCCAGACGGACACAGGGTTTGCGTCAGTGGCTAAACGACAAAGAATCCCAAAACTGGACCGCCGATACCGCGAAAACACTCCGCTTAAATAAAGACAGCGTTCTCACACAATCGTAAATAAAGCAGTAAAGCATGGCATAGGTACAGGATAGTAAATAAAACCTCAAACTAGTTGTGGCCCCCAGTACAATACTTTGAAATCACGTACTAATCAATGGGGGGCCCATATCTCCCCACATGTGGTTAGCGCGCTCGATCTCGGAACATGTGTCAAGAACTCGGGGTCCTACGGGACACAAGTGGGCGGTCGGAAACCAGATATTATCTATCACCCACCGGTGCCTCTGCTTACCTACTTCAATTTTAGTTGTTAAACAGTAATTAAAGTGAACAGTAATTAAAGCCATGATCATCTCCAACAATTAACTTGCGGCAATACTCCAACAACGATGGTACTTGACGATACGCAACAGCACTTGAGCGAGCGACTACGACACGCAAATCTAACTATCTACCAATCAACAGGTAATAGGATGTGTCCAAGGCAATATAAGGCTGCAAGGGATATCACGGGTACGAAAACTAGAGCATCGCAACACAGATAGCAAGAGATCAACAGGAGGGAATAAATACTATAAAAGTAAGATAGGTAGAAAGGGGGAGATGCTCGCCTGAAAACAGGGTCGAAGGTTCATCCGAAGATCGGGGCGAAGCTCACATCAACTCAACGGCCTTATCCGCGAAGAAGCAAAACACTAGAATAAACACCGGATGCAATATTTAAGATTACGGCAAAAGATCGGGCATGATGCATGTATGATGTATGACATGGCAAGGGTGCAATGCAATTAGGCAAGATTAAGCGGAACCGGGGTCCCGACAATTAATTAGATGGTTCATGTTATTTAACTACCCCGCAAATTAAATGTTGTAATTAACAAGGCAAGATTATACCATCGGTTCGCTACACAAATTACATGGGGCCAATATAAGACTGGATTTGCCGGCATATGGGCCCCATATTTAATTATGAGGTGAATCGGCATAAGGCCACCAAACCACACGACAATATGCATGCATGAACATTTAATATGCGACAAGTTGTATTATATTATAAAATAGGGTTCGGGAAGGGGTTCACACATTAGGGTTCGGCGAGCTTGGGGTTCCGGGGTTCGGGGTCGGTCTCAGGGTCCGGACCTGGGGCTCGGCCTCGGCGGGATCGTTCTCGGATAACGGAGGTAGATCTTGGCGCATCCGTGGTCTTCGGGTCATGTCGCGTCGACGGCGTTCGGGATGAAGTACTTGGCGTTCTGCGTCGAAGTGCTTGTCGTACCGGTGACGACCTTGGCGATCTTCGGATCCGGGTCTTGGCGTGGCCTTCGGATCACCGGGATCGGGCTTCGGGGTCTCGGTTCCACGGTTCAATCTTCGGATACTTTGGGTCCTTGCCGAAGATCTTGGCGATGTCACGGACGGCTACAGCCGAATGGTCTTGGCGTTCCACCGAACACTGACGAACTTCATCGGTACAGCAGATCTTGCGTCTGATGCCCGACTGTACTGTGAGGCTGCACTAGAGGGCGTCTGCAACTGCTGAGACATGCTGCCCTGAGCTAGCTTGCAGGGGAAGCGCGCACAGCGGCGCGGCTGTCGGAACACGCGCTCGCGGGAGGGCTCGCACTAGAGGCAGCGGGGCGGAGGGCGTCTCGCGGACGGGCGGCACCTGCCGAAGAGAGGGGGCACCCGCAGGGAGAAGCGCCGAGGGGGCCCAGCGGCGGTTCTGGCCGGAGGCGGCGGGGGAGCGGCCGGTCGCGGCGAGGGACCGAGGAGGCGTGGCGGTTGAAGCGGTTGGCGAGCGGAGGGGACACCGGCGGCGAGAGGGCTCGGGGAGGGAAGGCGCGGTCGGTGGGGAGCTGCGTGAGGCGGAGGGCGCCGGAGAAGCTTGGCGGTGGAGGGAGGTGAGCGACGGAGATGGGCGCCGGCGGGCGGCGGGACGAGGAGGAGCAGAGCGGAGGGGCGCAGAGACGGGGCGAGGCAGACGGGGTGCGGCCGGAGGCGGTTGACAGAGGTGGGGGGTCGGCGAGCTCGGGCGGCCGTCGCGGAGGAGGCGGCGCCGCGGGTTCGGCCGGAGGCGGGCGCCAGAGGGGAGGCGAGGCGCCGCGGCTCGACGGAGGCGAGGGGGGCCGAGGAGAGGTGGGCGGTGGCAAGGGGAGGTGAGAGCCTTGCGAGGAGGGTCGGTTCTGGAGCGGCTAGGGAGAGAGAGGGAGCGGAAGGTGGGGGACGAGGGCCGCTCTGGTGGGGCCGGGGCGGGGCGGGCCAGGGGGTAGCAGGGTGGTGGGGTTGACCGGGTGAGGTGGGGTCAGACGGGGGTGGGGCCAGGCTGGGTGGGGACAGGTGGGGTGGGGCCCGCGTGGAGAGGTGGTTGGCGTGGGCGTGTGACCCAGGGAGAGGGTGGTGGGTTGTGTGCTGCTGCGGGTGGGGCCCGGGGGCAGAGAGAGGGGTAGGCGTGGGTGTGGGCTGCGTGTGTGCTGAAGGAGTGGGGGTTGTGGGGAGAGAGAGAGAGGTGGGGAAAGGGATAGGATTAGGTGGCGGCCTGGGATAGGTTAGGGGGAAGGGGCAGGGTGACGTGGCGAGAGCCGATTGGAGGGAGTGAGGTGGCTGGAGGGGTGGGTAGATAGGACTGGGGTAAGAAAAGATTTGGGGTGGGGTCTAAGCTGGACCGATTTTTATTCTGGGGGTGGTCGTTCGGGTCGAATCGGCCCGTTCGACTGCCCCACTAAAAATAATTAACTATTTTATTTATTTCAAACCGGGCTTTTGCAAACTGATAGCAGACAAAACAAAATAATCCGGTGACCCGGGTTTTGCGTTTGAACAAAGACGGGGCGTTTAGAAAACACAAACAGGTTTTTCCGAAATTAGTTTTATGCAAGCAAATGCAAGATGATGACGATGCTCAAATGCAATGTGGCATGATGACATGAGCATGCGGTCATGACGATGCAATGCACAAAAACAACGCGATTTTCTAGTAGTGGTTTTGCGGGATGCCACAATTCGACACCACTAACAATGGATCTCGCCCTCGAGATCCGCCTCATGGTACCGGAAAGAAGGTCGGCGATCTGCGTCTTCTCGCTTCGGGTAGGTCCCCGCGACACCACTAACAAGAGGTCGTTGTCCGTGATCGTCGAGGGAACACTCCAGAAACAAAGGACGAAGGCAGAGGTATCAACAAAGAAAGCCACCTCTAACTTCGATAAAAGAGAGGACCGATGCATTCTCATCCACTTCAATGTACAAGAGCGAATAGAAAGGGTAGTCGGCATGGGGGCCAATCCATCATGCACCCAAACTATTACTCTGCACAATCAGTAGTAAAGCGCAACCATTCTCGAATTAGATCAAGATCTCGTCGGCGAGGTTCGAACAAAGGAGTGATGCGACTACGCATCGGATCTGGCGAGATGATGTCGTCGGCCGAAACACCGGAAGGCACGAGAAGGAAACAAAGAGAAGTCCAACAGACGAAGGATTCCTCGGACGGCATGAAGACCAGATGTAGCAACACCGTTACCAAAGAGGAAGCGAAAACCTCAAGGTAATGGCGAAAACCCAACCACGAGAAATCCTGGACTCGAAGAGAGAGCAGAGAGCGGATTCAAAACACGCAGAGGTGAGAGAAGAGCAGCAGAGGGTAAGGAGTAAAATCAGACCTAATCAGAGCTATCCAACCGATTTTCCGAAAATCGTTTTGACACTCTACTCCGGCCGTTAGCTAGGTTATCCTACAGGCTGGACTTGTGGGGTATCGCAACTGCTGAGCTCTGATACCACTCTGTAACACCCTCAGAATCGGCCCTATGCAAGTTTTAGCGGAACCCGCCAAACCCGCATAGAAACGATTCAAAGGTGCCCACCAGGCACTTTCGCAAGGGTGGAAACGGTAATAACATTACACAACAGTCCTCGATGGGACCCAGAACAGAGATATATACACGACTCCAGGAGTCAAGAATACAGATATATTATACAAAGATCCAAATCACCTTAAAAAGGATGGCGCGTCCGACTACGGACAAGATGCAAATGGGGCTAAGAGCCCTGAAGAATAACCAATGGCGTCCATAACCCTGCCCAGGCCAAGCCGGTAGGGTAACCCCGCTAACGACGTCGATCCCAAAACCTGCTTAAACAAAAGGGGTGCCGACAAAGGGCAAAGGAAAAAGAGGAGCGTCAGTACTGAGGCCAGTACACGGCGAGGCTAGAATTCGGCGGTCCTCGCCTACATAGGTATAGTGGACTGAAGCGGCAGCGGCAGCATGCACTGAACACCCTATAGAGACTCGATACAACTGGCGGCAATCAGAGAGGGGGGAGAAGGACCTATTCGGAACCAACCTGATACTACTACCAAACAAACCCATCCCGGATTTCTCGAGACCAAACGAGGAAGTCACCCGAGGAACTCACACCGTTGGCAGTTTTATTTATTCAGTTATCGTTGCAGTAATTACTAGTCAGGTATAGATAATCATTCTGATAAAATAAGCAGTGGGCCGTTTTAGTTAACCATTCCGTTGTAGTTGCAACACTTACTAGTCAGATACAAATAGCATGAGATAACCCAAAACCCAGCAGTTGTTGGCACTTTTATTTAGCCATTCCGTTGTGGTGAAGCTGATTACTAGTCATATCGGATACAAGTCAATTTATAACAAGAACTTTAGTTATAGTTGTCTATGATCAAGCACTGTGCTCCAAGTCGTCCATAACCGCGGACACGGCTTCTCGAAAAGATTTAACCCTGCAGGGGTGCACCAAAGTATCCACAAGCACTTCGACCCTTTTTGCCAGATCAGTTAACATACACCCATCGGTATGTCGGCGGGGCCTAAGTCATGACGTTTCGCACCCAAAGCAAGCACGGGGCCACCCCACTAAGTACACCGCAACGGTCGGCCGGTCTCGAGACGGACTCAGGTTTGCGTCTATGTAAACGACAAAGAATCCCAAAACTGGGACTATCGATACCACAAAACACTCCGCTTCCTAAACAAAGACAGCGTGCTCCTCACACAATCGTAAATAAAGCAGTAAAGCATGGCATAGGTACAGGATAGTAAATAAAACCTCAAACTAGTTGTGGCCCCCAGTACAATACTTTGAAATCAGGTACTAATCAATGGGGGGCCCATATCTCCCCACCTGTGGTTAGCGCTCGATCTCTAACAGGTGCCAAGAACTCGGGTCCCACGGACACAAGTGGTCGGAAACCAGATATTATCTATCACCCACTGGTGCCTCTGCTTACCTACTTCAATTTTAGTTGTTAAACAGGAATTAAAGTGAACAGTAATTAAAGCCATGATCATCTCCAACAATTAACTTGCGGCAATACTCCAACAACTGTGGTACTTGACGACACGCAACAGCACTTGAGCGAGCGACTACGACACGCAAGTCCAACTATCTACCAATCAACAGGTAATAGGATGTGTCCAAGGCAATATAAGGCTGCAGGGGATATCACGGTAATGAAAACTAGAGCATCGCAAATACGGATAGCAAGAGATCAACAGGAGGGAATAAATACTATAAAAGTAAGATAGGTAGAAAGGGAGATGCTCATGAAAATAGGGTCGAAGGTTCATCCGAAGATCGGGGCGAAGCTCACATCAACTCAACGGCCTTATCCGCGAAGAAGCAAAACACTAGAATAAACACCGGATGCAATATTTAAGATTACGGCAGAAGATCGGGCATGATGCATGTATGATGTATGACATGGCAAGGGTGCAATGCAATTAGGCAAGATTAAGCGGAACCGGGGTCCCGACAATTAATTAGATGGTTCATGTTATTTAACTACCCCGCAAATTAAATGTTGTAATTAACAAGGCAAGATTATACCATCGGTTCGCTACACAAATTACATGGGGCCAATATAAGACTGGATTTGCCCGCATACGGGCCCCATATTTAATTATGAGGTGAATCGGCATAAGGCCCCCAAACCACACGACAATATGCATGCATGAACATTTAATATGCGACAAGTTGTATTATATTATAAAATAGGGTTCGAAGGGTTCACATTAGGGTTCGCGAGCTTGGGGTTCCGGTTCGGGGTCGGTCTCAGGGTCCGGACCTGGGGCTCGGCCTCGGCGGGATCGTTCTCGGATAACGGAGGTAGATCTTGGCGCATCCGTGGTCTTCGGGTCATGTCGACGGTCATGGCGTTCGGGATGAAGTACTTGGCGTTCTGCGTCGAAGTGCTTGTCGTACCGGTGACGACCTTGGCGATCTTCGGATCCGGGTCTTGGCGTGGCCTTCGGATCACCGGGATCGGGCTTCGGGGTCTCGGTTCCACGGTTCAATCTTCGGATACTTTGGGTCCTTGCCGAAGATCTTGGCGATGTCACGGACGGCTACAGCCGAATGGTCTTGGCGTTCCTCCGAACACTGACGAACTTCATCGGTACAGCAGATCTTGCGTTTGATGCCCGACTGTACTGCGAGGCTGCACCAGAGGGCGTCTGCAACTGCTGAGACATGCTGCCCTGAGCTAGCTTGCAGGGGAAGCGCGCACAGCAGCGCGGCTGTCGGAACACGCGCTCGCGGGAGGGCTCGCACTAGAGGCAGCGGGGCGGAGGGCGTCATGGACGGGCGGCACTGGCCAAGAGAGAGGGGCACCATGGAGAAGCGCCCGAGGCCCAGCGGCGGTTCTGGCCGGAGGCGGCGGGGGAGCGGCCGGTCGCGGCGAGGGACCGAGGAGGCGTGGCGGTTGACGCGGTTGGCGAGCGGAGGGGACGCCGGCAGCGAGAGGGCTCGAGGAGGGAAGGCGCGGTCGGCGGGGAGCTGAGGCGAGGGCGCCGAGAAGCTTAAGCGGTGGAGGGAGGTGGAGCGACGAGATGGCGCCATGGCAAGGGACGAGGAGGAGCAGAGCGGAGGGGCGCAGAGACGGGGCGAGGCAGACGGGGTGCGGCCGGAGGCGGTTGACAGAGGTGGGGGTCGCGAGCTCAGCGGCCGTCATGAGGAGGCGGCGCTGGTTCGGCCGAGGCGGGCGCCAGAGGGGAGGCGAAGGCGCATGGCTCGACGGAGGCGGAGGGGCGCCGGGAGCGGGTGGGGGCGGTGCAAGCGGGGGAGGTGAGAGCGCGCGGCGGGGGAGGGGTCGGTTGCGGGAGCAGCTAGGGAGAGAGAGGGAGTGACTGGGGGTGGGCCGACGGGGTGGGGGGCCAGGCTGGGTGGGGACAGGTGGGGGGGGGCCCGCGTGGAGAGGTGGTTGGCGTGGGCGTGTGACCCAGGGAGAGGGTGGTGGTGTGTGTCTTTGGTGGGGCCCAGGGGCAGAGAGGGTAGGGTGTGGGGCTGTCAAGGTGTTGAAGGGGGGGGGAGAGAGAGAGGTGGGGAAAGGGATAGGATTAGGTGGCGGCCTGGGATAGGTTAGGGGGAAGGGGCAGGGTGACATGGCGAGAGCCGATTGGAGGGAGTGAGGTGGCTGGAGGGGTGGGTAGATAGGACTGGGGTAAGAAAAGATTTGGGGTGGGGTCTAAGCTGGACCGATTTTTATTCTGGGGGTGGTCGTTCGGGTCGAATCGGCCCATTCGACTGCCCCACTAAAAATAATTAACTATTTTATTTATTTCAAACCGGGCTTTTGCAAACCGATAGCAGACAAAACAAAATAATCCGGTGACCCGGGTTTTGCGTTTGAACAAAGACGGGGCGTTTAGAAAACACAAACAGGTTTTTCCGAAATTAGTTTTATGCAAGCAAATGCAAGATGATGACGATGCTCAAATGCAATGTGGCATGATGACATGAGCATGCGGTCATGACGATGCAATGCACAAAAACAACGCGATTTTCTAGTAGTGGTTTTGCGGGATGCCACATCTTCCCAGCGCCTCCAAGTATCCTCTCCTCCGAGCTCTTCCTCTAGTGAGTGAGGGTAACTCCTTCATTCATCTTGTTTGTGTGGAAGTTGTTGTTCTTGGTGGAAACTCGTTTTAGAGGATACTATGTGATTCCTTTACCCGTTAGATTCCATAATCTTGCAACCCTAGTGCCCGATCTGCATTGGTATGGTGAATCTATGGTGAAACTGCCTTTTTCACAAGGCTGCATAATCCGGCAAGGCTGGATAATCCAGCCTGGAGGTTCATACCTGTTTCAGTTTTGTCACAGCTTCCTGTATTGTGTATCGTTGGACCATGGGTTGTTTTTATACTGTCTCTAACATTCCTCTTAGACTTGTGTGTATGCCTATCCCCATGCTACCTATCTATTTCTCCTCACAGGTGGTTCTAGTGCTCCCAAGACCTACAAGCGCCGTCCTCATGCCTGTTATCTCAGGACAAACGAAGAAGGTATGCTTGTTGACGAGGTTGAAATCAGAAGGCGGCAAAGAGAGGCAGCTAAGATGGCTGAACTGGCTAAGTCTTTGAAGAGGACCACTCAGAAGAAGAGCAAGGGCAAGCAGGCCCGTGACAATTACAAGGATTTGGATATCATTGAGTACTCTGCCATTCGCCACCGTGATTTGTATGAGAAGGATGAAAGTGATGAGCCTCTGAAGGACAGTATGTTTTGGTGCTCACACTATGGGTACATTCATGATGATGTTTATGCATCTCTCAACATCCGCCTCATGCATCCTATGAATTTGACTGAGGCTCAATGCAAGCCAAGACTTTGTGAGTCTTTGGATGTGACTGGTAGAATGGGGCTGCACCATCTCCTAACATTGCAGTGTAGCTATGACTCATCGATTGTGAAGAAATTCTTTTCTACACTTGTGATATGTGGAGATGAGCTTCACACCATGAAGTGGATGACCGTGGGCACTATGATTCAGTATGATTTCCGCACCTTTGGTCAGGTCCTTGGCTACGCTTTCCATGGTCATGAGACTCCTTCTGGCCATCGCATTATATCTCCGATCAAGCCCAGCAAGGATTCTGCTCTCGCTCCTTGCCTTACTTCCAATGGGGTGGCTGGTACTTTCTCTGGACTCTCTCCATTATATGCATCTCATGTTGGTTTGTTCCGGGATAGCATTACTCCGAGTGGGGGAAACAATGATAAGATTCATGGTCACCTTGTGCCCCTGCTTGACTTTTCCCATGAGTGTGCCACCAATGCCGAGTTAGCTATTGGGTACAAGTTGGATGTCATGGATTACATCTACCATTATATGACAGATGCAATGTTCAATAGGCTCTCCATTCCTTTTGCTCCATATATAATGATGCTTATCAAGCATATGCTTCCCCATGAGGAGTTTGGTGGCAATTTATATGGAGTGCACAAGTCCAAGAAGATCTACAACAAGGCTCAGAAGACCTCCCATCCTTCCTTAGCTCCAGAATCCTTCATGCATGATGCTCGGGCTGGTGGACGTAGGCCCCCAGTGCCTCCTTTGGCCCGTGAGGTCAAGCAGTTGAACTGGTTCCAACAGAACATCTTGTGTATGGGGGTTGACACTCACAAGGGCCAGTATGAGGCCCATCGGCAGCGCCATGAGATGGCCCACACCCAGCAGCTGATTCTTCATCATGTGTCTCGGGCGTCAGGCCATCCTCCTCCTCCTACATCTCTGGAACAATATGCTCAGTGGAACACCTCAGGGATCAACTATGGAGAGCTTGAGCGTCACCTATTTCCTGCACCATCTAGGGAACTAACTCCTCCAGCCAATGATGATGATGAGTATGATGATGAGGAAGAGGAAGGGACGGGGACGACGATGATGATGATGAGGAATACGAGGAGTGATATCTTGGGGCGTTAGCATCGCTCTTCTTCCTTTTGGCGTTTCGATGCCAAAGTGGGAGAAGTAGTTCTATTTAGGTCTCTGTGGATTTGCATGGGTCGGGCGCAAGCATTTGCATTTTTTATTGTTCGTTCTCTTATCAGTTGCTTGTGCCCATTTAGCGTTGAACTTATATTTGTGTTCCTTTTGTATGAGACTATGTCATGTGGCACTATGGTTTATGTGTGGACTTATCTGTGTGGAATTTTGGAATTACCTATGGTCCTTATCTATGTGGAATTCTAGAATTATCTATGGTCATATGGAATTCTGGAATCATATCTATTGATGCATCAAAATGGTGGGATGTTTCAAGGCCTAATATTCTTGCTTATCATTTTGGCTGGGTCATCTCCCGGTGGTATGAAGTGTTCTCCTAAATCATCTTTGATATAGCTGGCAATCTTATGAAATTGGCTTGTTCCTTTGTGTGTGCATTTGTATTCAAATGCAAGTTGTCTATATGCACACATTTAGGGGGAACCTCTTTCATTGCTTGAGATGATGTTAGTAGGTTTTATTGCAAATCCTAGTATTGTCATCTAACACCAAAAGGGGGAGATTGAAAGAACATTTCATGATCTCTAGTGTTTTGTGTGTTAGATAACAATATCAAGGATTATTTAATGTGAGTTGAAGTGCTACAGGTCTTAGCAAATTCAAAAGGAGCTCAAAGGTGTTTTTGGGGGGCGGATAATCTGCCCCTGCCAAGGGCCGGATAATCCGCCCCTCCCCCAATCAACAAAGGAAGCAAGGGTGCGGCGTACTGCATGGGGGGAGGATATTCCCTCCGATTGTCTGGCTTGGGCCGGAGTCTTTGCCCAGGCCGGATAATCCACCCCTAGGAGTTTTGCAAAGGGTGCCATAGCGCGGTGCACTGCATGGGGGGCGGACAATCCCCTGGATTTTCCGGCCCTGGGGCGGACTTTTCCCCAGGGCAGACAATCCTCCCCTTGGTTATCCGCCCCCTCGAGGAAATTCATCAAGACGAACACAGTGCGGCGTACTGTGTGGGGGGTGGATTTCCCCCGGACTTTCCTGCTCTGGGGTGGATAGTCCGCCCCTAGTGGGGGCGGATAATCCGTCCCCAAACTTCTCCAACGGCCAGTTCTGGGCAAGGGGTATTTAAACCCTTCTCTCCCCTCTTGCCAGAACTCTTGATTCATTCGAAAAAGACAAGACCTGTTCTTCAAGTTCCAACAAAGAAATCTCCACCTTCACCCACCCAAAGGCCCCGATCTTTGGGGAATCGAAGGAGGAGGGCTAGATCTTCATCAACAGCAATCAAGCGCTTCACTTCCCCTCCATTCACTTGGAGGATTCTTTCTTGCAAATATCTAGATCCTTGTTTTGGTTATTTGATAATCCTTGTTCTTGTGGCAGCTTGTTGTCATAACGGGAGCCTCCAAGTCGGTTGTGGATGTGTGCCCCGCTAGAGTTGTAAAGGCACCGGTTCCCATCTTGAAGGGTACTAGTGGAGAGGTGCATCAGACCTTTGGTTGCGAGATCCATCGGAGAATAGGGTGTGGCCTATTGTGTCATGGTGGTCTTAGAACCGCCCACTTCTCCAACGCAGACGTACTTCCCTTAACAAGGAAGGAACTGCGATAAAACAAATCCCTGTGTCTCCACGTGCTCCACTACAGTTTCCTCGCTCCTCACTTTACGTGTTTAGTAGATAGATTTGCATATAGGTAAATTCTATTAGTTACATATCTAGAGAATTTACTTTGTGTCAAACCTAAAATTGAAAAAGAAATAAAAATTGAGTAGCACCAATTCACCCCCACCCCCCTCCAGGTGCCCATACGGTCCATTTTACCTAGCTCTCGCAGCTTAGATCTTTTTCCATGTTCTAGCTCATAGTTCTAAGCTGTGAGCTGGTGTTCTAGATCTGTACTTGAGCATTCTGGCAGTCAGTTTTCATGTTGTCCTATGATGATTGCCATGTGTTGTAGGTAGGATTAGTGTTATAAGTATAGTTCTTACCCTAGAACTCAACACATTGTTATCCCTGCTGCCATAGGAGAAGGTTGCATTACCTGATCTGTCTGCAACCTCTGTGCTGCCTCTGCGTTATGTGCCGATGCCTGATGCGGTGGCTAGGAGGAAGTTGGCCATGTCATGGCCACCATACCTGTCCACTTCGTCCTAAATTGGGTCATCCAGTTGATCGAGAAAGGGGGTTCAGTAGTGTGGGGATTCAGATAGGCGGACATGCACTTGGTTGCAGATGATGTCTTCAAGTTCTGCGGCTGGATAGTCACTCTGAACCAGGTGTACAACCACATGAGGCACTGGAGAGTGTGCTGGATTTGGGTGTTGAGGATCAAGAGGCTTGAGAACATGCGCTGGATTGAGGATATCTCTACTATCATGATGGACAGTGAAGCTTACTATGAGCACATCAAGGTATGATATATTTGCACTTGCATCATTTTTTGTAATGCTCACATATGAACTACATGCCATGAACTAACTGTGACTCTCATGTAGGCGCAGCCATCGCACACCGAGTTGATCAACACGCCCATTGGGAACTATGCTCATATAAAGATGATCTATGGTCCTCGCATTCTCATTGTGCTCGTCTCTGTGACGGTGATACACTATGCTCTTACCCACCTGATGGAGCACATCGGACATGCGACCAGGTATCTTGCCATGACCCTTGAGCGTGGGTTGATATGGTTTACGGCCTTCGTGAACAAGCACTACCTCTAAGCAGCGGGCTGGGCTGTTCGAGGAGGTTCTGGTGGTGGTGTTGATGATGATGGCTATGATGTGTCTTTTGGGAGTAGCTAGGCTGATGAACTATGGTTCTGGTGACCCCTGAACTTTGGTCTGTATATTTTGGGAGGTGGTATTTAGTTATAACCCCTCTGTATGTGATGAACTAGTGCTGCATCACAGACAGTTGCTCGTGAACTCGTACTGCAGCACACACGCCATGACTTATTATGATGAACCTATTGGGCCGCGGGCCGATAAACAAAACTTTTATCTAACGCGGTGCTCCCAAGATCCAGCTCAGGTAATAGGCCACGAGATTTACCACTAGACGCGAAGGTGCGGATTATCGATGTAGCGCGCCAGTTGATGCAGTGTCGATCGATCTCACGAACAGCTCCTCCGGATCCACACAAACTCCTTCGCCAGATCCCTTTGTCTCTAGCGCCACACATGCAACGCCTCTACCGGTATCCACACGTACAGGAAGGAGCTCGGGCAGGGGACTGCTAGATCATGTCTAACCCAATTTGGGAGTGGAGAAAGTGACGGCTAGGTTAGGGACTATCCCTTGTCGCTCCACTTTGCATACCTAGTTGGGCTCAACTGTTGAGGCCCATCTAGGTTGTACCCCAACAACCACATGGATCTCATCCACATGGGCTCCTTACCCTTAAGTGTGTGACCATGCAGGTTCACATACACATGGAGACGACATGAGCTACACCTCTAAGTATCCCGTCATGGCTTTGAGTCTCACCCACTCCCATGAACACTTCGTCTCAAGTCGATAGATGGTAGAGGCCTCTAGCAAGACGTGCCATCTCCCAAGTGTCATAAAGTCCGGAAGACAAACCTTCAATATAAATTTTTTCCAAGTCCCTTTGCCACACGATATACCTTTTTAAGCTATAGGCAAGTAGTTGCCATTCATTTAATAGCTCAACCTATCTTCTCGTACCATGATATACGATTCACTGGACTAACCCTTAGTCTGACTCCTCAGTTAATGCTTAACCGAGTCGCGCATGACCATGCTTCTAAATCATATCACACGAGAGGGCCCAGAGAATATCTCTCCATTACGGAGGGGCAAATCCCATCTTGGTAATCCATGTCACGCAACTTGATTCACAACTGATGACCCACAAGTATAGGGTATCGCAACAGTCTTTGAGGGTAGTATTACCCAATTTATTAATTCGACACAAGGGGAGCCAAAGAATACTGGCAAGCCTTAACAACTGAGTTGTCAATTCAGCTGCACCTGGAAATAGTTCTTGCTCACAGAAGTTTATTAGTAGCAACAATTTGTAGTAGCAACAGCAAAGCAATAACAACAGTAAAACAAGAGCAATAGTAACAGTAGTAGCGAACAGTAGGATATGAGCATGGTAGGAATAGGGATGGATGGACGGGCGTTGCATGGATGAGTCTAAACATGTAACTTCAAGATCTAGGGCAATTGCAGATAAATAAGAATAAACATCCAAGTACTAAACAATCATAGGCATGTGCTCCATATATAGTCATGCGTGCTCGCAATGAGAACTTGCACAACATCTTTTGTCCTGCCAGCCCGTTGCAGCGGGGCCTCAAGGGAACTACTGGCAATTAAGGTTCTACTTTTAATAGAGCACCGGAGCAAAGAATTAACACTCCATGAACACACGTGATCATCACATCACAGCCATCCCCTCCGGTTGTCCTAATTTCTGTCA
Organism: Avena insularis; assembly: GCA_023614405.1. NCBI lineage: Eukaryota > Viridiplantae > Streptophyta > Magnoliopsida > Poales > Poaceae > Avena > Avena insularis. Next base: position 898,710 of record JAJUPC010000095.1, read on the forward strand.
CTTTGGGGCCTTTGGATCCAGACAATGATATGTGTACACAACTTGTAGATAAGATCACAAACAATGCTATCATAATGATTCAATAATAGGTTTAGATCTGAGATCATGGCACTCGGGCCCTAGTGATAAGCATTAATCACAACAAGTTGCAACAAAGTCAAATAGCACTAATAGAGATACTAGGCACCATGCCCTAACAATCTTATTCGATTACATGATAGAACTCATCCAATCCCTACCATCCCCATAGCCTACAGCAGAGGATTACTCATTCATGGATGATGGAAACATGGATGGTTGATGGAGAGGTGTTGGTGATGACGATGGCGATGATCCTCCCTAAATTCTACGTCCCGGCAGGGTGCCAGAACGGAGTTTCTGGTTCCGAATCGCGGTTTCTGGTGGTGGCGGCGCAGCAGAACTCTTTTTGGAAAAACGTCGAACCCCCCTCGATTTTTAGGTCAAGAGGCATCTTATAGGCGAAGAGGGAGGCCGAGGGGGTGCTTGGGGGAGCCACACCCGCTCCAGGCATGGGCTGGGCCCACCCGCACGGCAGGGGTTGTGGGCCCCCCAGGGCTCCACTCCGTATCGTACTCTAGCTCCGTGAGTCTTCTGGTGAAATAGGATTTTTGGCATATTTTTCGGGATTTTTCCCGATAGTTGATTTTCTGCACAAAAACTAGACACCGAGGTAATTCTGCTGAAAACAGCGTCAGTCAGTGTTAGTTGTATCCAAATCACACAAGTTTAGAGGAGAAACAATATCAAAAGTGTTTGGGAAAGTAGATACGGTTTGTACGTATCAACTCCCCCCATGCTTAGCTTATTGCTTGTCCTCAAGAAATTCAGTTGAAAACTAAGTGCGATAAAAGAACTTTCACGAACACATTTGCTTCATATGATGTAAATATTCTCAACACAGGAGTAGATACTTAGACAATTCACAATAAGAAGTATGCAACTAAGTCTACTCAATAGTCATTGCAAGCTAGAAGAGATTCCAACTCAAAAATAATAAGTAGCATGAAACATAAACATAAGAAACATTGCAATGCTCATAAGAAGGTATGATAGAATGGTATCTCACTTGCCTTTGTTTGTAGAGCACAATATGAATGCTAAGGAACCTCTGAAGTTCAAGTGAAGACTAGAAGTAAAGATATCAGAGGTACAAGCATCAAAGTCATGACATAATTAACCAAGTTTTGAGACAAACACAAGAATGACAACTATGCTCTCAAGAAGGTGATCATAGAATAAGTCGTGACTCAACAGGGAAGTTGAAAAGGTTTTGAAAAGTTTGACAGGCTTCTAAATTCTAAAAGTAAGGTACTCATTAGCTTTGAGCTCTCATTGGCCCTATCATAGGCATCTTTACATTATTAAGGTGAAAGTGAGGTCCAATATGAGTTATATGCTTGACAGACCATAAACTGGAAATCCCATGTCCCTTGAGTACGAGGGACACTCCTCATGCTACTCAACTTTAGTTACCTGTAAGTTCTTGTCATTGTAAATACATGCATATCATAGAGAACCGCCAACGGGGTACCCCTTGCACATGATACAGGAGCTATCCCATAGTCAAAATGACAAGGAAAGCAGACAATGAGCATCTCAGCGATCTTTTTAGTTGCTATTTGCATAGGTTTTTATTGAGGATGCTTCACAGATTGCTCATTATGGTTATGCTGCGAGTTTCCACCATGATTATGCATGGCTTAGGCTAGCGGCCCAAGCGTTTCTCTAACATATATATATAACTCCATGAACTCATAAGCTCCCCTTTTATTTCACACCGACGACATGCGCAAACAAAATATCATGATATCAACTGGATATGTATCCATAAGTGTTGAAAGCCTTCCCCGTGACATCATAGTTCTGCTAACTCCTAGCCTATAATTTGCAAGCATATAACTTTCATGGACAGTCACAATGGTTCAGGTTTATTAAGTGCAAGGAATAAAGTGTTCCATCAAGTTTGTGAGAGCTTTACTAACTAACTTTCTCAAAACAAGCAAACATTTTATTTGGAAGAAAACAAGGCATAATGAATATGCACTGAATAACAAATGATGCGAATAGGTAGGTATGGTGGACACTGTTGGCAATATTGGTTTTGGGGAGTTGGATGCACAAGTAGAGCTCATACTCAGTGCAAGTGAAGGATAGCAATAGAGAGGGAGCGACAAACGAGAGAGCAATAACTGTCAAACTCATGCTTGCAACAAAATAGGACTAATTATGGCAAGAAAGTGATACAAGAACTTTGAGGCAAAATAAATCATCGAGGCTTACTGACTATTGTTTAGCCATATGCATGCGTGAGCATGTGCCAATTCGGTTCACATGAAACATTCAGAGGAGGATACCACAATATCATACCAAGTTATGAATAGAACAATGCAAGCAAACATTCATATGACATGCTACAAATTATTAGCAAGTTGGAGCTAATCACAAGAAATAAAGAACTACTAAGAACCCATAAATAACATACACCTTACATGAACAGCCTAAGCATGCTCACCATGATGAGTATATGTACAAAAATGAAAACAAATAGAGTTTGTTACCAGCCTCTTACCACACCTCAAGTTGTCTTAATCTTCATTATTGCCCTTCACTTGTGTGGCTTGAATAATAACATGAAACCCAAACTCCACTGAGGAAGGCTAAACCCTGCAAAGAACTCACAAAACCAAAGAAGAACAACAAATATTTTTGGTATTTTCGATTTTTTAAAGCAAGCAAACAAAGCAAAATCTTTTTGGATTTTTCCTTCAACCATAAATGCTTTTGAGTTGATTCCAACTCTCAAAAATCACATTTAACAAGACCTTTCTGAATATATAAAAATATCTAGGTTTACTTGCAGAAATAATGGACAAGTAATAAAAGAATGCCCCATAGGCATTTCTAGTCACTTTATTTAATTAAAATAAAAGGGTGAAACCTTATTAAATTGTGACACCACTTTAAATCACATTCCCAAGTACTGAAATATGTGGTGATGACATGTGTCAACATGATCCCATGTTTTAGTTGGAGAATATTAAATCTTAAGTAGTTTTTCAATGAGTAGAAATTACTTTTCTAAAATAAAATAATTAAAACAAGTGCTTTAATCTTTGTGATAATAGTGATAATGCTAGATCATCTAGTGTGAACCTTGGTATGATAAATAGAATTAGTTAAGTATTTTTTGGTGATTGTGTACCTCATATTTATTTATAGACGCTACTACCGACCAAGGATACGAGGAGGAAGGAGACTACTATGAGGAAGAAGCAGAGGAGAACTTCAACCACTGCACTTCACAAGGCAAGCTAACACTTGCAATTGTGAAAGTTAGATAACATATGCAATGCACTAGGCAAGCCGTAGTTATACCAATGAATGAGACCAAATCCCAGTTTTACTTGCAAGCTTAGTTATTTTATTTCTTTATCAAAGCTTTTATTTAGGTTTACTTAGTAATTTGTAGAGCTAAGAAAGACTTTTGAAGGTAGCATAAAGAGCATAAAACTTGGCCTAAGTTAGATAATCTTAATGTCATCCTGAGGCATGAGATTGAACTTAGATCATTCACACTTGATTACCACCCCTCATTAGTGTTTATCCCCACTTGTAGATGCTAGTGCTAAGCATAAAACTTGATCACTTTAGATGGGATTACTTGGTGAAAATGATTATGAAAACCTTAGAATGATGAGTCATTCTAATGAAATGTTTTGACATGTGTTCTTGAAACACCATATGATTTTGATGATGAAAATTGTTGAGGCATGAGCCTTAGCCCTTTATAAAACTGATAGTTGTCTGGATGCGATACCATTCCAATTTTACCATACAACCACAATACCCGAAATTTGGGTAGGGCTTGACTGGAAATTTATATACCTTAGTATGGGTTCCCTTGCAGACAAGGTTTGAGCTGAGGCTACCTTGTGAAGATTGTCCACATGTGCACTTCCCAAGATGACAGTTGGTCATGGTTGGGAGGCCAAACTCATAGGAGAGGTGCCTATACTAGGGCGTGTAATTGAAAGGTTAGGATTGATCATCCGCATACTAAGTATGGTGAATTCAGGATTGTTCCTGACGGATGTATAGAATATTGTGGTGAAAGTGTACCACCTCTGCAGAGTGTCAAACTATTCAAATAGCCTCGTCCGTGGTTATGGAATGTTGGAGTGGCCATACTGTTCCATCGTCAGATGTTTTCAAAATTACTTGTGAAATGAATCATGACTTTGACTTGACCACAATAGGGTTGTGATATGAAAACTCAAGTTCCCACTTAGGTGTTATAAAACTTTCAACTAGATTTCTTTGCTTATGAACTCAGTTAGGGTAATTCTGGCTTTTTGCAAAACAACCTAGAGCTTAGTATTCCTACTCAAAACCACTTCACTTGTTAGTCTTAGGTTGCGAGTACTTAAAGAGTACTCATGGCTTTATCCCTGGCTATTCCTGTGGCCATACTATAGAGAGGACTATCAGGAGGATGGACCGCAGGAAGGTTACGACAACTAGGATCATCTCCCATCATCAGCATTGCCTGTGACCCTGAAGATGGAGTCTCGCCCACGCTACCTGACATGGTTATACCCTATGGGTACACAACATTAGCATACCTGGTCCAGCCCAAGGAAGGCCCACAAGAATATACGTGGCCTATGGAGATTTTCAGGTGGCCCAAGCCCATGACATCTTCGGATCCTTGGAGAGCAAGACTAGAACAGATAGAATATTCAAAGGGGCAAACCCTGAACTTGTAACCAACTACACACGTCCATGCCAGATTGCATCTACGCACCCCTGTAACCTTCGGTTCCGCCGTAATCAAGAGCAGACAAGTGGGAGTAGGGTTTTCCCTCTGGGGGCCTGAACCTGGGTAAATCTTGTGTCCCCTAGTTGCATGTCTGTTAACCGTTCCGCGATCTCCAGCACCCCCATCTTCTCCAAAACCCAAGCTCATAACAATGGGCATTGACGAGTTGAAACCTCGTCAATTGGCGCCGTCTCTGGGAATCGGGGGTGCTGATTGTGCGATCGTGACAGTCCAGACCAAAGCGATCTACAACTCCTCGGCGACGGAGAGCCATATCCTCTTCGACGCTTTCGACTTCACCACCCACTTGCCAGCCACCATGAAGGACTTCGAGCCCGTAGGCGACGGAATCGAGATCCTGTTCGGGAGCTTCTGCTTCCAGGTGGGACAGACCGGCACTCTCCGCCTCCCAGAGCGGTTGCCACTACCATCGATCAGGCCCGCCTCATGGGTCCCGAATCCTAGCATGCTACGCATGTCAACATCGACAGATGAGTCATACGACAGCAGCAGCTGCAACTCAGATATGTGCGACCCCCCGTCGAATGAAGGAACCTATGGTTTCCGATCCAAAAACTATGGCAGCAGTGATCCAATCCACGAGCCCTACCAGTGCGCCGTGGTCATCCAAAGAGACGTGGAACAACCACCAGGTTCGAGTGCCCACGTGACGCCACCCAACCCACAGGGTAGAAACGGAGAAAACAGGAGGCAACCATCCCCCCCCCCCCCGCCCAACGACGACGACCCCGATGCCCATCGAAAAATTCACCTCAGCGAAGAAGGATGGCACTAGGCACGCAAAGCCGTGGCGGGAAACAAGATCCTACCTGTGGACGGTTCACGGGACCTGCTGATGGCATACCACCTACTCCTCATTGAAGAGCACAAAAAGCAGGTGAAGATGCAAGAAGTACTCGATAAACGCAAGCAAGTGTCCTCGGAGTCTAGCGCGCGGCAAGCTGCGCTATCCCCCGCTGGGGGCTCCAGTTCGCACGGCAACAATGCCAACAAGCATCGCTCTCGCATAGAGCACATGGATCCCGCTGCACTACGCGAGGTCACTCGAACCCTCAACACGTCCTTCATGGAGATGGACGCCAACGGCAACGTCATCCCAAAGACGTCGTAGGCTGCGATCATGGCAGCCACCACATATCTCGCGTCCCATCCACCTCCTGTGGGGGACCCGAAGAGAGCTATGCACAAGTCCTCACTAGCCAGACTCGGACTTGTTGGAGCTGCGCTCCACGAGGAGGCTGCTATGGAGCCAAAGAAGAAGGCTACGGTCAAATTCAACCGTAGCCCCACACCCTCATCTGACGAGGACGAGCACGATCTACCTCGACGACGCAAGAGCCCAAGACGTTGCAGCCGTGACTACGACGCTCGAAGCGACCTCGCTCAGTGCAAGGCCGACAAAGCACGCGCCAAACGCGCATGCTCATCTGAATCCGAAGAGGATGATGACGGAGAACTCTGCGGAGCTCGATGCTTCAGCAGATCTATTTGGCAAATACGGATGCCGAGAAACTTCAAGCTTCCTTCGGATACTCCGAAGTTCGACGGCATGCAGGACCCTAAGGCGTGGCTCAGTGACCACCTATCGTCCGTCAAGCTGCACGGTGGAAACAAAAACACTGCCCTGAGTGCCTTCAGCTGCAGCTGACAGGAGCAGCCCGGATCTGGCTCAGCAGCCTGTCCTCGGGTTCCATCCGAAGCTGGGAGGAACTAGCGTACAATTTCATCTGAAACTTTAAGGGTACCAGAAAGAGGCCAGCCTCAATCGAGGAGCTGCGGGCCTGCACTCAATGAACGGGCGAATCCATTCACTCGTACATACTATGCTGGTCCAACATCAAGAACTCTGCGGCACACATATCCAAGGAGAGAACGATCGACGCCTTCAAAGATGGCATCAAACACCAGGACTTCAAGGAAGAACTTGGGCGAGCTAAGCCCAAGACACTCAACCACCTCATGGACATCGCCAATAGGTGGGCAGATGGCGAAGATTCTGTCCACCGAGCACACTCGGATGAGGAAGATGACTACGGCCGCAGACGCGAGCGCCATAGCAAGCGAAGATCGCCTGTATACGATGATCGCGACGGACCCGAAATGGTCGCGGCTAGCTACACCGACCGCCGCAACGAAAACAACCGCAGCAGCGGCGGGTACCGTGGAAACAACTTCCGCGGTGGAGGACGCCCAACGCAAACGTGGCAACGCCGCGGCCGTGATGACGAACCCTCGGTATACGACAAGTTTTTGGGCCCATGCACCATCCACTTCTACATCGACAAGCAGGATGGCAAAAGAAGGCCAGCCACATGCTCAAGGACTGCCGCGAGTTCCATAAACTCAGCGAGGGCTTCGCCCAGATGAGACAGCAGATCCCGAACCCTAGGTTCGGACACGCACCCACACCAGGCGACATCTCCCACGGAGCTCCTCCACCATCACCTGTGGGACCTTCGAATCACGCGATCGCGCCCGTGCAAAACAACGGCGTAAACGGGTACCCCGCGCCAAAAGGGTACTTGATGATCCAAAAGGGGCGCCCAACAAACAGGGTGCAAAAGAAGATCACTCGCCAAGTCAACTTGGCTGTGACCGCCCCACCCGCAATACCTGAGTACCTTAGCGGTTCGGAGTCCTGCATCACATTTAGTCGTTCGGATCACCCCCGCCAGATCCCTCGCTCAGGTCATGCTTCCCTAGTGCTCAAGGCGCAGATCGGGGGGTTTGAGATGAGCCGCGTCTTCATGGACGGCGGCAGCAGCATCAACCTGATGTTCGCTAGCACCCTAGCAGCAATGCGGATCCCACTGTGCAGCCTGGAACAATCCGACACAACGTTCCACGGCATAGTCCCAGGGAAGGGCATATTCCCCCTAGGTAAAATATGGCTCGATGTCATCTTCGGCAAACCCAAAAACTTTCGGTGTGAGCGGCTCAAGTTTGAAGTGGTGGACTGGCCATCACAGTATCATGCCATCCTCGGGCATGTGGCATTCGCAAGATTCCTGGCAGTACCACACTACGCGTACCTGCTACTCAAGATGCCAGGACCTACGGGCGTCATCACGGTCCAGGGCAGCTTCACCCAATCCGACCACTGCGACAGGGACTTCGATAGAATCTCCCAGTCATTCGGCATGCAGGAGGAGCTCACAAGGCTTCGAGAGGTGACAAACAACGGGGCACCCCCAGTCTCCAAGCAAAACGCACCCGACATGTCATTCGACTCAACAGTCGACACGAAAAAAGGTGCAGGTCCACCCAATGGATGCCTCCAAGACGGCGCTGATCGCCAACGACCTCAGCCCCGCATAGGAAAACGTGCTTGTCGAATTCCTCCGTGAGTGCTGGGAAATCTTTACCTGGTGTCCTATGGACATGCCAGGAGTTCCCAGGGAATTCGCCGAGCACGCACTCAATGTGTTTCCAGACGCTAAGCCCATCAAACAGTCCATCTGAAGATTGTCCGAGCCACGGGCTGAAGCTGTCGGAGTCAAAGTCAACAGACTGCTCGATGCTGACTTCATCCAGGATATCAAGGAGAGCGAGTGGCTGGCAAACACTGTGCTGGTCCCTAAAAAGGACACGGACATCCTGCAGATGTGCGTGGACTTCACATCGCTCAACAAGCACTGCCCAAAGGATCACTTTCCCTCTCCCTCGGATCGATCAGATCATCGATTCGACTACAGGATGCAAGAAACTCTCCTTCCTCGACGCCTACTCAGGCTACAATCAGATTCGACTGAAGGTCGAAGATCAGGAGAAAATGGCGTTCATCACGCTGTTCGGAGTATTCTGCTACAACATAATGCCCTTCGGGCTGAAGAACGTAGGTGCCACGTACCAGCGGTGCATGCAGGCATGCCTGAAGAGCCAGATCGGCCGCAACATACAGGTCTATGTCAACGACATAGTAGTCAAGACAAGGGAGGCCAAGACATTGATCGACAATCTCCGCGAGACGTTTTACAACCTCGATCACTACAAGATCAAGCTGAACCCAGAAAAGTGCGCCTTCGGCGTCCCATCTAGCCAACTGCTTGGCTACTTCATCTCTCAGCGAGGGATTAAGGCGAACCCGAAGAAAATCCGGGCCATACTGGCCATGGAGAAGCCGAAGAACCTCAAATGTGTCCACCAGCTTGCTGGGCGCATCGCGGCGTTGAGCAGATTCATCAGCCGCATGGGTGAGAAGGCCCTGCGTTTCTACTAGCTGCTATGCAAAGCAGAAAAAATTGAATGTACACCTGAAGCAGACGACACATTCGAAGATCTGAAGCGGCTGCTCTCCACCTCGCCCGTCCTGGTCACACCAAAGGAACGCGAGCCTCTGCTGCTATACATAGCAGCCACACATCAGGTGGTCAGCACCGTGCCCGTGGTCGAACAACCCAAAGATGGCAAGACCCATGGGGTCCAACGCCCAATCTACTACCTCAGCGAGGTATTGACACCAACAAAATAGAGGTACCCTCACTACCAGAAACTCGCCTACGGCGTGTTCATGACGGCTCGTCGGCTGAGCCACTACTTCCAAGAGCATCAGGTGATGGTCGTCAACGAGGCGCCACTGAACAGCATCCTGAACAACCCCAAAGCTATAGGACGCATAGCCCTGTGGGGCATCGAGCTGTCCACTCTAGACATAGTCTATGAGAAGCACCATGCGATCAAATCTCAGACCTACCGGACTTCCTCATCCACTGGATGGAGCTACAGCTGCCAGACATCCCGGATATGACGCAGTCATGGACGATGCACTTTGACGGCTCCAAGCGCGAGGCTGGAGCAGGAGTCAGGGTCATACTGACATCCCCGCAGGGCGACAAGATGAAATACGTCCTCCGGATGAAATTTTGGGCCTCCAACAAAGAAGCCGAATACGAGGCCCTCATCCACGGCATGAAGATGGCCAAGATCTGCAGCGCAACGCGCCTAGTCATCTATGGTGACTCAAACCTTGTCGTCCAGCAGACGATGAACGAGTGCGACACACACGCCGCTAACATGATCGCGTATCACGCGCTCTACAACTCACTCGAAGGAGACTTTGACGTATGCGAGCTTCGGCACATTGGAAGAGAAAGCAACGAAGAAGCCGACAGACTCGCCAACATCGGCTGCACCTGTGCATAGGTGCCACCAGGTGTGTTCCTCGAACAAATCTGCGTGTCTTCCAGCAAAAGGAAATTCCCCAAAGGATCACCCGAAGAAGCAGAGCACTCGGGGGTTGTGCTGGTCAACCTGATGCAGGTCATGACAATCGAAGAAACATGGATGCAACCATACCTTCGGTACCTGATAAACAGAGAATTGCCTGATGACCTGACAGATGCCCGGCGCATATCTCGTCGGTCCAAGGCCTTCACCATCAACAATTGCGTTCTGTACAAGCACGGCATTTTGGGTGTGCTCCAAAGGTGCATCACCATCGGTGACGGTAAAACCATCCTCCAAGACATCGACGAGGGCATCTGCGTCCATCACACGGGAAGACGCGCCCTCGTCGCCAAAGCTCTACGAGCTGGGTTCTAATGGCCAACGGCCATGAAAGATGCCAAGGACATCGTCCGAAGGTGCAACGGCTGCCAAAGGTTTACAGACAAACCACACACACCAGGATCGGAGCTCAGGCCCATACCCCTGGCCTAGTCCTTCGCCCAATGGGGCCTCGACATGATCGGCAAACTGCCCAAATCCTCGAAAGGAGGCCACGTCTACCTCCTGGTCGCAGTCGACAAGTTCACCAAGTGGATCAAAGCCATGCCAGTTACCAACCAAAAGGCCAAAACGGCCGTGAAGTTCTTCGAGTCCATAGTCTACAGGTTCGGCGTGCCGCACAGCTTCATCACGGACAACGGGTCGAACTTCATCTCCAAAGAATTCTAGGACTTCCGCGAAGGCCTAGGGATCAACATATCATATGCCTCTGTGGCGCACCCGCAAACCAACGAGCAGGCCGAAAAGGCCAACGGCCTCGTAGGCGGCGGCATCAAGAAACGCCTACTCAGCCCACTCGAACGGATTGCGAGAGCCTGGGCAGAAGAGCTACCCTCCGTCCTCTAGAGCTTGCGCACAACGCCAAACAGCTCGACTGGCTACACGCCCTTCTTCATGGTGCACGGAGCCGAAGCTGTGTTACCTGCAGAAGTACGCCATAAGGCCCCATGGGTCATCGCTTACAGCGAAGCCTAATCAACGGTTGCACTCGAAGACGTCATCGACACACTTGACGAGGCAGACGACATCGCCGTGGCTCGCTCGGCGGTCTACCAGCAAAGCCTCCGCAAATATCGCATCCTTCGGTTGCGCCCAAGGTCCTTCGTCGAAGGAGACCTCGTCTTATGACTCAAGCAAGAGCGGCCAAAAAATCTCGAGTCACCCTGGGAAGGACCCTACGTCATCACCGAAGTCATCCCAGGTGGCGCCTACCGCCTCAAGCATGTAGAGTCTGGAGTCGCATACTCCAACCCATGGAACGTCGCACAAATGCGACGCTTCTACCCCTAGATATCCCTCGTTACTTTCAGTAAGGCTACTCAGCCAAGGCTACTCAGCCGAACAATGTACCTCCTTGTTACTATATGAATAATAGCTAAGTGTCTCGCCTAAAAATTTATCCCTTTTTTCTCACACTACTTTATATTGCAACACACTCGGAGGCTCCGCCTCACCTCACGACTTCGTCGACTAAGGATAAACGCATGTACACCTGAGTAGCTGATCACGTCAGGCTAACGAAAAGGGCATGCATACAACCAAGCACCACGTGCTAATACAAATAACCATTACAACAAAGGGCACAACAAGCCAACTAGTATATACAAGTTTTACATCTATCTTTTTTACAGGGCCTACCTATTCTGAAGGATCACCTGCGCCCGATGCTCAAAAAGATCTACAATCTCTTCGGCATACTGCCTAACAGCCGTGTAGTGTGGGCGCATGTCCCATAGGCCACCATTCGGTCGAGGGGGCGGCCCAATCGCCACAGCCGCAAGATTAACATCGGCAACGTAGCCGCACGAGGGAAAGGGCGGCCTTCACCCCCGCAACCAACTGGTGCCGCACCAACTCCCTGACGTGACCCACGTCTCGAAACTTCGCTAGCAAACCCCATAGAGTTGAAGGCGCTTCATCAAGGAGAAACATGACGTGCAGAATCGATGCCAGAGAATTCTCACCTGCCGCAGCACCCGTGACACCTGGTGAGTGTGATCCTGCATAGTCGCAAGGACAGTGGCCCGGTCGCGGTCCATCCAGAAAAAACCTCTGGCTTCCATATCCTGCTGGGTCAAGCAGTTGATCCGAACTGCAACACGCTCCTTCTCCTCCCTTGGAACAAGGTTGGCACCTGCAGAAAATACAGAGTAAGATGGCACGCACAACAGGCACATCCGAAAACGAGCAGCATCTCAAGGAAACTTACACTACAGCTGCTCGGCCAACTGCCACAGCTCCCCCATCAGATACTCCTCCCTGGTGGTAGTCCGCTCTGCCTTCGATTTCCACACATCCGCATGGCCTCGGATGCCAAGTATCTCCTTCTCAAGACTACGGACACGGTCATGAAGAAAAACAAGATGCGACGCATCATCCAAAGATGGTCGCGGCTGTGGAGTAGACGAAGTATCGACGGGATCCTCACCCGAAGGTCCCTAAAGGAAAACAGGCAAGAGTATGAACAACACATGACTGAGCAATAGCTCGAAGCATCATTTATATACAACAAAAGGCCACTACGTGGCACAAGGAAACAGTTCGACAAATATTATAGCAAAAGAAGAAGACAACTATCCTAAAGCTACAATGACAAATCCTAAGCAGTCGCATCCGGAGTGGCCTTGGAGCTAGAGTGCCTGCTCTTGACCTCCTTCTGCTGCTTCGCCGCATACTCCGCCAGAAGGTCAATGAGCTTCGTCCCATAGCGCTTACAGCTTGAAGCATAGAGAGCGAAGGCTACCTCGGAACCGTCGGGAGCCGTTGGCATCTGGGAGGTGACCTGATGAAGATCTAGCTCCACCCCGGACGCCATGGCCATAGCCAGCCCCATGGAAGCGCCGATGCCCTTCTGCTTGCGCTTGTAGGCCACAGGCGCATCCGCAGACAGCGCATCCACCAAAGAATCCACATCCTCAAGGGCAGCGCCCTTGGGAACGATCTCCTTGTAGAAGCGCCCGAGGATCTCCTTGGCCTTGGCAAGGGAGCCAGCAGCAGTACCGCAGCGGTCTTAGACCGCCGCGGCGGCATCGTCCAGAGTGCTCCCGTGCTCCAAGGCACTGCGATTTAATTCAATGCCCAAGGCATCTAGAGCAAAAGAAAGACAAAGTAGGAATCAAATAAGGGCATGGAGACAGAGCAGCCGAAAAAACCAAAGACAGGCAAAAGCACTCACCAAAAACGGCCTTGGCAGAAGCCATCAGCTTCTCGGCTACCTCCTTCTCGCGCGCAGCCGCAACAGTGGTGAGCTGATCTTAGCGATCCGAAGCTTCCCGCTGAAGGTGCTCCTTGGCCGTGGCTACGTCAGCCAACTGCTGCTGAAGGCGCTATTTCACCCCAATGGCATCCTCAGCCTTCTTCTCCGCTCGCCCAAGACTCTTTTTGAGAGCATCAAGCTCGCGAAGGGCAGTGTTATTTTCATCTGCAAAAGCACCAAGAGCATACATAAGCAACACAAGCTACAGACACATGAGCATACGAAAAAGAACAAGATCCAGCTTCCATATGCTGCTGCACAAGCAGACTCGCACTGTGCACAAAGGGCTGCGGAAGGAAGTAAAATAAAACAATCAAGATTGAATCAAGGAAAGGGATCGGGGGTTGCGCCCCGCAACGAGCACAATGTCGAACAAAAACGACCAGACAAAGACTCAGGGGATCCCCCGAGGAAAAGAGGGAAAAAAGTAACTTACATGCTCAGACGGCGACTCCGAAGGTCTCGGTGTAGTCTTCTGGGAGACGATCACTCGAGCCTCCTGCGGAGAGGGCTTTGGAGCATCGCCCCCAGAGGTGGCCACCGTCTGAGAAGGAGGGGTCGTCAGTTTCGACTCCCCTATGGCCTCCTGAGTGGCCTCACTAAATGAGCCCTTAGAGGAGTGGCTGCAGGGAAAACACCAATCAAAAGCAAGAAGACAAGAAAGTAACGAATGCATCCGGAGGTACTTACGAGTCCATGTCGCTCAAGTCAAAAACGGGTAGCGCCCTCTTCTCTTTCTTATCTTCCTTCTTCCTCTTGGCCGACGTCTGCGGCTCTACAGCCCGCACGGGCACTGCTGGGATAGGTGAGGAAGAAGCGCCATCACCTTCGCTGTGGCGCACAAGGAAAGGCGGGTACCTCAGCGTCGGCGGAGTCGAGGCATCCGAAGATTCGATCGAGCTCCGTGCCCACTTACGGGTCTGCCCCTCGCTTGCCTCGGGGGCTTCCTCAGTCGGCGACTGCACCGACGGAAGCTCGGAATCGGAGTCCACAACTTCGTTGTCCGGCGCAATCAAAAACCTTTCGGGTAGTGGAGGCATCATGCCAGCCACCTTGAGCTCCTGCACAATGAAGACATAAACGTTCAGTACAAGCAATCAAAAGGAAAAGCACTCGAAAAAAGGCGCTACGCGCACGACGCAAATCTACACCTGCGGAACTAGACTTGCAGCACTGAAAGGGGGTGTCAGTGACTTCCCCGGAAGGTCCTCGTCGGACTTGTACTTCAGCAGTGGCTGAAGAACTCTGTCGAGGTACCCCCTAGAGCGCTCCTTAGCCGAAACTCTCGTCGGGTCGCGGCAGCCAGAGTAAATAAACATCGGATGCGCCCTAGCCTGGAGTGGCTGCACCCGACGTTTGAGGAAGGTGCGAATGATGTCCACACCGTTCACCTCCTTCTCCGCAACCACCTGGAGGGCCTCCACTCGACGGTAGAGCTCCTCTACCTCCTCCACCTCGCCCTCCAGGATATGGTTCTTCCAGGATCTCTTCTTAAAGATCTCCTGGGTGGAGTCGAAAGGGGCAAGGCCAAAGTTTTGCCCGTCCACTATGGAGTCGCGGTCTCCGCCAGTATTGGACAGACTCAGACATAGAAAAAGAGAAGAAAATAACAATAGGTCGAAGAGAAATGATGCAGCCGCCGATCGGATAAACTCCGTCGGAGCCGGACTGCCTCTTCACGGAATAGAGCTTCCGGAAGAGGCCAAAGTGCGGCTCGATACCGAGCCAGCACTCGCAAAAAGCAATGAAGCAGGCGATGTGGAGAAGAGAATTGGGCGAAATATGATGGAGTTGGATGCCATAGAAAAACAACAGTGCACGAAGAAAATCATGGACTGGGAGCGAGAGGCCGCGAAGAACAAAAGCGACAAACATCACCCGAAACCCTGCGGGTGGATGGGGAGTTACCTCATCGCCGGGGATCTTGACGGCCTCCTTGTCCTGCGGGATTAAACCCGCTTCACGAAGCTTGCGCAGGTCACCCTCGCGCGTCTCCAAGCGCCGCCATCCACCTTCGGTGATACGAGCGGCGGTGGTGCTCTTCTTGCCGCCGGCAGCAGCACTGGTGCCTGCTCCGGTGGAGGCCTTCTTCGATTTCCCCATCTCGGCGCGTCGACGATGATGGTGTGCGCGCAAGAATGAAAAAGGAAACGATCGGAGAACGTCCAGCGTGCAAAGGGAAAAGCTCAAGAAATGTAGGTAGTGAAAAGCAAATGGCTAAGCGTGAAAACAATCTCCAGTTTTCCCCATAGTTATAAGGATGAAGACGATGAACAGGGACCGTTCATATGGAAGCCCTAACGCCAGGATCAGATCCAACCGTCCACCTGTCAACATAGCAGGGAACCGTCGCTCGCACGCCATCCACTACGCATGGAAACCGAGGAGAAGCCGTAATTCTCGCCACGTCGCGCATGACCAGTCAACTCCAAGTTAGAAAGTGGGACCCACGTTCGTCCGGTCACGTCACCTCTGGCACCGCAGACGGTTGAGGTCACCGGTCATCAGCACTGACGTCATCAAAACCACACTAGCAACGGTTACAAAACTGCGGCTGATAGTCAAAAGTACTCACTCAAATCTACGATTCGAGCAACGACTTGGGGGATACTCCTATCAGGAGCGCTCGCCGCGCACCCGAGGCGTGATTAAGGTATCACACAAATCTTGATTCTTCGAGTCCTACATCGAGTCTACGACTCCACTACGGACTCGGGGGCTACTACCATAGGGAGGATTGATTCAAGCATCCGAAAAAATTGTGTCCTACGGACCTGAAGCCAACAACGGCTGAACTAAAGTCTCTGCTCGAGTCTATGACTCGAACAGACACTCGGGGGGCTACTCTCATAGGGAGCGATGGTCGCGCACCCTATGAATTCTTCGACTGCGATCCTTCGGATCAAAATGCAAAACCTTTTTGGCAACTTTGCCCCAACCAGCTCTAAGTGAGTAACATCCTCCTTGGCCACCCGAAACACCTCTGTGGTGATAAAATTTTGGATGGTGTGTCTGTGACGCAAAGATAAGAGCTACAGATACCACCTGATGGCCTGGTAACGCACCAGACTACGCTCTACTAGTAAAAATCCGTGCCAACAGGCACGATGAAAATACCGACGGACGCGTTGGGTACATCATTCAAAAACTACTAGGATTCGACTCCTATAACACCTCAACAGCCTGAGTCGAATTACGCCAGCATCAATTCCAGGTTCGAGTCTAGGGACTCAAGTCTGAAGAAGATCGTGTTGTTTTGCCCTAAGACAGTTAACTGACCCTGATCCGTCAGGAGAGTCAGGCACACGCATCAACAATCCCTAAAATCATACTTTGCTCTGATGAACAGAAACAACAAGCACCCGAAAGATTAAAGAGTCCTCAGCCGAATCGGCGATTCGACTAAACACTCGGGGGATACTGACATGGTTATACCCTACGGGTACACGACATTAGCAAACCTGGTCCAGCCCAAGGAGGGCCCACAAGAATATACGCGGCCTGTGGAGATTTTCCTGTGGCCCAAGCCCATGACATCTTCGGATCCTTGGAGAGCAAGACTAGAACAGATAGAATATTCAAAGGGGCAAACCCTAAACTTGTAACCGACTCGATCTGTGCCCGAGACCTGACTAACTCTATATAAAGGCTAGGAGGGTACGGCGAGGAGGGTCAATCCTTTTTCCACCGCATACACACCTCCACGGTAGATTGCATCTGCGCACCTCAAGAGCACACAAGCAGGAGTAGGGTTTTCCCTCCGGGGCCTGAACCTGGGTAAATCTCATGTCCCCTAGTTGCTTGTCTGTTAACCGTTCCGCGATCTCCATCACCCCCATCTTCTCCAAAACCCAAGATCATAACAATGGGCATTAACGAGTTGAAACCTCGTCACTGCCGTTATTATTACGTTATTCCGCTGCTATGATTGTATTAAGACTAGATCATGAGATCCTTTATTTGTTGTAAGACCTTATGTATGGTTTGTAATGGATGATGTACTGTGATATCTAATCTGTTATGTCTCGCAAAAATGGTAATCCTGGGATTGCGATGTATGGCATAACAGGCATATGGGATTAAAATTCTGGGTGTTTACATCTAGGTAGACAACTCATTGTCAATCGTATCTCATACAACTCCTGTTAGTCGGGTGGCATCATATGTCCCGTCTCCCATACGACTTTTCCCCGAGTCCTACAACCGTTGTGATAGACCTGTCTAGCTTACCGAGTGTTTCCGCAGTAAGAGTCGGACTCGAACCCACCTAGTCGGAAATAATTGGCAGTACCTCAATTTTATGAGGCCACTACCAAAATTGTCCGACTTGTGATGGTGCAAACACTGGCGGGAAAACCGACTAGACCTTATTTGAGGGATTAAATTTTACCGACTATCTAATAGAGGTAAAATAGAGACATAACAATGACACATAATAAATAAATTATAATGTGAAATGGTATGGCTCTCTTCATGGTGATCTCCATCTCCACAAAGCCTGTAATCCGACTCGTGCCAACTCTTGTCACTTGTCATCTTACTCCATGTCGCTAACATGTACATTGATTAGCATGCCATCCGGGTTCTCCAAAAAGCTACACTAGCTTAGTAAAGTAAATTATATAGAGAATCCGACACACATGTCATTATACGATAAAATGACAGCACCTAGGCTCCAGCCGGCTGACAAACCCGTGATTCACAGATCACGTATGAATTACACGCATACATCACATGCACATGAACCATACCATTCAGAGGTTCTTGCAAAAACAAGTTATGCATAGATGCGCTATCTACCGGCGTTTTGAAACTCGCAATGACATCTAAGGCGCTACGACATGGCGAAGCCGGCGGTTCCAATGGATTCCGACCATTGTTCCGACTTGATCAAACTCTTTTATAACTGCCCATTTATGGAACAACGTTTCATAGAACCTAAGTTGGCGATCCACAACTCGGATCATGCGATCACCTCAGGTCAAAGGATTCCATTGTATGAGACTTCAAATGACAACATGCTCGTTGCATCTCAACTATGAGTCAGTCCGACTCGCTAAAATCTTCAGCCGAGTCCCTGCAAGTTGGAATAGCATCACCATGCCCATGACAAGTGGAACCGAGTCATCAAGCCAACTTCACATTAGTCTAAGTTGTGTGTCCAACACAACCTCAACGACTAAGGATAGCTTGTAAGAACAACATGAATATATAGTTCCATAATCGAATCACGTATTCGATGATATATATCAGATGTTCACACAAGAGACAACTTAATAACTTTATGAATACAATAGGAAATAACATCATACATGATTGTCTCTAGGGCATATTCCCAACATAACCTATGTTAATATAAGCTAGTAGTTCTCTGAATTGCACTTTTTGAACTTTGTTCTCTATCTTGATGATGTTGTGTAAGCTCACCACACTAGCCAGGAGGTAAGGCTAGGAGGTAAGGCTAGCAGGGACAATACAGCTCTTCAAACATGCATCAATTTGCTGAAATCTTAGAATGCATGGAAGCAAACAACCGGGGCTTGGCTTCTCAACCTCTAGGGAAATGAGAATACAAGAAACCAAACGAATGACCCTTTTGGCACGAGAGGTTGCATTGCCGCGTGCAGCTTCCATGGAGCCATGATCTCCAGGTACGAGTAAATTCCACGAGCAACCAAACACTCCCTCGGTGTGAGGTTGCCGCAGCTTGCATGGCTCAACTTAGCTCACATCATCCTAGGCCACAAAACCTTTTCTTCTACCCACTAAAGCATGCTCCAATTAAAGTATTGAACCCTACATCAAATGAATGTATGTAGGTGGCTAAGTTTCATCTCTCTCTTTTTTGCGACGAATAAGTTCTAGAAATTCATATGCAATATTAAATAGGGGACTTCTACGTGTCCTCCGGGGATCAAAACTTTCGATCCCCCGGGTCCCCAACCTTTCCCTATCCCTCAAACCGTACGATCCAGACCATACGATCTAGCTACTCTCCCTTTCCCTATCCCCCAGCTTGCACGAAGTAGCACAGAACTGCAGCACCGTGAAGGCTTCCCATGAACGCCGATTTTGCAGCACCGGGCGACGCCTCGATGGCCGGCTTGAAGCAATGCGACGCGCCCCACAACGGTCGACTTGCACCACAGCGACGGTAGCACTGCGATGCCGCCTCGACGACCGGCTTGTAGCACCATGGCAAGCCCTCGATGGAGGACTTCTGTGCGCCCCCACAATGATTGGCTTGTAGCACTGCGATGGTGCGCCAACGGCGGAGCAGTCGTGGCAGCAACACATGTCGTTGTCGGTGGTTGAGCTTTGCAGCAGTTGGCACCTTGCCTTTGTAGAGATGACACCTCGCCTTCGGAGCAACAATTCCTCGCCTATGTAGCAAGGTCGCGTCGCCTTTGTAGCAACAGAGCCTCTCCATCGTACCAATGGCAGTTACCCCTTGCAGCAACACCACCCTCCATTGCTCGCAGCCACACCACCCACCACTGGTAGCGAGGTTGTTCATCCATTGTAGCAAGGCCGGCAGCCAACGGTAGCAAAGGTTGGCCTCTATTGTAGCAAGGTCGGCATCCACCAGTAGAGAAGCTTGGCCGCCATTGTAGCAAGGACGGCAGCCACCGGTAACAAAGCTTGGCCGCCATTATAGCAAAGTGTCGCCGCGCTTGTAGCATGTCGCCGCCACCTCTATAGAAAAAGCGTCATCGTTGCCTCTGTATCAAAGGGACTATATTATTGTAGCAAAGTAGCCAATGCCTCTATATCAAAAGCGTTGTCGCGCTTGTAGCAGGTCGTCGTCGCCTCTGTAGCAGGGCGCCGACGCGCTTGTAGCAAGCGACGCCTCCGCTTGTACCGAGAGCTGTAGCCGTTGTAGCATAGCGTTGCCGCCACTTGTAGCATCAGAGCCTAGGTGTTGCTCCTGCATCCACAGGCCATCCGCACCGTGGGGGAGCTTGATTTTTCGGTCGCCCCTCAAGCTCTCATGGTCGCCACCGAGTATAATAGAGGCGGAGAAAAAGGACGAGGAGGTACGTGAGACTAACGGTGGGCGAGAGGAGGAGGTGAGTGACGCCGGCGGCAAGATAGGAGGTGCTTGGCGGCATGGCGTGCAGCAGGTTCAGCGGGCTGCGAGCTCTCCGCGCCGACTCGGTTTGGGGAAGAAAGGAGAAGGAAGGGGTAAGAATAGAGAATGTGTGTGGGACCCACCGAAGGGTGTTTCTCTCCATGTCTAGGGGCGCGTGGCGTGTGAGCGACGGAAGGCTCTCGACGTCACCTAGGGAATGAAATCACGGGATCCCCCAAGGGAGTCATATCATTTTCCTATTAAATATGACTATAATTAGTTATAGTCAAGTGCAGTTCAAGAATATACAACATAACCATCAGCCGCCGCCTCCTGACCTAGCCGCTGACTCTCCTCCGCCTCTTCTATAGATCGGTTCCCCCTCCTTCGGCCAGCCTCACCAGTGTTAGGAGGGGTGGGGAACCCGATCTATGGGTGGAGTTTTCAGTAAAATTAGTGTTTTGAGAGATTAGATTAGAATTTTGATAGTCATAGTTTTTGGTTTATACGTCGATGAAGATGGATTCTTCTATAATAAGTGATTTCCAGCCTTTCGTTCAACGACGATATTTTCTTCATGGCATCAATGGCACTGTTGTAAGATTACAGTTCTATATGTATGGTCTTTCAGATCTTACTTTCTTAAGTTGATTTTGGAGTTTTTTCATAGTTACCACAAGGATTATCCTTGTAATATTGGTGTTGGCTGCTACGTCCTCGATAATGATGGTTCGTACTATCGGTTCGTCAGCGATGTCTACTAGGTTGTTCGGTTACTTTTGACTGGAATACTGATGTTGGTACTCTTGCCGATATTGACTGATTACTCTAATGGCTATGCGCGTGCAGACGGCCTTGGCACTGCGGCTCAAATTAAAATTATAGGATAACCCTCGTTAGTATTTACAGGTTGTGGTTTGGTATCTATCAGGTTTTGACTGTCTTTAGAAAAGTTCAAGATGGTGTCTTGAAAGAAGAAAGAGTTTGAAGACCTTGGTGTATTACTAGTTTTTTTTAGACTTTATTTTGTAATTTCTAGAGAGAGCCTATATATATCTACCATGTACTATATGCTACCATGAATATATTGTG
Source organism: Avena insularis (assembly GCA_023614405.1). Taxonomy (NCBI): domain Eukaryota; kingdom Viridiplantae; phylum Streptophyta; class Magnoliopsida; order Poales; family Poaceae; genus Avena; species Avena insularis. The sequence goes on from JAJUPC010000095.1 coordinate 920,217, forward strand.
ATATTGATTGTCAAAAAAAAGTGCAGTTCAAGAATAAATGACTAGCCGCGTATATATATATATATATAATCTCTATTCGATACACAGGGTGCAGAATAGTTATTTTGCACCCAATATATTTTTACGTTGTTAGATTGAAAAAATTATATTTTGTATACGAATAATTATGTTCATATATTCACCACAACCAAAAAATTTGACACAAAAATAAAGTTTATGAGTCATTATAGTGTAAAAAACATCAAAAATATATATTTTATGTCAATTTTTTTTATGACATGTAAACAAAAAAATTATGTCATTTCTAAATTTTATTATGGTCTTCTCGACTTACGAAGTAATACAAAATTTATGTGACGTAAAAATAATATACGGTTTTAAATATAGAGGATGGGTGTAGAATAGAGTTATTCTACACCCTGTGGGTCAAATAGCGTCACCCTATATATATGTATATATATGTATCGACGCAGATTTGCTACTCACGGGCGTAGCTGCACATAGGCAGAGCACCGTTGGATTTAGGGATCAAATGCATGCAACCTCTAGATGGAAGTGGGGTGGAACATGGATGAGCTAACGGTGTTAGTTTGTGCATGTATGCAAGAATCTAGGGTTTGGCATGGGTTCCAAATTAACATATTGTTTTGGCTATAAAAATTTTAGCATCTAAAATGAGAAGGGATTGAGAACAAGGATTAAATAAGTTAGGGTTTCTCAGCATGTTGTCCGTTAGGGTTTGCCTCACCTAAACGAAATTAGATAAGCTTTGTTTTGCATGTTGCTCGTTAGGGTTTGCCTCATGCAAACGAAATTAGACAAGCTTTGTTTTGATAGGGCTTCATGCATGTAGTATATTAGGGTTAGGGTTTACCTCATGTTGTATATTAGGGTTTGCCTAACCAAAACAAAATTAGATAAGCTTTGTTTTATTAGGGCTTCATGCATGTAGTATATTATGGTTTACCGTGTAGTATATTTGGTTTAGTGTTTATCGCATGTTGCTCGTTAGGGTTTTCCTCATGCAAACGAAATTAGATAAGGTTTGTTTTGCTAGAGCTTCATGCATGCATGCCAAATGAACACTAACGGCGTTAGTTCTTAGACAAATCCTGGGTCTGGATACATGTGCTTCCTATATCAAAAGAGGATAGAATCAACGGTGGATAGGCTATGCGCAGCTATGCCCGTGTTTAGCAGGCTATTTTCCATATATGTATATATATAAGGACTAAAGAGGAACTCTTTTAAGAGTTTCCTATATAGCTTATACAGGAACCCCTACCCATGAAAACCAATTATTACCGGCTGAACCGACCACCCCGATCTGAAAAAAAAACCACCCGTACCCTACTGCATCCCACCGCCGCTAGACATCCTAACTCGCGCCCGATGCTCTGCCCCTGGCCTCCCTCCCGTGCCGCCCTCCCTAGATCCTGGCTGAGCTGGTGCCCTACCCTTGGCCTCCTTCCTCCACTGGCGCCCCACCCTTGGCCTTCCTCCTCCGTCGGTGCCCCACACATGGCCTCCCCTACCTTGCGCCCTTCCCTTCCTTCCTGTCTTCCGGCGGCGGCCATGACCCCTCCCTACCTCGCACGCTTCAGCGGCAGCTGCGCCCCTTCCTGCCTTCCCGTCTGTCGGCGGCGACTGTGACCCCCCTACCTCGTGCGGCAGCCGTGCCCCTCCCTGCCTCCCCGTCTGTTGGCGACAGCCATGGCTCCCCTACCTCGCGCCATCCCCTTCCTTCCCGTCTGACGGCGGCGGTCGCGCTCCCACCTACCTTCTACTCTTCCAGCGGCGGCCGCCCCTCCTCTACCTCGCGCTCTGTCGCCGATGGCCGAGTGTCCCCTGCCTATTGCTAGTTATCCTGCCCAACCTTGCTTCGCACTGGGTAACAACGCCAGTTCGCTTCATCTGCCTCGTCGTATTACAGATAGTTCACTTCGTTATAAAAATAACAGTCTAGTTCCCTTATTAAAAATCTATCAAAAAAGAAAGTTCGGTTTGCCAAAAAATGTTCAGCATGATGAAAAAAAGTTCAAACACAGCGCTAATAAAAAGGTTCACATTTGTATTTGGAGGTACACTTCGTACACTGCTAATAAATTAGTTTGAAAAAAATCACTATGCTCAGAAATAAAAGTTCACACTACTCATAAAAAGGAAAGTTCACAAGATTTTAAAAAAAAGAGTTCACTCAGTTGTAAGAAAAAGTTCATAGGCATTAAAAATGTAGTTCACTTTGCGAAAGACATAGTTCACTTCGAGTGTCTGGATTCTCGTTATATTTGGTAGTTCACATTAGACAATGCAAAAAATTTCAGAAAACATGTTTGATTAAAAATAAAGTTTACGTACGCTAAAAAGAAAGTTTACGCAGTGGGAAAAACATAATTCACTTCGAACGCGGACGGGGTTCTGATTATATTTGGTAGTTCACTTTAGACAAAAAAAAATTAGAAGAGTTTTCTATAAAAAAAATCACATGCAATAAAAAGAAAGTTCACTCCGCGGAAAAACATAGTTCACTTCGAACGCCACCGGGGTTCTGGTTATAATTGGTAGTTCACTTCAGACAAGAAATAAAAAATCAGAAGAGTTTTCAAAAAAAGAAAATTCATGTGCGAAAAAAAAGTTCACTAGTTCACTTTGAACGCAACCTGGGTTCTGGTTATATTTGGTAGTTCACGTCAGACCTGGCAAAAAATTCTGTTCAATAAAAAGAAAGTCCAGAATCATTAAAAAGAAAGTTAACTTTACCGTCTAAAAAAGTTCACTTTATAATTTGAAAGTTCACTTCGGACATGGCTAAAAATATAAAAAAGTTCATTTTAAACATGGTGATTTTTCGAGAAAAAGAAAGTTCACTCGTGGTGAAGACAAAGTTCACTCTGCTGCCTAAACAAAGTTCACTATGTTCCCTATTTAGTTATACAGGAATTGATTCCTCTTTAGTTTCTTTATATATAAAAACCATATGAGATACCATGGTGTCCGGGCACTATACTTATATTTGATTCAAATTCTTACATACCTGATGGGGGGTACGTACACAAAATTTCACATACCTAGCCTTTACATATCTAAGTTATATGTATCCTAGTTACAAATACCCAAGCGTACGTAAGCAAGTTACATGTATATTCACATATACAGTGTAAGTATACCTTAGTTATATATAACTTAGGTATTCATATCTTAGATATGTGATACCTAGGTATGTGTAAATTAGGTACATATATCTTCAGTTATGTAGTTCAAAGAAAATTTATACATAGCACGCTTAGTGCATGGACACCAAGGTGCACCAGTTATTTTACCTATATATATATATATGTATAGTAAATATATATATTAAATATTATCCAGCTTGGATACATGCGAAAAATGTTCGGACTTCATTGTGGAAAATAGTATCACTCGGTTCATCGTCGTGCAGATTACTTTCATGAGATCACAAATTTTATACTCCCTCTGTCTTAAAATAGATGTCTCAAATTTTAATTTTTTTGATAAATCTAGACATTATTTAGTATATAGGTTTATCCAAATTTTGACAAATCCAAGACATCTATTTTAAGACAAAGAAAATATATATCTTTTCATAACATGTTCAGAAAACGATTAAGGGTGGAATTTGCATTTGTAAATCATGTTTAAAATGGCATCCAGTACATGTCAGACTTAGATGTTCACAACCCATAGACGTGATAGTATCTCGCTCCTCAAAAATATTCTAGGAATTTATAGATAAAAAAAATGCACCCATCCAAATTTCTTTGAATTTACATGGTGGATGCATTTTTAAACCTTTTGGGAGATGGAAGAAAGTTGATCCACTACAGTTAATTGTAGTCCTATATAAAAAATACACTTTGTAGGTATGGGTCTTGAAAATTTTGAATTTGTACTACATTGTACGGTAGTAAGTAGCAAAAAACTATAAATTCAGTAGTCATGCACTCAGTGATTTACTGGTAGACTTAATATCTGTTTTTTTTTTTGACTCGGTCTAATGTCTTAAGTTTTGCCATATGAATTCAATTAAGGTTACATCGGACAATAATTCAAAATTTACTAGGATGAACTCAAAGGACCAATTGGGAAAACAGAAATTTACCAAGATTCTTCATTTATGAAATTCCCGCTCATTGGTATTTCTATGAACTTCCAATTTCAGTTTTCCCAATAGTATTGTTGATGCTTTAGTTTTGATATTATTCCGTTCAAGCATAAAAACGAACTTCATGTTGTAGATCAGGTGGATTTAGTGGATACATTGCTGTTTTGAACAACACTATCAAACATTATCTTGGAGAGAGTCCATCTGGCAATGACAATGTCAGACATAAAAATTGATGATAAAACGATATGTAGCCACTCTGTGCTCGCCATTAAAGAAATGACCCTATGTTTCTTATACCAGCTCTTAAGTCCGAGAAGTCTGCTATTTTGTAGAATTAATTGTGGGCATCTCATTGTTATTGTCTCCTAATTGTATGATGAACATAGAGTGTAGTTTTTTGCGTGTAAACTTCTGTTTGATCTGATCATTCAACTAATATTTTCTAAATTTGTTTGGTTTGTTGTGTTTCACTTGGTCATGCTGTCTGAAGCTGATTTTGGGTTTTGTCGTACTACCATCTTTTGTACTCCTTCTGTCTTAAAATAGATGTCTTAAATTTGTTAAAATTTGGATGAATGTAGACACCACTCAGTATATAGATTCATTCAAATTTTAAAAAACCTAAGAATCTGTTTTGAAACGGAGGAAGTAATTCTATATTCTATTCACTTAGATGCATCCATTTGTCCGGATACAGGTTCAACGTTCATGGGCTAGCACTAATATGAGTACCTACCGATTCCACCCTAACATGGATATGCCACACATTCTTAGAGGTTTTCAGATAGCATGCATATAGTAAAGATAAATAAAAAAACTGATAGTTTTAGATATATTGATCATACACATGAGTTCCCTACGCCTCTCTTACTCTTCGGTCTGAGCAAATTGATTGGTTAGCGTAGTCATCTATTAGCATTGTTATTTTTCTATATCAAGTAGGAGTACCACTTATTAATAATGCCAAAGCATGTATAGTTTTTTCTATCGTTCTACAGATCAGCACATTCCTTCATTTCCCCTACGAATTCTTAAATTAATATCAAGTATTTCAAATATTTCAGGTATTAGCAACAATTTCTTGTTTTATGGTATGTAGTTACCTTAAGAGGAGAATTCCAAAAGGCTAGAGCGATAGAATACTTCAAAGGTATTCCAATACGTAGCACTTAGGGCTCTCTCTTTAATTTTAACGCAAAATTATTCTTTGGTTTAAATAATGCATTGCATGCTCATGATGATGCACATTAACAAATCCTATTAAGGTTTAGCTAAAACTAGGATGTTACTAGTATGTGAGAGGCAGAGATTTTATGAAGGCCCAAACTAGAGCTCAACATGGATTCTTTTGACCTCTTTGCACATTTGCCGATACTCACCTGTTTGCCCCAGTTAATCTAAGTCGCTCATTCCAACACTTTTTAGGCATAGGCTGAGATTTGTCAAGAAAGTTGCCCCCTGATGCTTCTCTACTCCCTCCAATATATATTACTTGTCACTAAAATAGATGTATCTAGTACTAAAACATGTCTAGATACATCAATTTCTATAACAAGTAATATGGATCGGGGGTACTTTGTTTCTAAAATCTTGAGCGTCCTGCATCAGTAGTGACTCCGGACCTTTTTAAGTCTTTTCAGTTTCAGATATGACGTGACGAATAGAGCATTCCGCATAAAAGTGGGGGAGAATAATGGCAAAGCAAAAGTGTCCATGACCACTCAGCCTAGTTACTCTAGCAGGTTTACAAGCTAAAATGTACAGCCCTCCTACATTTATATTTCTCCAGCTTGTGCCGCTACCTGCTCGCATCCAACCCAAAATGCGCTGCACTTCATTCTTCGTTGGGCTTTCGCGGTTTCACCTGCCTCAGAGCAAAATATTTCAGCAACATATTCATTCAAGCATGTTTCCCACATTTTTGTGTCACTATTAATTTTAAGAAACTTGTTTCACACAACAGCTGCAAAAAAACATAATGTCACTACATATACAAGTAGAAACTTCGTTTCTTTGCACCTATGTGTTCTCGCATTCAGATATCATCTTAAGGTGTTTATGACTCAGTTTCTTTTGCTTGCTTGCCAGGGTCGACAGTCCATTCTGATTTGCTCTAATATTTAGAAATGAAACCAAAAACTCAAGAAGCAATGATATCTGGTATAGTTAGGATGCATTACCAAAAGCTCAAAATTCTATGTATCACTCAATATACCATACTACCTAGTCTTTTTTTAGGGAAAATTGGTTATTTACCCAAAAGTTCATCAACCTTGGATTTTCTACCCAAAGTTGAGTCTAACTTGGTAAAATACCCATTAGGGACTTCAAAATAAAATACAACTTTAACAAGCCTCTTATTCAGAGCTGGCCAAGAAAAGATCGATCCCTCGGCTGTTAGATTGCAAACCCTCGTACTAGAGAACGTGAACACCTCCAGGGAGCGCCGCTCGCAGCGGCAATTCAACCATCGCGGTCCCGACCATTAGCGACATAGTGGCAGCCCTCTCGAAGCCATCGGCCCTCCATCTGTGTCGTCCGCTTGTGACCACCGTCGTTCCGGCCGGCCGGCCGCGCCGTCCGCCAGTAAGTTTTTCTCAATCTATCTATCTTCGTTCTTTTCTTTATTACCATACGATAGGAATAGTATCTCTAAATACTCATGCATCTTGGCCCCGTTCAAGGTTTCTGCACTATGATAGTACTATTTCAGCCATCGATCGGTATACGCGACGGAGCTGCTTCATATTGCTTCGGCCTGAAGTGGTTCATATTGCTTTAGCCTGACCACAATGTTTAGTCGTAGCTGACCTATATTTCCGATCGTAGTGATATTATTGCAGCTAATTACCCGCATACATCTAGGCATATAAATGTCAGCCCACACGTGAATGCATATTTGCACATATAATAAAATCTATTTTCAACGAATGTGTTTTTAATTATATATAATAGGATCATATCTACTATAATCACCAAAAAGAAAATTAGTCTTCGAATATCATACTTTTTTATAAATACGCATAGCTGAGATGCAATAATTCATTCATTTTCTTCTGTAATTTTTTATGTTGTTTAGACATGTCAGACGAAAAGGACAATATTGGAGACAATGGTGTTAATGCATCGACAACAAGCTTTGGGGACGTGGACTGGTCAAGTCTTGTCATTGAACAAAATGATGATGGATTTAATGTTCCTATGACCGAGGATCATATGTTTGCTTTTCTTGGCTTGAGGGACGATGATGAGAGATCGATGGAAACCACTTCGTTGAATGATACAAGTGTTGATGCCACAAGTGCTCATGGTACTAATATTGATGTCACAGAAAACACGAATTATGAAGAAGTTGACACTGAAGGTGCAGCCATTCCAGTTGATGATCATGTATCTGAGGAGGAGAACATTGATTGTGACATGGATAACCCAAATATGGAGGAAGGCAACACCTTCCCTTCCATGGATGTATTTAGAGTGGCAGCAAAACAATATGCAATTATGGGGGAGTTTGACATAGGGACAGTAAGATCTGAACCGAATAGGTTTGAGGGTGTTTGTAAAGCTAAAGGATGCAAGTGGAAGATTAAGGCTAAAAAAGTGCAACATGAGGGTGTTATCATGGTACTAATCTAGTTTTTGGCTAATAATCCTTTTTGATTGACGCCTTTGATTATAATTTGTTATTACTTATGCTTATGGTCTCATGTTCTTTGCTTTTTCTTCTATTTGCAGGTCACTAACGTAGGGCCTGATCACAATTGCTTAACTAGCAGCAGGAAAACATCTAGTATGGCATCTCAGAGTTGGATTGCTGAAAGGGCACAACCAATATTAAGGAAGAAGCCTGAGACGAGTGCCATAGAACTGCAGGAGGATTTGGAAGAGGAGTTTGGTATCACACTTAGCTATTGGACAGTATGGAAGGGGAGGGAAAGAGCAATGAGTAACCTATATGGTACTTGGGAAGAAAGCTTTCAATCGCTTTATAGCTTCAAGGCTGAAATTGAGCTAAGGTCTCCAGGAAGTATTGTTGAGATTGACACTAAAGATGTCGATGGTGAAGTATATTTCAACAGATTCTTTATGGCACTTAAGCCTTGCATTGATGGATTTTTGAGTGGTTGTAGACCATACATAAGTATAGATTCAACACATTTAAATGGCAAGTGGAATGGGAAACTTGCCGTGGCTACAGCTCTGGATGGACACAATTGGATGTTTCCAATTGCGTTCGGCTTTTTTGATGCAGAAACTACTGAAAATTGGACATGGTTTATGAGTCAACTAAAGAGGGCAATAGGTGAACTCCCTGTATTAGCGGTGTGCACGGATGCTTGCAAGGGATTGGAGAATGCAGTGCAGGTTGTTTTCCCTAATGCTGAGAAACGGGAGTGTATTAAGCATCTTATGGCAAATTTTGTTAAGAAATTCCGTGGTAAAGTATATAGCCGCATGTGGCCAGCAGCTAGGGCATATGAAAAAGAGATATTTAACCACCACATGAGCAAAATATTTGCAGCAAGCACTAAGGTGGCACCATACCTAATGGAGTACCACAATTTGCTATGGATGAGGTGCATATTTTAGCTTTTGACAATGCCATGTTCATTACTTGTACTCTTATTGAACAGACGCACACTTAATTTCTCTTGTTTTTCAGGTGTGGGTTTAATTCTGCAATAAAGTGTGACTCGATAACTAATAATCTTGCCGAGACATTTAACTCTTGGATCAAGGATATAAAGGATTTACCTATTGCACAACTAGTTGACAAGTTAAGGGAAAAAATCATGGTGCTTCTCGAGAAGAGGAGAGCAATTGGAGCAAGGCTGCAAGGTAAAATACTACCAGCTATCATACAAGAGTTGAATGTTCGTTCTAGAGGATTAGCCCATCTTAAGACACGTGCATCTAGCGAGTGGAGTGCTGAGGTAAAAGATACTACAAAAAATGACCTTCGACATGTAGTCAAGTGTCTTACGCATGAGTGTACTTGCCTAGAATGGCAGCACACTGGAAAGCCGTGTCGACATGCACTGGTTGTATTAGCTGCACAAAATATCAAATTGGAAGACTTTGTGCATGACTACTACTCAGTGGCGACATTCAGGGCAGCATATCAAGGGGAAATAGAGCCACTAACAGGAAAATCTCAATGGCCCAGTGTTGATCCCGAATTTGTGTTGAGACCACCAATATCCAAAAGAGGGAGAGGGAGACCGAGAAAATTGAGGATCAAGGCATGTACAGAAAGAGGTTATCAAGGAAAGAAAAAGGTTCAAACAGGAGGCAAAAACAGATGCAAAAGATGTCAAGAGCTAGGACATAGGCAAGCTGGTTGCCCTTTAAATGGTACAAAGAAAAGATATAGTTCTCTATTTATAAAAATATTTCTGATTTTAGCTTAAAGAATACATCACGTGTTCAACTTACACTATGCTTCTTGTGGTAGGAAAAGTAGAAGCAAGAAAAATACAGTACCATGGGATCATGCAAGCACAAGTAAAAATAGAAATCCTTCTACACCCACGAGTCCTGGACCAATCACAAGGAGGTTAGTATTTTGTATGTCTATTCTTTCTGTTTTATCACATACAACTTGTGACATATTTTCGCTTTTAATAGCCAATCGGCGTGTAGCCATTCAATACCTATAAAGGATGATATCCTTGCCCAATTGTCAACGAGCCCCGGACCAGTGACAAGAAGGTGAATATATTTCGCTCAACTTATTTCTTTTTTAAGCATGCGTTTTATAACATCGTATGATGCTTTTATAGCCAATCTGTGTGTAGTCCTTCTACACCTATGAGGACGGATACCCCTGTCCAACCATCAATAAGTCCTGGACCCGTTACAAGAAGGTGAAACATTGCACCGCTAGCTCATCTTTTCATAGCATGTGCGTTATTTGTGACATCTTCCTATTTTTTGAAGCCAATCCGCTCTTTTTGGAGATGAGGGATCCCGGTTAGCATTCACGACATCTCCAACAAATACCTCGACAACATCAAAGACAAGAATTGCCAAGAAGATTACTCCTAGAAAGAGGAGAATAAATTAAAACTTATTGTTTCTTTAATCATCATGTGATGCGAACCTGACTAAGTTTTAAACTTTCGTGTGATATACACTTGTGCCAACACTATTTTCGTTTGTGGTAAGCTTGTTGATGCAGACATATGCCTATGAGTGCAATCGATGTTGAACATATTCCATGTTAATTTAACGTTCTCCTCTGAATCTATGCATGCCATCAATATACCATATGGCTGGATACATCTCTTTATATATACAGACATGCATAGATGCTAGGTTGTTATATACGTACGTTCTTAGCTCCACCGTGAATACAGTTCGAGAGAGCTAACCAATGGAGCTTTTCATGGCCAGCTCTGGTTACTGTTTTCAAGCCATCCACCCTTCATCTTTGTTGTCGGCGTGCGACGTCTGCTTAGTACCGTGTAACCGCTGTTGTTTCGGCCGGCCAGTACCGTCCGCCCTAAACCCTGTACGTACTAGTGTTTGCCATCTAAAGCTGAGCGATTGATCTCTTTTCTTAACCAGCTCAGATTAAGAGGCTTGCTAAATTCGTATTTTATTTTGAAGTCCCTGGTGGGTATTTTACTAAGGTAGACTCAACTTTGGGTAGAAAATCCAAGGTTGATGAACTTTTGGGTAAATAACCAATTTTCCCCTTTTTTTAAAGGGATCCCTGACGTTACTATTCGCAAAATTTAACACAGAGAACTCACTCAGGCCATATACCAACATGTCTATAAGCAGTAAAATTTCCCCAAATTTAATCACATCTAACATTTGTCATCCGTAAACAAACTAATTGTTCAGATAGGGTATCAAATTCAAAGCATGCCTACGGCATTAAGCAAATAAGCGCTGATTTCAAAGACACCTAAGCCCATACTTTAAAATAACACGTACATAATTCAAACCTACTCTGGTTTCATTGTCATGTGGAAACAAATCTGAGCACTTCTCAAATAATCTGGAGAACATGCCGCTCATTTCTTGGACTCGGATCAGCTATGTTGGTAGAACCGTAGAGACACAAAATAATCCAGTGAAGAAATGATAACGATAAGTAACATGCGTCTCGATAAACTGAAGATTTCTTACCTGTAGCCATAAATCTTTGCTGCCCTGCTATTTGGTATTTTCCGAACCACTTGCCTCGGTCGTCTTCTTCCGTCCCAAGCACCCTGTTCTGTGCCATCGGCTGAAGTGCCCCCTGCATGCTTCCATCCCGTTGAACCACTGGACGCTGGGGTCTCGAAGGAACCATGTCGTGAAGGATCATTCTTCTCACTTACATGATCCAGTGGTACTCTAGTTCTTTTATTTTCAGGTGTACCCTCTGGGCATCCTTCAGCATTTTGACTAGGTCTTGCCAAATCCCTCTGGCTTCTATTAGCTTCTAAAATGCTGATTATTTCCTCAGAGTCATCTAACTGCATTGTCCATTTGGTCCCGTCCACATCTACCAATGTAACCGATTTTGTGCTCTGGTTCTCTTCATGTGCCACCCCTTCTTTTTCTGAAGAATTGCCCCCTCTCATGGACCCGGCACAAGGTGGACAGTCAGTTCCTTTGCTGCTGCTTCTTTCGCCGTTGCACATCCTGGCTATCCATGGTTCCTCTTCCTTAACTTTGTGTGACATCTCTTCTTTTTCTGAAGAACTCCCTTCCTTTGTGGACTTGTTACAAGGTGGACGCTCAGAGTCATCTAATTGGATTGTCCATTTGGTCCCATCCACATCTACCAATGTAACTATTCTTGGGATTTGTTTCTCTTCATGCGCCACCCCTTCTTTTTCTGAATAATTACCTTCTTTCAGTTTCTCAACACAAGGTTGGCGATCGGTTCCTTTGCTGCTTCTTTCACCATCACACACCTTGGCTGTCCATGGTTCCTTTCCCGTAACTTTGCGTGACACCGCTTCTTGTTCTGAAGAATTGCCTTCTTTCATGAACTCGGCACAAGGTGGAAGATCTTTTCCTTTCATTCTGCTTGCATTGTTGTACACCTCAGCCATCGACGGTTCCTTCTGGCCACAAAAGGGCCTTTTTCCCAAGCTACGGGCAGATTCATTCGAACCATGCAACAAAGGATCACTTCTATGATAATCTTGGTCTGTGCTGTTAACTTTTTTCTCTGACAATTCTGAATTAGGAGTGGGCGTGAGATGGTCAAAAAAACCTCCTACAGTAGCAGACACAGAACCGCATCTCTTAACCGATTTATCATGCATCCCCCAGGGTGCCCTTTCAACTTCTGAGCAAACACGATCGTGGTCACCAACCTGACCAATCACTATTTCACATCTTGATCTCTTGCAGCATTTCGAATCAAAGCTCCTTGAGGACCCGTCATATTGATGACAATCAGATGCATACTCAGGATGAAGGGATGAGGTATCTTTGGAGTTCCAGTTCTGTAGTGCTTCAGTGTCATTGGATTTATATAATTCCTTAGCGCCCTTGTTAAGGTAATCTTGTAGCTCAACAAGTTTCCCCCGTGCCACTCCTTCATCAACATACTTTTCTGCAGCAGTGGCACAGTCATTCTGGTTCATTGAGAAGCAGAGTGGCGGATTTTCAGAGTTATACTCTTCGCCGTTGTCAAAGTGATCTTGTTGCTCAACCAGTTTCTCCTTTGACATTGCTTCATTGGCATGTTTTTCTGTGTCAGTGGCGTAGTCGTTCTCGTTCACCGAGAAGCCGAGTTTCGACTCTTTATCATTTGTTATGGACTTGGCCTCATGATCACACAACTCCACTGATGGTTCAGCTTGATCTGTTGGCCTGGTCGACACCACCTCCTCATCTTTCTTTTCAACAAAATCCAGCCCTTCATCGTGGTAAGACAAATTTTCATCCAAACCGCATCCATCTCGAAGCATCTCATCGTCAGAAGAGAGCACCATAACGTCACCACTACCTCTGATAGAATTAGCATCCACTTTATTCAGAAGTCCATCCCCTGGCGCGCAAATCCTTCTGGAGATTGAACTTTGTGTGCACTTGTTCTGGTCTTCATCACATTTAACAGGGATGCTCATGCTCTGATCATGATCTCCATCTTGCTCCCTGAAACGTTTCCTCTCTCTTGGTGCTGCAACTACATCAGGATCTGAATCTTCTCCACGCACGGCGTATCCACCGCCCTGTACGTTGATGTGCTTGAGATGAGGAGTAAGTGCAGAATCATCAGCAAGGTGATCATGTCCACCCTCCTGGTCCGTGGGCGGAGTGCCGGATAGTAGTGCTCCTTGAGATACGGCCGTGTTGTCGATGGCATTCGGCTGAGAGCAGAGCACAGGATGCAGCATGTCTACATTGCTGGAGCTTGGAGGTGCAGAGTGAGGCAGAACGTGTGCTTGGAGATGCCATGCCCCCTTGATCCCGTGGAAGGCGGCCCAGACCGGCATGGAGTCGGTGAGGTGGTACCAGGAGCCTCTGCGCCTGACCTGCGCAAGGAGATTGACGCCACAAGGAGCGATGTGATCCATACCAAAAGTTGGGGTTTTATGCCAGGAACGAACAGAAGAAATAGCAGGCAGGAAAAATACCTTGAAGGATTCGACAGTGATGTGGCCAATGTGGGGGAAGGACGCGGCGTGTTCGTCGCTCACTATGCCTGGCCCGATCCGAACCCAGAAAGGAAAATCAAAATAGGGTTTTGTCAGCAAGAGCAAATTCGCAGGGTAGAAAAGGCGGAGATTTTGGAGGAGGGCTGTTCATCGTGAAGCTAGCCGCACGAGGAAGGAAGGGGGAGGGAGGAATGTCTTACGCTTGAGGTGGGCGACGGTGGTGGCGGAGGCGGGGAAGGAGACGGCGAGGCGGGTGCCGAGGCTCGTCTCCACGAAGGCCGTGGCGGCCTCCTCGCCAGCGGCCATCCGTCCGTCCGACTCTCCTTTCCCTCTCTTCTCCGCGTAGGAGCAGCGAGGCGACGGCGGCGTCCGGTTCTCCTTGGTTTTTTCCCGAAATGGCAGGTTTCCCTCCAAGAGCAGGAGGAGAAGGAGGAGTAGCCGAGGAGGGTGGGAGTGGGGAGGAGAGGAAGTGGAGGAGGGCAACGGACGGCGTGACCGGCTCCGGTCTCTTCGGATGCTGCTAATATATACGAACAGAAACATTGGGAACGTTCGTCTATACGAAAAAATTTCTATCTGCCAGTAAATGACCATTTTGGGCCTACCAGTCTGAGCAAATTACCCACGCTAGCCAAATGTCCGTGCGTTGCTACGATATAATATATATACGTATATCATACCACAAAAGTATTCACGGTTGATTATGAAATATTTAGGACAAACTCCAACTTTTTTGAACCTCCTCGGTCGATCGCAAAAGAAAAATGAACCTCTTTTTCCATTAATAGGATTTTGTCAATAAAAATGCTGAGAACGCTGATACAGAGCTAGAGCATATAGAAATGAGAATTTACAATTTCTTTTATACTATAATGTTCTTTCTATCTCCGGCCAGCAGGTGCATGTTAATTCTCGGCCTCTCTTTACATCAGGAGAGCAGATTTCAGTAACCGTAGGAATAGTCTGACGACGGTCGTTCTAAATAATCGTATGCACCTACATTTGTTCGTCGACGAGCCTGAATTCATCAATTCAAAATAAACAGCTAGCAGCGTGAGTGTCATCCTCTGCGTGTGCTCACCCTAGCTAGCTATTTTGCTACATGTTCGTCCGCGTGAGCCAGGTAGCGTATTTATCCACATGGATGCAGCTGACACCGCTGCCCGCTACCACCACAAGACCAGGAGCTGGCCGACTACATGCGACGATGGTCACATGCCGTTGACAGCCTTGTCCTAGATATCGTCTGAGGTAGTGCAGATCCATCTTGAGTTTCTGCTGGGTAGGTTAACAGATCAAACCATCTCTCAACCGGTCCCGCTTAATGAGGCCATGGGTGGACTGAAACAACACATGAGAGACCGTATTTTATCCTTCTCGTTCCTGGTCAACATGGCCACGCCCGGTGACAATCGGACGAGCAGATTGAACCGGTCGTATGGGAGAACACCAGAAACAGGAATTCAATCCACAAATAAAAGGGCCCGGCTTCCTAGCGAGGTACCCGGCCGGCCACCATGGTTAGCACTAGAAGGGGAAGGAGCAGTTCGGGTCCTCCGCGAGGAGAGAGGATGGAGAGGTGGCCGGAGGAGAGGTTCTAGGCCTCCATGTACGGGGGCAGAGCTCGCGCCGCCGGCCATGGTCGTGGAGCCCGCCATGGCATCAAGGTTTGGGAGGAGATCTCGTGGAGGCGCACAGGAAAGGTCACCATGGTCAGCACCAAAAGGGGAAGGAGCAGTTCGGGTCCACCTCGAGGATAGAGGATAGAGAGTGGCCGGAGGAGAGGTTCTAGGCCTCCATGTACGGGCCCGAGCTCACGCCGCCGGCCATGGTCGCGGAGCCCGCCATGGCGGCGAGGTTTGGGAGGAGATCTCGTGGAGGCACACAGGAAAGGTCACACACGAGGGAATCGAGCACGACAGGGCCGTGGTTGGGAATTTTTTTTCTTTTCAGACGGGTAATTTCCACTCAAGGGTGGCAGTGGCTGTAATACTTTCAAACCTTTAGGGGCAAAAGGGTCAAAACACGGCAGACGGGAAATTTGAAGGACGACGAACGTTCCCAATTTTTTTCATAGTATAGATTGCCACCGCCATGTGAACCGTTTGATGGAAACAAAAAAATTCTCCCCGCCCAGAGCGCTCTTGGCGGCGCATCAGGAGAGGGGTCGAGCGATGAGGCAGCGATCGATGTCCGTCTCTTTCCTAGCACAACCGTCTCGCTCAGTCGTGTCTAGCGCGTCAATTTTAGATGCACATAATAACAACCAGAATTTAAGCATATCAACTCATCTAGGACGGCGCTGCACGCCTGCCACGCTGTTTAGCTGGGACCCGGCGCCGCAGCGATGCCACGCTAGCTTGCATATGCAGCGCCGTCTAGAGTGGCGCGGCATGCACGCCTGCTGCGCCTTACGGGCTGGCGCAGCACGCCTTGCCATGCTGGCTCAGCGGGCCCCAAGCTCGTAAGTGCGACGCCACCCGGGGAGGCGCTGCACCCATCTCTGTTGCGCCGTGCTAGCTGGCGCCGCACACCTAGAGCCCTTAAGCTTGCGCTGGGTCGGCCTAGCCCGACTCTCTTCTCACTTTTCTCCACTCAAGCTCCCAAGAACAGAAGAGAACGCGGCGGCGGCTAGGGCTCATCTCCCCCTCCTCTAATCCCTCCCCAAATTGCTCAGATCTGAAGAAACCTTCCGTGGATCTTGTCTTCACCACATCCCCAGGTATTTCTCTCAAATTTGTCCAAAAAATCTCTGTATTTTGCTCTAATGTTGATGGTTTAGGGAAACCCTAGTTCATCCAAAAATGAAGATATATAGTTGATTTGTTGATTACTTAGAGGGATAATAGATTAGATGGTAGTATGTTTAGGTATAGGATGAGCTTCTAGTATAATTGAGGTTGGAACATATGTAGGAATATAATTTTATAGTATGTTTGTTGTAGATAATAATGTGGGAATATTCTTGCTTAGTAGTAATTGGTAATTGTTAGTAGTAAGTGGTAAGAATTGTTAGTAGTAATTGTTGTGGATAATAATGTGGGAAAGTTTGTTTTTGGTCTAGATTGAAAATAATAGTAGTAATTGGTAAGAATTCCTCATGTACATTTTAGTTATAATTTGTTGTTGTAGTAAACTTTAATACTAGAGTTTGTTGATATAGTAATCCTTCATATACTTGTTAGTTTTATACTAGGAAACTTCCATACTATGAATTCTCCATGTACTTGTTAGTTGTAATTTTTTTTCATAACTATTGGAGCCTTGGTGCTCATATAGAAAGAATTGTTTATATATTTTGTTCTCATAGATGCTCACATATATAGTTCTACTTTTTTTAATTAACTAGGATGTCGGAATCGGAAGAAGCCTGTACACCACCCCATGTACAACCCGGGTTCATCAAAGGCATGTCGCTTCTTGAGCCGTCGTATGATAAGGTTCACTGTGGCTACATTCTCGCCGAGGGGATCAAGGTAAGAAAAATAAACCCTCCAAATCATTATATATTTCTCAAGTTGGATGGACATGTTATAATCGAGCTTCTATGTGTGCAGAATCTTGTTCCCCTACGACCGAGGTATCACGGGCATTTCCAAGAGATGATGCGGTATGATGATCGGTACGAGGAGCACATCCGAGCGCTAGGAATGCGTCCATTCATCCATATGGTCAATCGTGGTTCACCGCACATGAACCCTGCTGCCATCACTGCGCTCGTTGACCGGTGGAGGCCGTAGACGCATAGTTTTCACCTTCGTACCGGTGAGATGACCGTTACTCTGCAGGACATGTCCATGATCCTTGCACTCCATATCCAGGGGGGTCCTCTTTGCATTAACACCGCCTCCGACAATTGGCGTGAGCGGATGTGTGCCCTTAACGGTGGTAAGTGTCCTGGTGACACTATAAACTCAAAGGGGGAGAAACTGAGAGTCACAGCCGAGGCTACTTTCAAGTAGATAGCACAAAACTTTAGTACTTGTCCTAAGAATGCTAGTGAGGATGAGATTATTATATATGCCCGTGTGTATGTGTGGTATGTCATCATGAAGACTATATTTGTTGATGGTAAGGGCAACATGGCTCACTGGCAATGGCTGAAGGCCTTAGCTGTGATGGATAAAAAATGGAGCTAGGGTTTGGCCGCATTGGCCTTCTTGTACTAGCAGGTAATGGGGTGTTTCTATTGTTCCCCTCTTTACATATGCTCTTCCAACTTATGCATGAGTAAATTTGTTTGCTTTCTTGCGTAGCTGGACGAGGCTTGTCGAAGGACTGGGGCTGAGGCTTATATCGGTGGTCCGTTGCTACTCCTCTCGGTGTGGATGTGGGGACGCTTTCCAATTGGTAGGCCAAAACATATGCCTTCCAAACCCTATAGCGATGGCGGGAAAATGTTGAAGTGGCCCACATGGGCTTACAATTGGGACTAGTCTCAAAGTCTCCAACCGACCTACAAAATGCATACCTGAGGTACACCAATGAGTTTGACAACCTTCTCCCGGAGCAAGTAAGAATTTTTTACCATACACCATTTAGCATTCCTTTCAAGTGCTCTTCTCATTGAACTATCTTGTTTGCGATTAAGGTTGCATGGGAGGTATATGGTCCTAGGGACAATTTTGGTTGCGAGGAGTTCCATCTTAACCCGCAGTGCGATACGGAATGCAATCTATGGTATATGGAGTGCCCCATGATATGCATGTGGGTTGTTGAGCATTATATGCCGCAGCGGGTTATGAGACGGTTTGGTCTCTATCAGGCTACCCATCCGGATTGGCAGGACACCGACGAAGCTCTTCATCGGTAAGAATTGGTTCTACATGTTTTTGAAGATAATGTATGATAGTTGCGTGTGCTAAAAAAGTTGCGCTTTGTTCACATACAGGTTGGACAGGCTCAAGAGCAAGAAGACCGACTGGGGAAAGATTCACCAGAAACACGTGGCTAGATTTCTTTTATGTGTGAGAGAAGCTAAGAAATCAAAAAGAATGGTCGCAAAACCCCATTGTGAGGACGCTTTCAGCGAGTACCTCCATTGGTTTCTAGAGAACACTTGTGTGAAGCTCCTAAGGGATGCATATCCGGAAGATATATTGGAAGAGCCGCTGCCTGGGTGCGATGAGCTGAGGAACCTTGAGTACAACTAGTATGTTAGAGAAGGGCGGCAAACGTCCTTTGCTCCCGTGATGAACTTTGTGGTAAGTCGGTAGTTCATGTTCCCGTTACTATCTTTGTTGGATTTGTGATATGTTAGTACCTGCATACCGGAGGGGGAGACTATAGGAAAATAGTGTATGTTAGTACTATGATATGGAATAGTTGGGACACATGAAGAACTAAAAAGCTTTGTGCATACCGGTGGAGTCTCGTACGGGTTGCGGCTACGCACGGGAGAGCGAGAGTAGTTGGCACACATGAAGAAATTCTTTCCCCAACTATCGGAATGGTAGTCTTGGGACTGCTTAACCATGCAATTCGTTTCACACCAACAAATAGGAACCTCCTTTCCATGGTCCTTAGAAGTACGGAACGCCTTTCGTGGCCTTTCCTCTTGGTCGGTGCAAGATGGCCTAGAATTGGCCCTCCTCTTCCTCTCTTCATCTTCCTTCTCCTTTTGCCTCTTCCTCTCTTCATCTTCCTTCTCCTTTTGCCTCTTCCTCTCTTCCTCTTCCTTCTCTTTTTTCCACTTCCTCTCCTCCTCTTCCTTCTTCCTCTTCACCTCATCCTCTTCATCCTTCTTTTTATCCAAGTCACGAGAAAGTTGAACTACCGAATCAAATGTCTTCCTCTTCTCCTCTTCCTCAACTTCATTCCTCCTCCTCTCAACTTCCTTCCTCCTCCTCTCTTCCTCTTCCGCAGCTTCCTTCCTCTTGCTCACAACCTCCATAGCGTATGTCCATACCTTCGAGTAGTTCACACCTTCCCCATCATTACCCTTGTTGGGTTGAGTCGACATACCTACGATAAGAATGAAAGGTAAAAGTTAGTAAAGTAAGCATGAAGGTGAACATTTTGAACAGTATATGTAATAAACATGTCATTATATAAGAATATACATACGGGAATGGTCCATTTAGGTATATAAACATGCTTGTCCGATTAGGAGCTTGTTGCCTAGGAACTTGGTGCCTAGGAACTTGTTGTGAACGACCTCTCGTAAGCTCAAGTTGCCTCCCTCTTTGTTGCCTAGGCACTTGTTGGCTACTACTTGGTTGGCTAGGAATTTGTTGGCTTGGACATCTTTGTTGGCTACTTCTAGGTTGGCTAGGAATCTGTTGGCTTGCACCACTTTGTTGTCTACTTCTTGGTTGGCTAGGAATTCATTGGCTTGGACCACTTTGTTGGCTACTTCTTGGTTGGCTAGGAATTTGTTGGCTTGGACCACTTATGCTTGCTTAATTTCCTTTTGCCCTCTTCCCTTGTCTTGCACAACTCCGTGTGACGAGGTTCGATCTCGTCAATGCCCATTGTTATGGACTTGGAATACATTCGGTGGACATAATCCTCTCCATCTGCCCATCGGTTGGCGATGTCCATGAGGTGGTCGAGCGTCTTGGGCTTGACGCGCCCAAGTTCTTCCTTGAAGTCCGGGCGCTTGACACCATCCTTGAAGGCGTCGATTGTCCTTTCTTCGGAGATATGTGCGGTGGAATTCTTGATATGGGACCAACGTAATATGTACGAGCGAATGGACTCGCCGGTACGTTGGGTGTAGGCTCGCAGTTCCTCGATCGAGGCTGGCCTCTTGCTGGTGCCCTTGAAGTTGTGGATGAAGTTGTATGCCACCTCCTCGGTTTGGATGGGCCGGAGGACATCTTGAGCAGGATCCTAGCTGCTTTGTCGACTGGTGAAGGCATTGTAAGGCGGTGTTCCTGTTTCCGCCGTGCATCTTGACGGATGAGAGGTGGTCGCTGAGCCAGGCCTTTGGGTCCTGCGTACTGTCAAACTTCGGGTGTCTGAAGGGAGTTTGAAAATTTTCGGTATCCGCGTTCGCCAAACTAATCTGCTGAAGCATCTGGCTCCGCATAGCTCTCCGTCGTCTTCCTCGTCAGATTCAGTTGAACACGCGCGTTTAGCGCGTGCCTTGTCGATTTTGCGCTGAGTGAGATCGTTTTGAGCGTCGTAGTCGCTGCTGCGGCGCCGTGCGCTCTTGCGACATCGGGGCAGATCGAGCTCGTCCTCCTCGGATGAGGGCGTAGGGCTGTGGGTGAACTTGACCGTAGCATTTTTCTTCGGCTCCATAGGAGCCTCGTCGTAGAGCGCGGCTCCGACGAGTACGAGACCAGCTAGAGCGGACTTGTGCATTGCGCTCTTCGGGACACCCATCGGAGGTGGGTGGGATGCGAGGTATGTAGTGGCCGCCATGATCGTAGCCTGTGGTGTTTTCAGCATGACGTTGCCGTTTGCGTCCATCGTCATGAAGGACGTGTTGAGGGCCCTGGTGACTTCGTGTCGCGTGGCGGGGTCCATGTGCTCCGTGCGGGAGTGATGCTTATTGGCGTTGTTGTCGTGCGAACTGGAGCTGCTAGCGGCAGAGAGAGCACCTCACCGCATGCTAGACTCCAAAACTGCCTGCTTACACTTGTCGAGCTCCTCCATCAGCTTCACCTTCCGGTTATGCTCGTTGATGATAAGGAGGTGGTAGGCCATCACCAGATCCGGTGAAGCATTCACATGTAGATTGATGTTGCCTTCCACGGCTTCGCGTGCTTGGCGCCAGCCTTCCTTGTTGAGGTTGATCTTCTGGTAGGCGTGAGCGTCGCCTTCGTTGGGCCAGAGCGGCAGATCTCCCCCGTTTCCTCCGTTCTCACCTGGCGGGTTGATAGGGGGGTTGGGTGTTTGTTGCGCACTTGAATCTGGCGGCGGATCTGTCACGTTGCCAATGACGATGGTGCATAGGTAACATCTGCGGATGGGGTCGCTGCTGCCGCATCTTTCGGATCCGGAACCGTAGGTTCCTTCATCTGAGGGAGGGCCGCACATATCTGAGTTGCAGCTGCTGCGGCCGTCTGACTCGTCTGTCAACGTGTGTAACATGCCGATAGGTGGGACCATGAAGCGGGACTGATGGATGGTGGTGGCACCCGCTCTGGGAGGCGTAGAGTGCCGGTCTGCCCCACCTGGAAGCAGAAGCTCCCGAACAACATCTCAAGTCTGTTGCCAATGGACTCGAAATCCCTCAGGGTGGTCGGCGAGTGGGCGGTGAAGTTGAAGGTGCCAAATAGGAGGTGAATCTTTGTATTCGATGAGTTGTAGATCGCTCCGGATGGGACCGTCACGATCGCACAATAATCGTCCCCAGTTCCCATGGACGGCGCCAATTGACGAGGTTCGATCTCGTCAATGCCCATTGTTATGGACTTGGGTTTTGGAGAAGATGGGTATGCTGGAGATCGCAGAACGGTTAACAGACAAGCAACACGGGACACAAGGTTTACCCAGGTTCAGGCCCCCAGAGGGAAAACCCTACTCCTGCTTGTTTGCTCTTGATTACGGCAGAACCGAAAGTTACAGGGGTGCGCAGATGCAATCTGGCGTGAGGTGCTTATGCGATGGTGGAAGAGATCCTTCTCTCCGTACCCTCCTGGCCTTTATATAGATAGGCAGGTCCTAGGCTTAGGTCGAGTCGGTTGCAAATTAGGGTTGGTACCCTTTTGTCGTGGTGGTGGCACGGCAAATTCCATGGGTATGCTTAAGTTGGGGGTCGAATGGGTGCTTGTGGTCACCGGGGAGGGAGTGCACGGTCGAGCCATGCACGAAGAACAAGAAGAACTCTCCAGTCTTAGCAATTCGATTGATACCTCCCAGATTACAAGTGCTCCTTGAGCTGTATAAGCTAGAGTTATAAGCACTAGTTCACTACTTGGTCCAACCTCCTTCTACTACTGCTATGCCCTCCCTTATATAGGCAGCACCAGCTAGCTAATACCCCTTTGGGTTCTAGGGTTTACTGTTTGGATCCTGGTCCCTACAATGTGGGCTGGGTCATGGGCTTGCTCTGAGCCTAGAGGCCCGGTCCATAAAGCTTGACAGCTAACGGTCTTTTGGTACGCTGCTTCTTGTTCCTTTTGGCGTCATCTTTGTTACTTTAACAGGCGTATGCTTTGGGCGTCACCCGGCTCCTTTTGTGTCACCCGGTGTCGCCCTTCTCTTTTGACCATGCTTTACCATGCTCCCTCCTAAACCTTACTCGGAAAGGTGCCACGCGTCCTTCTTGACTCGGCACTTCCTCGGTCGACTCGGCTCGTCGGTTCCTGCAAGGGTTACAACTTTGTCATATGCGGGCCGACACAGTTTGTATGTCGGCCTTCATGCTTATCTTACCCAGCCGTTCTTACCCGGCCTGGTTCTTTCTTTACTCGGAGCCAACCCAGCTGCGCTATGTTTCCCCTCTCGTGACCCTACCGGGGGTTATCCCCCCGACATTAGTCCCTGAAGCTGGTGAGGTCTAGCAGTTCAAGCTGTTAGGCGTCTCCAGGTTCCTTTTGTGTTAGTGGAACTTAGTTTTTGTCTTTATCTGTCGCAATTTCACACTTTGCCGGGCAGTCTGACAATTTCCGGGTCGACTCTTTGACTTCTTGGCTCATTCTTGCCTCGAGCCGAGTTATTTTGGCCAATTCCGAGTCATCTTCGGCGCGCTTAAGTAACTGACAGCTGGTAATCATGATTACTTGCCTCAATTTTTGTTCCAAGCTCTGGCGGCACAGTGAAGACTGCACAATTATTCCCCGTCACTGTGCTAGTCCCATCGACCTGCGCCTCTTGTCCTTCTAGCCATGACGTGGCACATGATTTTTCATGTATCCTTGGCTATGTGGCACTTGCTGACTGGCTTCCCTGGCCTGATACACGGCCACACGCTGGCCGCACGGCACAGATAGATCCCACGACCAGGGTTTTTACTGTCCTTAAGTAGGGTTTGGGGGTTTCCACTTCCCCCACGCCCGTTCAGTTTTCCCTTGACCTTTCTTCTTCCTTACGCCCGCAAAATCAAACTGCCCCCTCTGCGGTTTCCTCTTCCTCCTGTCCTTGTGCTGCAATCGCCCCTTTCTTCTTTCCATTCCACTATGGGTCCACGCTGTTCCAAGCCTCTTCCAATCGCGGAGGAGACTGACTTTGCTGATCTCATGGATGCTCGCGACAGCGCCGATGGTGCTGAGGAGCAGGAGATTCCCGCCGGCGAGCACGGCGGCTGGGAAGGCTCGGAGGTCTCCATCAAAGAAGTGGAGTGGCTCCGCTCCACCAGACGCATCCCACTGCAAGTGGATTGCCGTCTCCCCACTGGTGAGATTTCTCCCAAACCCAGGCTAACGAGCGAGTAGTTTTCCTTTCTCATTTTGAACCCGGTTTCGCTCTTCCTGTGAGAACCTTATTCTCCTCGTTCCTTTCCACCTTCCATTTGCAGACCCACCATCTTCCTGCCAATGCGATTGGCTCTCTTTCTTGCTTCATCTCTGCTTGCAAGGCCTACCTTGGAATTTGGCCCACAGTTCCTTTGTGGGCCAAATATTTTGGCTTTAAGGTTCAGGTTGTTCCCCAGCCTGGTGCTCCTCGATCCGAGAAGAGGCCGACTCGGTGTGCTGCTGCCAGTATCACGCCCAGGAGAGATTCCATCTTTCCTCGGGTTACTGGTATTGACTCCTGCAAGAAATGGCATATGACTTTCTTCTATGTCAAAAACAGCAGGTCTACCGATAACATCCGGCTTACCCCTTTCTCGGATGAGGTTCCCAACAAGAAGCATTGTCAGCTTGCCCCGCGTGACCAAGACGCTGCGGTAAACGAGGCTAACGTGATCTTGGAAAGGTTGCTGTCACCGGATGAAAACTTTCATCTTGCCGACTCTGACCTCATGTGCACCTTCGTCTCACGCCGGGTAAGCCCCATCCAAGTGAGGAGCCACAAGATGTGCTTCATGAGTGGCTCTCATGATCCCACTCGGCAATCCACTAAGGAGCTCACCCATGACTCCATCGCCCGCCGAATAAGCTCAATCTTCAAACTGAACCTGGCGAATGACTGGGCTTGGAGTTGCCCACCGTTTAGCTGGGTCAGGCCTGTCCCCTAGGTAAGTTTTCCGAATCACTTTATCGCCGAGTAGGCTTTAGCTCTTTTGCCTCTCTTAGTTTAGTTTTTAGTTTCTCATTCGGTTTGTCCTCCGCAGAATCTCCTTCACCAGGTTGATGACAGTACTGTCCCTCCTGCTGGTTATAACGGGGATCGCTCCGACTCGGATGAGGTCGAGTATGACTTGGAGTGCTTCATGCCTATCCCGCACGCTGCGGCTGCTTCAGCTTCGGGTAAGAGTCAATCTCGCAATCCCTTACAAGATTGGTCTGACGATGATGAGTATGATGATTGTATGCTTTTGGAGGTATATGCCTTGTGATCTTAATCTCCCAGCTTATCCGAGTAAGCCTGTTGTTTACTTATGCAGCTGGCCAGGTACATGACACTCCTCCTCTCACCGTGGGTGGAGTCGGCAATATCCCCGTCGCCAAGCCGAAACGACGCGGAGCTTCCTCCAACACCCAGCCGGCCAAGAAGAGCAAGCTCACTCCAGCAGCTCCTGCTGCCTCTGCTACTGCCAGCCTGGTTGAGACTCGTCAAGCTGCCGGGCACCGAGTCTCACGCCGAGTCGTCCATGATCCGGTCATCACCGGGTTAGTTCTTGTACTCTGCCCTTTCTGTTCTTTTCTCTTTCGTCATTGACATTTTCTTATATATGTCTCGTTGTTTTCAGCGCCGCACCTTTGTCAGCAAACCAGGCTGCTTCTAGTATTGCCTCGCCGCTAAGGCCTGCGCCTCCTCCAGCTGAGTCGGCGGTGCCGAGTCCTGTCCGGGTTGAGGCTCCCACTATTTAGGCTCATGCCTCTCAGTGTCAGTCAGACCCGGTAGGCCGTTCGGCTGACACCCCTGGCGCTGGCCAGGAGAAACTTCCTGATCTTGGTGCCAGTGATTCTGGCACCGAGAAACCTTCTGCCACCAGTTCCTCTGGCATCGGCCCTCAGGATGGTGTGAATGAACAACTTCCTGATCTTGGAGCCAACAAAACTGCTGAGCCCAGTCAGCCGGCTCCACGATCTTCTCCAAATCCTCCTGCTTGCTCTCCAGTTCTGTCAAAGGGCCAGACCCAGCCCAAGGCTTCTGTCTCTGCTCGCCCTACATCCGGCAAATCCACCTCCTCTAAGAAGACAACGCTGGTCTGTGCTCCAGGCTCTGATCCCCAGATCCGGCCTTCGACGTTGGCGACCATGACCGCTTCAATGGGTAAGGGGGGCGAATCCGCGGTTGCCGGGTCAGGTGATGGCTCTAAGGCTGTTACCCTCCATGCTTGTGCCGTAGTAACTCGTGAAAATGTGGGAACCACCCTAAAGACGGGTCAGGTTCTCACTCGGACGCTCAGTAGCAAGAGACTAGGTTCGGCTGAGCCTTACACCATGGCATGGAATGCAGCTGGCGAGCAGGAGGTCAGCACCCGTGCCGGCAAGAAACTGAAGTTGGGCCCCAAGGCCATCTCTGACATGACCTAGCAGGCCATTACTTTGATGGCCCATGCTGACGAAGTGAACAAGGTAAAATAACTTCTTCTCTTTTGTACTGTTGAGTATTTTCTTTACGCATATCACCTAGTCCCCGAGGTTACGATTGAGTAAGGCACTTACTCGGCTGTAAGCTCTCACTAATCACTTTAATCTTTGAATCCCAAGCTTGCATGTTAGAGCTTCGATCCCTAGCCCTCGAGGTTACTGTCGATTAAGGAACTTACTCGGCTGTAAGCTCTTAAGCTCTTTTAATTTCTTTATGCCAAACTCATGTTAGAGCTTCAATCCCTAGCCCTCGAGTTTACTGTTGAGTAAGGAACTTACTCGGCTGTAAACACTTAAGCTCTTCGATTCAGCCGGTTGCATGACTTGACCTTTCTTTAATGTACATCCTCTTTGTTCAGCTTACGCATAACGAGCGCACCAAGGTGCACCAAGCTCTCGTCCTAGCGCATCGCAAGCTCAAACTTGCGTATGAGAAGCTGCAGACTGACACCCATGGCCAAGGTAGTATCCTTACCCGTCCTTTTTCTTTTCGATGTTCTTTTCTTTGGTTCATTATCTCAACCCTTTCTCGTTCTTTTTTCGCAGCCTCCGCTCAGTCCACAATAAATGCTCTTCACTCGCAGATCAGCGAGGCCGAGAGTAAGTTTCTTGCCTCACTAACTCAATATCTGAAAGTTTCTATTGATGCTGACAAGTAATCTTTTCGAATAAGCAGAGAAGCACCAAACCGAGCTCTAGAAGGAGCGAGACGAGGTGAATCGGCTAAAAAAGCTGATTGCCGAGTCGGAACAGAAGCACTTGGCCGAGGTGAAATGGTTGAGAGAGGAACTTGCTGAGAAGAATGAGCAGCAGGCCGCCAGCACCGAGAAGACCAAGAGGCTGCTCGACGAGGCCGAATCATCGGTCGAGTCGGCAAATCTAAACTTTGACGCCCTTCAAGCCAAGGCCAAGACTTGGCATAGCAAACTCGTCGCCATCAACTTCTTTCTCGGTAGTGAGTTCTTACTCTTTGTGCACTGTATGAGTCCTTCTGGACTTCTTCCATCTGCCATTGTTATTTGCTAACTTTCTCTTTTTGCTTGTAGAGAATTTTCCTGAGGCCGATATGTTTGCCATCAGAGCCATGAAAAAAGTGAGAGCCGAAGCTGGTGCTCCTGCTGATGGCGATGTGTCTATGGAGGAACTCCTCGAAGCAGTGTCGAAACGAGTCAGGAACCTCAGGTCTTGCGGTGTGGATCTGCTCAAGTCGGCTATTCATGCATTTCGCATGCTCTGGCTGGATGAGGATCCACCTGCACTCATCAATCCACTTGCTGAGAGACTGCTCCTTACTGAAGACCGGCTGGATCAATGGCGTGAGTCGGCCGGCCGAGCTGCGGCGGACAAGGCTCTCTCCTTCGTGCTTTCATGGTACGAGGACATCAACCTTGATGTTCTCGCTCGCATAAGGGGGGATGGCAAATGGCTGAATGATCCGGAGCTGATCAAGAAGCGCCAGGAGCGAGCTTATGCCATGATCGAGTATACCATGGTGCACGCTTGGTGCGATGGGCCCAGCTTCCTTGACCTTGGCGACCCACTCGTCGAAGTTGCTGATGAGGAGGGTGGCGACAGCGAAGCAACCGAGTTAGATGATCCGAATGACCTGGCCACAGATGCCCCTCACTCGGCCGAAGCTCCAAGCAATGCTCCTGGCTCCGAGAGTGCTCCTCCGAGTTCCTCTGCTTCTTAAGCTAACAAATACTCGAACTTTGATCAGATCCCCGGTATGCCGGGTACATATGTAACGTACATTGCACTTTTAAGTTTGATTATGCTCCTTTTAATAGGCTTTATATATTTGCGTTATGTTCTAAGTGCGAATCATTCAAGGGCAAGTCCCCGAGTTTCATTTTACCGTGTTACCTTTCCTTGAATTTGGCCCCTGTCTACCTTTTTCAGTGTTCGACATTAGAGTCTCAAAGTACAAAGGATATAGTTAGCGGGTATGAAACTTGGATCACTTGGGCGAGATTACTCGACATGTAGTATAACGCGACCTGTAAAGAGTTAGGAAAAAACTAAATCTGACTCGCGTTTCTCCTTTGTACTTATCTGGCGTTCATGTTTACCCGTCATACATCCTTTTCTCTTGTTTGCCATGAAGCCGTGTTTTCGGACAACAACATAGTCGAAGAGTTGATTTCTTCCGAGTAAACACTACTTGTTCCGAGATAAATTTCGGGTATCACGCCAGCCGACGTAAAATAGTTCAGATGGAAAATTTAAGGGGTAGTCCCCGAGTCGGTTTTTTGAACCATACCATTTTATTATCAGCACATAGCCGGCACACACGTCCGACGTATGAGAGTTCAAGTGATATATGCATTGCTTCTCCTAAATATAGAAGGGACGAAGTAGTGCCACATTCCATGGCCTTTTGGTCTCATCTCCTGACATGTCCGCCTTGTTCTTTTGTGCTTCACGAGCGTCTATGAGATAATAAGAGTCATTGTGCAATGCTTTGCTTACAATAAATGGACCTTCCCATGGGGGTGATAACTTGTGCATTCCTGCTGTGCGCTGCACCATCCTTAGCACCAAATCCCCTTCTCGAAAAACACGAGGTTGCACTTTCCGGCTATGGTAGCGTCGGAGATTTTGTTGATATATAGCAGATCTGGATAATGCCAGCTCTATTGCTTCTTCGAGTAAGTCTACTCCGTCTTCTCGAGCCTCTTTTACCTCGGCTTCCGAGTATTGCCTTATCCATGGCGAGTCATATTCTATGTCGGCAGGCAAAACTGCTTCAGCCCCATATACGAGGAAAAATGGCGTATAACCAATTGACCGATTCGGAGTTGTTCTTAGGCTCCACAATACTGAGGGTAGTTCCTCTATCTAACAACCAGGTGATCTCTGGAGTGGTTCCATTAAGCGGGGTTTTATCCCTGACAGAACTAAGCCATTAGCCCGTTCAACTTGTCCATTTGATTCTGGATGGGCGACTGATGCTACATTGTGTCTTATTCGGTGTTTCCCACATAAGCGAGCAAAAGATCCTTCGGCAAAGTTCGTGCCATTATCAGTGATCACACTGTATGGGTAACCGTATCTGAGGATTATACCCCTTAAGAATGTGACAGCTGTTTTACCGTCTAATTTCTTGATTGGTTTCACTTCTATCCACTTGGTGAAATTATTAATCATGACCAAGATATGAGTCATGCCTCCCCTTGCTGGTTTGAATGGTCCTACCATATCTAGGCACCATACTACAAAAGGCCAAGTGATTGGTATAGTCTTGAACTCAGACACTGGTAAATGCGACTTGGATGCATAGTGTTGACAACCACTGCATCTTCCGACTAACTCTTGCGCTTGTGCCAATGCGCTTGGCCAGTAGAATCCATGTCGGAATGCCTTGGCTACCAATGCTCTTGATGACGCATGGTGCCCGCACTCTCCTTGATGGATATCCAATAAGATCTCCTGGCCTTTTTCTGGGCGGATACAACGCTGCAGTACGCTTGTCACACTTCGCGTGTATAGTTCCTTGTTGATTATGGTGTACGCTTTTGCTCTGCGTGCTGTTTGCCTTGCCGATGTTTCCTCACTCGGCAGGGTCCCATCTTTCAAATAGCTGAATATTGGTTGTGCCCACGTTGGTATTAGTGGTTCCGGGTCTGCTTCAACATCAATATCCATTGGTTCTGCCGACATATGCTCTGCCGACATGACATGAGGAGTCCCCGAGTGTGATTCCGCGATCCCTGAATTCAACGGATCAGTCCCCGAGTAACTCGAACCTACCCCTGAGTCGATGTCCATTGGCACTACATCTGATTCCTGATTCGCCGGGATGACCCTGATTGATTCGGACTCTGGTGACGGCTTGATCGATGGCTTCCTGAGATGCTCCAGTGCTACCCCTGGTGGTATTGCTTGCCTAGATGATCCTAGTTTGGATAGTACATCTGCTGCCTCATTTTCTGCTCTAGGAATGTGATGAAATTCACAACCGTCAAAATATCCCAAAATTTGTTGCACGTGGAAACGATATAATGCCATGTTTGCGTCCAGCGCATCCCAATGTCCAGGCACTTGCTGAATCACCGAATCCGAATCGCCAAAACACATGATGCTTTTGATACCAATTTCCTTGGCTACTTTAATGTCATGGACAAGTGCTTCATACTCGGCAACGTTGTTAGAAGCAGCAAAATGAATCTGCAACACGTACCTCAGTTGATCCCTCTTTGGAGATGTGAGCACTATCCCGGCGCCCAGACCCATTTTCGTCTTGGACGCATCAAAATGCATTTTCCAGTAATTTGGATCTCGCAGTGGTGGTTCGTACTGCATTTCCATCCATTCTACAAAGAAATCTGCAACAGCTTGAGATTTTATTGCATCTCGCCTATCATATTGTAGAGTGTATGGTGCCAGTTCGATGGCCCATTTGGCGACTCGTCCGCTGGCATCTTTGCTGCCCAATATATCCGAGATAGGTGCCTCACATATTACCCGGATTGGGTGTTCTTGAAAATAATGTTTCAGCTTCTTTGCTGCCATATATACCCCATATGTCATCTTCTGATAATGCGGGTAATTCTGTTTCGAGACAAAGAGCACTTCGCTCAAGTAATACACCGGTCTTTGGACTGATTTGCCCCCTTCTTCACGTTCAACCACTATTACTGCACTTACAACTCTGTTGGTTGCGGCGACATAGAGCAACATTGGCTCCTTGGATAATGGTGATGCTAATATTGGTGCTGTTGCCAACATTTTCTTTAATTCATGGAAAGCGCTATCGACTTCTTTGTGTCCATGTGAATTTGTCTGATTTCTTCATCAGCTGATATAGTGGTAGGGCTTTTTCACCTAGCCGACTAACAAACCTGCTCAACGAAGCCAGTCATCTAGTAAACTTCTGGACATCATTGAGGGTTTTTGGCAATTCCATTCTTTCGATGGCCCTGATCTTTGTCGGTTGGCTTCGATTCCTCGGCCGGATTCAAGGAATCCGAGTAACTTGCCAGCCGGGACACCAAATGTACATTTTTTCGGGTTAAGCTTCATCCGGAATCTTCTCAAGTTTGCGAATGTTTGACGCAAGTCCTCAACTAGAGTATGACTTTGTTTGGTTTTTATTACCACATCATCGACGTATACTTGAACATTTTTGTCCAATTGGTCTTGCAAGCATTTTTGCATGCATCTTTGATATGTTGCGCCTGCATTTCTCAATCCGAATGGCATGGTGCGATAGCAATAAGCCCCGTATGGGGTGATAAAAGCTGTCTTTATTTGATCATTTGGATTCAGTGGTATCTGATGGAATCCTGAATATGCATCCACAAATGACAACAACTCACACCCAGCGGTAGAATCTATGACCTGATCGATCCGTGGCAGGGGAAATGGATCTTTTGGACACGCCTTATTGAGGTTCGTGTAATCAATACACATGCGCCATACCACTGCCACGTTCGGGTCATATTTTTTCGTCTCGACCAAGACTGGATTTGACAACCAGTCCGGGTGCAGTACTTCCATGATGAATCCAGCAGCTAAAAGTCTTGCAATCTCGGCAGCTATTACTTTCCTCATATCTTCGGCGAAGCGGCGGAGGGGTTGCTTCACCGGCTTGGCATCTGGTCTTACATGAAGAGAGTGCTCAGCCAGCTCCCTCGGAACTCCTTGCAGATCTTGAGTGTACCATGCAAAGATATCCCGATTCTCACGGAGGAAGCTGGTGAGCTCGCTTTCCTATTTTTCTGTAAGGCCAGCCCCAATGGTAACTGTGCGCTCTAGGAAAGTTTCATCCACATGCACCTTCTTGGTTTCCTTGGTAGCTTGAAATGACACACTGCCATGCGGGTTGGTGAGTGCCGACATGGACATTTGTGCTGCTTTGGCCAATGCTGCCACTTCCAACATCTGACTTTTCTCTTGTGCTATGACGAGTGACTCGGCTAGTGAAGATCCGGCTGAGGCACAAGCAATAGATCTTTTGTAGTCCCCTTCAACTGTGATCACCCCACATGGGCCTGGCAGCTTCATCTTTAAGTAAGCCATATGGGTAGTAGCCATGAATCTTGCCATAGCCGGCCTGCCGAGTAAGGCGTGATATGAGCTGACCAAATCCACTACCTCAAACTCTATGGCTTGGCCGATTCTCTCTGTTGCCGAATAAGACGTCGACCCAGATCTTGCCAATTGGCTCACAGGACAATCCCGACACGATACCGTGGAAAGTGGTCTTAGTCGGCTCCAGCATGTTCATGGTAATGCCTAACTTGAGCATTGTATCCTTATACATGATGTTGATGCTACTGCCACCGTCAATCAGAACATTTGAAAACTTGACATTGATATCTAGGCCCATGAATGTTGGATCCAAAACCAGAGCATATCCTCCTGGGGTTGGCATGATCTTGGGGTGATCTTTTATACTCCAAGTTATATCTTGCTCAGACCAATGCATGTACTCGGGGATTGCAGGCATCGTTGCATTCACCTCCATCATCCGTCGCTGCTGGCTCTTTTTTCATTTGGCTCTCTGACAAAGACAACATAACTCTGGTGATGTTCTCTGTACTCATTTCTAGTTCCATGACCGACATGAGCGTCGTCACCTCTTGGATTGTGCACCTGGTGCACAGCTTCTCTTCTTTCTTGATTCTGATACCTCGACTGCCTATTTTCATATCTGTTGTCTGCTCCTACTATCTGAGCATTTCCTCCTGTAAGTGGTGGAGGGGGAGGTGGTGGAAGCTGCTTATTCGGCGAGTCCACTCTATCTCCTTTCTGAAACTAAGTGCATTGCCTCGTCGTGTGATTGGCTGGTTTACTCGGACTAGGCGTGTGAAACTTGCACGGCTGATCCAGCATCATCTCATAGGTGTATTTTTGTCGGTCCTGATACTTCTTCCTCTGATCGTATGGCCTATTGCCGTCATTCTTTGGCACCCATTGTTGTTGTCCATTTGTCCTTTGGCCGTTGGCCCTTCCAGCATCTGGATGATCCTGACTCACAGCCGCAACCTGAGTCGAACCATACCTGTAATCTGGTCTTTCGTCTCTTCTCTTGATCCTGTATTCGGATCTTTCCTGGCGCCTTTGCGACCCGGCAGCGTCATAGATCTGAGTCTCAGTCATCCCGTCTGCCGACATGAGCAGCGGCTGAGTCGGATCTCCTAACGCATACGAGTCAGGGATTCTTATTGTCTCCACCAGGCTTGCCGGCATATCTCTTTGTAACCTTTGCCACAACACACTTCCATGTCTACATCCTTGTGCAAACCATGCGATTGCTTGTGACTCGATTACCCCTTCACAAGAGTTACGCATCGTACACCACCTTGTGAGGAATTCCCTGTCCGTTTCATTTGGTCTTTGCTTGCACATTACCAGCTATTGTGGGCGATTCGGCCTCTTGTAAGTGCTCGTGAAATTGCTCACGAAAGCGTTGTGAAAATCGATCCAACTGTTGATGCTTCCGGGTGGCAAATTGTTCAACCATACCCGAGCTGGTCCTTCCAGCATCTGCGGCACATAACATACTGCCCATCTCAAGTTTCCCTGCGTGATCTTCATAGCGGTTCCATAATCTATGAGCCAGTCCTCTGGCTTTGTGCTTCCATCATATGTTTTTGTACCTCTGGCCAGCTGGAAATTTGGCACCGGTGGCTCCTTCATGATCCTTGGGCCAAAGCACGGTGGACCCTTCGGACCTTGCGATTCAATTATCTCTTCCATTTTTATTCGGTCAAGCTTCAGCCTTGCATCATCCGGCTGAAGGTTCCTGCCTCCGAATCTTGCTCCCATTGCTTGATATGCATGATCTGGCAGTTCATACCCGTCATTTACCATAGCCGAGTAACCATCATTATACTTATTCGCGTTCAGGTCAGCAGGCTGTTGAACTGATTTTCCCACGCTTTGTTGTCTTCTTTCTGGCTGAGCTGATGCGTTATTCGGAGCTGGATTTCCTCCTCCTGCCGAGTGAGTTCCGCGCCTAGCATGAGGCGCAAAATTTTGCCCTCCGTTGTCATTTCTTTGCCCTGCTTTTTTCCTGGTTTTCATTTCCTTGGGGATTATTTCTTTTTGCCCCTTGCGCATGCACCGAGTTTCCTTGAACCACTGCCGGATCATATGCGACCATTTGCTTGTTTCTTCCAGAATCCACACCTTTTTATTTTCTCAGCCTAGGCGCCGCTCCGGGTGAGGATGTTGTGTGCCCCTCCGATCTCGCCGGGATAGGATTCGCCGAGTGAACCAGCTGTGACCTCCCTGCTATACCCGTATTTGCTCTATAATACGCCTCATTCAGCATACTGGCTGCTTTCACTAGTCATTGACTCGTTCTTGTTGCCTTTTCTCTGCTTCCCCCTCCAAGTGGGGTAATTCTACCATTGCTGCTTCCGCTGCTCGTAGATTAGCTGCTGATGTGTTATATGTTGGGCGCATGGCTGTCTCATTGCTGTTCTCCGGTGTTATCTTCGATGTCGCATATGCTAGCTCTTCGTTGAGGTTCCTTCCTCTCAATCTCGTTGCATCAAGCCGGGTCTTTGCGCCTTGAATCGATTTGCCGAGTTAAGCTCTCGGATGGTGATATCCACGTCCTGCTATAACTGTGCTAACTCCTTGGCTTTCTCCAGGACTTTTATCCTGGCTTCCTCCAACTCGGCTTGCACACGTGCCGGGTCAGTTGCATGTGCCACTGGCTCTGCCAAATTGTCTATCGCTTCCTGCAGCTCCTTAGCCCTCTTGCTCCTAGCTATGTTCTCTGGTTTTTCCAGCGGTGCCTTTGCTGTTCTCGCAGCACTTGGTGTTTCCTCATGTTTTCCTCCCTCTGTGTTCTCATTCACTACTGGAACTACTGGGGGTGCTGCGGGGTTAGGGGCTGTCATCATTACCTCCATGGAGACGAGTTGGTGTGGTTTCCCAGCGACAGGAGCCGTTGGAGGATCCGGCGCCAGGACGACGGCCAGATATCGCGCTCCCACGCCTGCACCGACGTAGACCTGGTGCTCGCCGAACTTGATGAAGCAACCACCTCTAGGGAATGGCTTGGTCCCGAAGCAGCCCGCGTTGTCGCTGACGAAGTTGAGTGCTCCAAATCTCTGGATGAGGCCGGAGTAGACGCGCTCGCCGGTATTGGCGATGATGTTGCCCGGCCAGATGAAGACTCCATCAAGCACCTGCTTCTGCCCCGTGGTGGGCGCCAACTGTCATGGTGGTGGCACGGCAGATGCCATGGGTAGGCTTAAGTTGGGGGCCGAATGGGTGCTTGTGGTCACCGGGGAGGGAGTGCACGGTCGAGCCATGCACGAAGAACAAGAAGAACTCTCCAGTCTTAGCAATTCGATTGATACCTCCCAGATTACAAGTGCTCCTTGAGCTGTATAAGCTAGAGTTATAAGCACTAGTTCACTACTTGGTCCAACCTCCTTCTACTACTGCTATGCCCTCCCTTATATAGGCAGCACCAGCTAGCTAATACCCCTTTGGGTTCTAGGGTTTACTGTTTGGATCCTGGTCCCTACAATGTGGGCCGGGTCATGGGCTTGCCCTGAGCCTAGAGGCCCAGTCCATAAAGCTTGATAGCTAATGGTCTTATGGTACGCTGCTTCTTGTTCCTTTTGGCGTCATGCTGTTACTTAGTATGTCAGCGTACGCTTTGGGCGTCACCTGGCTCCTTTTGTGTCACCCGGCGTGGCCCTTCTCTTTTGACCATGCTTTACCATGGTCCCTCCTGAACCTTACTCGGAAAGGTGCCACGCGTCCTTCTTGACTCGGCTCTTCCTCGGTCGACTCGGCTCGTCGGTTCCTGCAAGGGTTACAACTTTGTCCTATGGGCTGACACAGTTTATATGTCGGCCTTCATGCTTATCTTACCTGGCCATTCTTACCCGGCCTGGTTCTTTCTTTACTCGGAGCCAACCTAGCTGCTATGTTTCCCCTCTCGTGACCCTACCGCAGGTTATCCCCCCGACACCTTTGAAATTCTATCTACTCTAGACTTGTCCTCCAAGGATCCGAAGACATCATGGGCTTGGGCCACCCGAAATCTCCACGGGCCGCGTGTCTTGACGTGGGCCTTCCTTGGGATGGACTAGGTATACCAATGTTGTGTACCCGTGGGGTATAACCATGTCACCGTGCATTGTGCCCTTCACCACTACACTTACCACAACAAGATCTCTCACGAGGTTCTTGAAATTGGTCGTTTCCCGATTCCCGCGCACCGACACGTCCCCATCCGTCCACGTCACTTCTAAAACGCTTTGTCTTGCGTCTACCACGTTTAACGATCTTCCATTCCGGATGGGGCCATAGTTGGAGTCCATGGTACTCCAGCCATTGTGATTGGTCAAGTTATGGATGAAATCTAGGAGCCCATGTATCTTTTGTCTTCATGATAGAGAACTCAGACTCTGTAACGGTGCGCTTGTGATTATAATCCACATGGCGTTTTCGAGACGCACATAGCAAGTGAGGAGATGAAGCAACAACGGCCTTCCGCATGTGCAATCACAATCCCTTAGAGAGACCTTAAAGGCTCGGCCTCCGTGTTGGACACCACCCGAAGTGGTTCCCCCAGGCTCAACCACCTGGTAAATGAGCTCGTCGTTATCAAAAACCGTGGCGACTTGGGAGTCCGCTTTCCTTGACTGAAATGTCCTCCAATCGTCAACCCTGGGTGGGAACTCGTACTTGTACTCCTTCTTGTTTTGTCCCGCAATTTGCTTATCAGTTTCAAGTGAGTAGTTCAGAAAATACCCATTCAACTTGTCGAATGTGTATCGAACTATTACAGTGACGGGCAATGCATGGACATCCTTAAGAACCTTGTTGAAGGCCTCTGCCATGTTGCTTGTCACTTGACCATACCTCCGGCCATCCTCATCATAAGCTCGTGCCCACTTGTCCCAGAGTTAAATGTGCTTATTGAGAAACTCTTAACCCTTGGAATCGACTTTTTTGTTGTTCCGCAATCTGAGATATAGATTTGTGAAACGTCGGTCCATGAAAGAAAGACAACAATCTTGAAGATCATCATCCAACTCCTTGCTCTTACATGCCCTATAGAAGTTGGAACAAAAATGTCTCATGCACTATCGGTGGTGTAAAGGAGGATGCTCGGAATCACTACAAGGAATCTGGCTATATATGACCCTCCATTTTCGTCACAAAATTGTCATAACAGTCCATTTATGACGATTCTATGACGATTTTGAGATCGTCGAAAGCTGGGCGTCGCAAATGAACTATAACGATGTTTTTGGTAAAATCGTCATAATCGTCTATGACGATATTGGATCGTTATAACATCTATGACGATCTAATATCGTCATGACATATCTAGCCAGGCCAGCTCAGATCCTACGTGGTCGATCCTACGTGGCAAAATTGTGACGAAATAAAATCGTCGTAGTGTGAATTCAGCCCAGTCCAGTTCAGTCACTTATATGGGCCAAGCCCAATAATTCAGCCTTTACCTTTGTACGATCCTTTTTTTTATAATTTTCAGCCTTTTTATTCACAGTATTATTTGGGCCATGGCCTTTTTACCATCCTTTTATTATTTGGAACTACCATTTTCTTTTCAGATTTCAGCCTCTTTTGTTATTCAATTTCCAACAAAATATCCTTCCGATCCAACACTAAGAATGGGCCATGGCCTTGTTACAGCATTTGATACAGAACATTACAGATTCAGTCACCGAGTCATGCTCAATATTACTAAACAAATTCTTATCACAGCATACAAAATGAACCAAACTTTGGAATGGCGATACTATGTGCACTTATTTACATCAAAATAAAATTCAGTTCACAAAACAGAGTTGCACAGGGCGCTTCTTCCATCTAAGCTTCAATGATATCATCCAGAACCTGCTGTCTTAATCATCAATAAAGGCCTCCATATTAGCCTATGAAATTATTCACAAAAATAAAAAGGAGTAAGAAAGCATTCAAAAAAAAGGTTCCATTTATGTTCAGCCTAAATTGACAAATACTATCTAGAATACATTCACGACCTATGTGCTCACAAGAATTTAGCAATACCGATTCTTTCACCAGAACGAGCAATTGTCCATTGAACATTTCATTGATATTTAATAGCATTTGATGTTCAGTAGGAACAATTGATCTAACCAAGCACAACTACGAAGAGCCAGCCATTTTCGTCACACAACTAGCAGTTGGCAAAAGTAGGGAATGTCTCGAGGAATGGAGAGCCGAACTTACAATGGGAGAGACAGGTAGGTGGAGCCACTGAGGACTAATTCTTGTGTCACGGTGCAGATTGTGCCCTCGGTGTCGGCGAGACGTACGCAATCCTGTTCTCCCAACACTGCCAACTGCGGTAACAACACTTCAGCTTGAGATACATCTGCATTTGAGCAACATAACACATATAGTGAGCTTGAGATGTATCTACATTCAAATCTGGACCTAGACTGGAGTATGTCAATTCTTGTAAAGACAACATATGAACCGAGATAATGCACTGGAACAAACTAAGTTCATCATGAAGGCGGAGGCAAGAGGCACATGTTACTCCCAAGAATAATTGCAACTTCCAAAACCATACTCAAACCACAAGCTATTACTATTCATTTTCTATTCGCTGGAGCTAAATATCATATTGCAGCAAACAACAACAATTAAACACTGATAGAGCATAAAAAAATCATGTCCTAACAACATAATAGTTCTTTACTAGCTAACAGAAGTATCAGTAACACGTGATGGAGAAGGTAAGATGCCACTTGTGGATGTACCACTGAATGGCGAAGCCATACCATGTTTCCAAACTAGCTGAGCAATTTAAAAGTGTGTGTCAGCACAGTTCAACATGAAAAGTAAAAAACTAAGCGCGAACATGAGAAGAACTGTGTCTGCTTTCTGTAACGGTGAACCAAAGTATTTTACACAACAACCCTTGCCTAGAACATATCACACGTGACTGGATACAACATCAGGTACTACCAGCAGGTGAGTCAGAACAATAAAGCATACTGCCTTTCCCTGTCTAGAATAGAGCACAGACGCAACACAGCGGCAGGTATTACCAGGAACCAGTTGGATCAGGGCTAGGTCAACGAAGGGAGATCCTAACAACAAGTGATTAGTATTCCCTAGCAGATTCCCAATCCGAACAAGTCCTATTGCTGTCAACCTCAACTAATCGAGCAAGTTGAAAATTACCCGAGAAACGGCAGAGGAAGCGATGTCGTGTCACAAGCGGCCAGATCATCGGTCAGAGACCAGTGTACGTGCCAAGCAACGGCCGGTCTAGCTCCTCCTATATGCGCAGCTGCACCGCCTTGGGAGGGAGAGGAAGGCGATGAGCTCTGCATCTGTGCTGCCAATCTGCCATATTCTGTAGAAAACGTTTTAAGTCAAGAAGAGTATAGATCTGCAAGTACAAAATTAATTACTTAGTGAATCTTCTATTTTTCTATTCTATTAATGCTCAGAATTCTAATATGTAGCACGAATAGAAATATGTAGCAGCAAATGCAAACAAGAGGCACCTATCCCGATCAGACCTGCCTAGCCCCTGAGTGTAGCCTCATCCCGATCAGATCCCCTTCTCCAGTTTCTTCTCCCAGGGAAAAGAACCCAAAAATCACAGGAGAAATTTCCATCCAAACAAGAGGCACCTATCC
This sequence comes from Avena insularis, assembly GCA_023614405.1. Taxonomy (NCBI): domain Eukaryota; kingdom Viridiplantae; phylum Streptophyta; class Magnoliopsida; order Poales; family Poaceae; genus Avena; species Avena insularis. The sequence continues at coordinate 960,187 of JAJUPC010000095.1, forward strand.
AATCCCAGTTCAAAGGTGAATAGCGGTTACACCTCTAGGCTCTTAGGAGATACTATCCTATATAAGTTCCATCTCACCAACAACCGTTCTGAGGCCCCTGTTCTGAAATCTTGGCTTGTTCCAAAGTAGTTTCCTTGACCAACAACCGTCCTGAGGCCCCTGTTTTTATCTTAATTTGTTACATTGTTTCATCAAAGAGATTTTTTATTGCACTACAAGTAGAGAAAACTAATTGAGAAACAAAGTTACATGGTATGGATGGTGCTAAAAGGATGATGTTATCCAAAATTGAACAAGGAAAAAGTTTTCTACCTATGTTCCATCTACAGTTGTTTAGGATGGTAAAAAAAAGTAGAAGCTTCTACCTTGCGCAGGATGGTACATGTTTCAGGATGTTACCACAGAGACCGAAACCCCATTTATATCAGTAACAAAGGAAAAAATCTTCTACTACTTTTGTTCCATCTATAGTTGCCCAGGATGGTGCTAAAAAATAGTAGGTTCTACCTTGCTGAGGATGGTACATGTTGAGGATGTAACAACAAAAGATCATATTACTGTCTTAGTTGAACCTCCTTAGAGAAGAAAATCTACTCACCATAAGGAAACCGCAAACATATAAATTAGAAACTGGGAAAATATAACAACATCTATAGATACAAAACTTATGCAGGGGCATTGTATATTCCAAAAAGAATCAGTATTAAAATTGATATAGTAAAAAAAATGCATCTCCATCTTATATTACAGCAGACTATGGTGTTAGAAGATCCCACCAAAGTTATTTGATTACATCTAACAAATCACCACCATTATATTTAGAATCAAAACATGCCCCATACACAACAGAAAAAGATAACTAACAGGAAGTACACTTGGTGATACACAACTCACCGTGCTCGTGCCAGAAAACAAGCATCTCTACGGAAAAACCTGAGAGTCGGTGCTAACCATGCTGAACCATAATAGTTCTATCTCAAACAGTGAGCTTACTTATGGAAAATCTGAGAGTAACATCTATGCCTATGTACAAGTTTTTAGTTGTATTTGAGTACATGCTCCAGTAGCATAGTTTCAGATACCTGTAAGTACAACTGGGTCTAGAAAACAAAGTTCAAGTTTATTTATTTTTGCTTCTATGTAGAACTAGCAACATAGAGCTAGCAGGTTACATCTAGCATTGAGCTAGCAGGATACATTACAGGGGAAAATAAGCTGCATCAAGGAAAATTGGCATGAAGCAGCAAAAATAGGAAAAGTAACATTAGAAAAATTAGCTTCCATCTAGCAAGCTGCAACTAACAGTTTCCATTAGTAAATAGAAACTAGCTTTCATCTAGCAGGTGGAAAGATAGTTGCACATGGGCTCAGGCAACAGCAAAGAACTCACCAACGAGAGCGGCGTATGGGGTTTGTGCATATGTGGGGGCGGAGCCGGTGACGTCGACGAGGACCCTCGTGTGCTCGATCTCTAGGTCGCGCATGGCCTATAGGCGATGCTCCTCCAGCCGACCTGCTTCGGCACTGGCGGAAGGTCATGCTGCGAAGGATACCCGTCCTCCTCTGTCTTGGGCATGGCAGCTCGATGGTGCGGGACACTGAACGGAACCGAGGGGGCTTGGCGCCGGGGTGCAGATCGATCTGCAGCTAGATCTCATCGAAGGTCGACGCGTTCCTTCGACCCTCGAAAGAACCACCGAATTGGTCACGGAGCACGAAGGAGTAGATCGAGTCGAATAGCAGAGGGCATGAATTGGGCACGCGTTTACCTGGATCACAACGCTTTGGAGCCATCACGCGAAGGGGAGCAGGGGACGCCTGGTTCGATTTTGAAAGGGATGGGGAGGCAGCACAAAGGAATGTGTTTCGGGACATGGCCGAGAGTGGCGGAGACCTAGGGAGGGGGCGAGAATGGCGAAGAAGGGAGGGAGGGGTGTGGCTGGCGGCGGATCTGGCTCGGCGCACGCTAGGGTTCGGGCGCCGCTAGGGTTTCGGGAGAGGGCGATGCGGCTGTGGGAGAGAATGGGGACTGCGGAGTTGGTGGGATGTGGTGAACTGGGCACATATAAGCCAATATTAACACATGGATAGGACACATAGTAAGAAACCGACACATAGACATGCCACATAGACGCAATTGCTGATGTGGCAAACAACTCATGTCAAGTTATGCTAATTTGGACAGTATGACGATTTAAAATCGTCATAGTGAGCTACAAGTAACACCATAGGCTGCTTCCATCAAATTATGACAATTTCATCTAAAGTAACTATGACGATTTTTAGCAAAATCGTCGTAATTTTCCAGGGTATAGGCCCTCCTGAACTGCTTACGACCATCTCATGCAAAATCGTCATAACTCTATGACAATTTTGTTCACGGTCACTATTAGAAGGTCATAGAATAACACATTCCTTGTAGTGAATGTCAATCATCACCGCGTTGAGAATTCGTTGATGGCGATCCGAGATGACACATATTTCCCTATCAAGAGGTAATACCTTCGTTCTCAAAAGACGGAAGAACCACTCCCAATTAACATTGTTCTCTGCCTCTACCGAAGCAAAAGCCAAGGGAAGCAACCGGTTATTTGCATCATTTGCTATTGCAATCAAGAGAGTGCCACAGAACTGCCCAGTCAAGAAGGTGCCATCCATGGAGATTACCGGCCTACAATGTTCGAAGCCCCTCACACATTGCTCGAATGCCCAAAAAGCACGCCCAAATATTCGAACATTTATTTCATTACGAACCATCATTTTGGTGCCATATGGCTTAACCACATGAAGCATGCCCCGGGTTAGCATCGGCCATTGCTAACAACAACCTAGGGATTCAACTGTATGATTCTTCCCAACCACCATACAACATCCTGAAAGCGGCTTGCTTCGTCTTCCATGCCTTCCCATACTTCACCTCATAGTGAAAGATTGCTTCCACGAACTCCATGACTATCTTGATGGTCATTGTCGGAAGTGAAGAAATTAGGTTTGAAAGCCTAAAGGCGAGGAACTCAGAGGTCAGTTGTCGACGCTCGTGCTTCACATATTTGCCATCCACCATTTTTCCATGGCACATGTGCATTGACACACAACTTGAAATGCGCCAATAGGGCCCCCCTTGTATGGTCTTGCCCGCACAATCCAAGGACAACCATCATCCTTGCATTTAACCGTGTAACGCTTCTTCACGTCCGAGTGAACCACCATGAAAGGAAGATGATACCTAATAGAGAAGTCCTTGATCCATTGCTTAAGTTCCAACAATGTGGCAAACCTCTATCCTTTTGAAATCCCATTCTTCTCGTGACTAACATCCCGATAGGAAGTTGGCCTTGGTCCAAGCACTACACCCTTGTCGCCATCAACCATGGCTTCATCCGCTAGACTAAGATCACGAAACAAGGGTACGCGATGATCCCTGACCAATACCTTCTCATGCACTTCGGCCTCATCCTGAGTGAACCCCTCCTCATCAACTTCTCATCGGGACCATCCTCATCCGAGTCTGATGCATACATTCGAGAATACGGGATGTCATGATCCATGTTCTCTTGTGTATGATATAAGTCCAAATTTCCAATAGTGTTGTCATAGAGCTCAACCTCCCTCTCACTATCCCCATACTCATCATTGTCCTCTTCCAATGCTTCATCTTGGTTCTTTGAAATGGGGCTCTAAGATGTCCTCAATTCATCTTGCTGGGTCAAAGGAGGCTTAGTAAATTCCTCTTGGTTCATGGGTGGAGGACTCCGAGCTTCATATGGGGAGGCAACCGGTATGATACTACTTTGCATATTACCATCAACCTTTTTCATGGCGAATAACTCAAGAGCTTTGTCTTGTGAATAGGCCACCACTTCCTTGTATGCAAACCAACATTGCTCCGAGCTGATACGCATTGTCTTCCAACGGTTGTGCATCCCAAATCCCACATTGTGCCTACCCTCCAACTCAACAAGATCACTAGGATCCATCCAATTCAAATCTACCCGAACTTGTTGCAACACCTCCGCATAGTTTGGACTATGATCAAACACCAAGTCAATCTCATCTGGGTCTGGCTCAATATTTCCTCTCAAGAAAGCTTCCTTGTCCATATGATGAACATAGACAATTCTAGCCATCCCTAAAATAAATATAAGAACATAACTCTAGATAAATTCAATACGTATCTATGCCAAAATTTACACTAACAACATGCTCATACAACCATACCCTAACCCTAACTCTAACCATAACCCTAACTCTAACCCTAATCCTAACAATCTTATCTATACACATTAAGGTTTACTATACCAATCCTAACTCTATATATCAACCAAACACCTCATTGATCCATACAAATTTACATATCCAATTGGTGTCCTAGCATTTGGAGGAATTTATCAATCTAGGGACAAATAAATTGAAATTTTCAGATAAAAATGAGGGGAGAAGAGGAGAATACCTTGGTGAAGCGATTGGGGAAGGAATCCCCTAAGTTTTCCTTCAAATCTTGGGCACTTGGGTGGATATTGGGGAAGAAATCCCCTAAGCCGCCGCCACCGCCGTTCGTTCTTGCGTGGTGAGGGGTGAGAGGAGAGGAAAAGTGAGAAGAGGGTCGAGCTGGGCCGACCCAGCGCGATCTTAAGGGCTCCAGGTGCGCGACGCCAGCCATCATGGCGTGGCAGAGGTGGGTGCGGTGCCTCCCCGGGTGGTGCCACACTTACGAGGCTAGGGCCCGCTGAGCCAGCGTGGCCAGGCGTGCCGCGCCAGCCCGTGAGGCGCAGTAGGTGTGCATGCGGCGCCACTCTAGACGGCACTACATATGCATGCCAGCGTGGCATCGCTGCGACGCCGGGTCCCACCTAGACAGCGTGGCAGGCATGCGGCGCCGTCCTAGATGGCGCTGCAATAGTGCTTGCGGCGCCACGCGGGCGGGAGTAGCAGAAAAGGGTTAACCCTGTTGAATTTCTTTCCAAATAGGATTAATCTTTGAAATAGTTACCGACTTTGGGTTAATTTTATTTAATTTGCCGCAAAGTTCGCCATCGAGGATTAGGAGATGCAAGAGCTTTGGGGACTAGAGTCTTTTTTAGACATAAATAATTGCAGGGAGAAGGACCTACAATGATGAATGGTGCGGTCACAATGAAAATTATGATAGACTTTGTCAAAATCTTGCTCGGGAGAAGCACCATAGAAGAATTGTTGAGTGAACTTAGGAAAAGGACGACAATAAGGCATAGAAAAAGGAAGTAGCACTTTTTTCAATGCATGTTTTTTAATGCTTGGATGGCATCGAATCACCGAGCAGTTGAGATTACTTAAGCATGTTGTGTTTTGAGAATTGTTAAACAATACCATGCAATGTATGCATCTTATTGAAATTATAAGGATAATCATAAGTTTTGTTGTGCAATGTGAGCTTGATGATTTGAATGGAGAGTGTGGACGAACAGTGATCATTGCAATTGAAAATGTGAAGCGAGGTGGAGGAAGAGGGTGCATAGAGAAAATGAAGGATTTATAATTTACACATGTGGTTATAAAACATTTTGCCATAGCAACGCATGAGCATTCAGCTATTAATAATTAAAAGACGAAGTATTTCTTTCGGTTTGATTTTTTTTTTGGACAAAATAATCCTATTAGTTCGAACATGTTACACAGTTTGCCACCGCATAGTTAAAACGGTGGTCGTGTCATGCTGTCGGCTGGAGGCCATGAGGACGGTTTCACTACCCCTTAATCTGTTTCCCTTCGCTAATTCTCTGCCCATCCAATTATGAGCTGGATTAGACCCGGGCATGTCACTCACACGGACAATAAGAAAAAATGAATACCATAATACTACGTGTATCAGGCCTGGCATAGAAAAGACATAAAATGCATAAGGTCCCGTTTGGTAGCTAAGTATTTTCTAAGTATTTGATAGATACTTCAGTTTTTAGAAATACCATAGTTTTAGATACTTTGAGGTGTTTGGCTCTAGTGAAAACTGCAGTTTTAAAAACTGCATTATTGGCAATACTGTGGTATTTTGGCTGTATCTAAAAAAGAGCCCCGGACCTCTTTTTTCTAAAACCGGGAATTGCTTTCTTCTTCCGTCTCTTTCCGTGGCACTCCTTCCCGTTACTGCAGGCTACTGCGCCATCTTTTTCGCGATCTGTCGAGGTTCAATCCGTCGCTTCCTTGGATCACTAGCTAACCAACGTCCCAACCCGATGCATCCTCCTCCGCAAGCCATTGCTAGCTGAAATCAATCAAAAAGCTAGCTTGTATGTGGGTATGTTGCTTCGGCCAATTGCATAGGCCAACAGCAGATAGACTAGATGCTCGGTGACATACTCACCAGAAAGTTTTAAGCTCACCATGGCGGTCCAGAAGTTTACCAGGTGGTTCTCCATAGAGCAGAGCAACTAAATACTATAGTGTGTGCACATTCCCAAACACCTCAGATTTTTGGCAAAACAGCAGAAAAATGTGGTTTTTCAAAACTGCGGTATTTCATTGCCGGGCATCCGAATACTGCGGTTTAGATATACCATGGTTCTGAAAATACTGAGCTGCCAAACGGAGCCTAAACTTTTGCGGTGAATAGTCTCACATTGGTTTCTTTCACTGCGTTACACCAGTTTATATACCTTGAAAAGTTACATTGAATATCAGCCAGCTGCCTCGAGAATTAAATAGAAAAGGAATTGGTTTCTTCAAGAAGGAATAAAATCTATGTGCTGATGATGGGAAACTAAGGATACATTCTTAGACTTAAAACGAGGGAACAAGGGATGGTTGTCTTCAAGAAGAGATAAAATCTCTATGTGATAGCTGTGACGATGGGAAGCGAGGGATACAGTGTTGGACTACTCGCATGCACGAATGAAAAGGGAAAATGATCCCGACCAGGAATATATGGGCTACACGGCCCCATGTCTGAGCCAAACGCCGCCGCATAGCTGCTGCTATGCATGCTCGCTTTGATTATGTTGTTGGGTGTGCTTGCACAGCTTATGCAGTGCCCTATTTCCTAATGGTAACCATAGCTTATGCATGCCCTTTTCCTAATGGTAAGCACAGCTTATGCCGTGCCCTTTTCCTAATGGTAATAGTTATACAATTGTTCAATCATTGCTATTGCTACTATATCTAGTTGGTATGTCTAGGTCGAAGAACTTGTTTCTATGCCACTAACGCCTACATCCAGGAGGAACTGAGCACGTCAACGGAGCCATGGTTGGCGCCATCGGCCGACGGAATGGAGGCGGCGGCGAATTTGGCCCAGATGGCCTAGTCGAGTGCTCTTATACATATGACAGACAGATTGGGAGAGAGACAGAGGTAGAAGTACGCATGAATACGTGGGCCAACTTAGCCAGTGAACGTAGCAAATTATATAATTTGAGGTGTGTTTTTTTTTGCATGGAAAACAGGCCTTGGGTCTAAAATAGACCGGGATTGCAAAGTTTGGAGTGCCAATTTCTGGGATTTAAATTTCAGGGTTTGATTTAGCTATCATCTATAAATTCAAGGTTTGTTTTGAACTTTTCTCAACAAAAAGAGGACCACCTACTTCTGAGACCTCCCTAGCCAGCCGGCTACACGCACACAGCCACTGGCTGACCTAGAACGCGTATGATGCCATTTTTTCCAACAAATTACTACCACTATGACAAAATCGTCACGTTGGGACATTTTTCATGTGATGCAATTAATTTCTTCTCTATTCCAATATAACACCTCTATGCAAGGACGTTTTTTGCGATGGCGTCACAATTTGCAGGCGAGCAAAAAAATAAAATACGCCTACAGACGAATTTTGAGACATTATTTTCGTCCTTAGATGAAAAAGTAAAGCTTCGGTGCTATTTTTTTAGTTTTACCGCTTAGGAAAACTTTCCACGCTTGCAGTTTCGCTAAAACATTGTTCGCCCGGTATTCTTCCCTTTGCCTCGTGTTTTGAACTGTCACTGTTTTCTCCCATCTAGATCTAGTTTGTCCTCACAGTGGCGCCGTCGGCCGCCGGGTTCCCTATTGCTCCTTGGTCTTCTTGCCACCGCCCTGTCGCTCCTCGCCCTCTCCTCGCCACCGACACCGCGGTGTTGGCCCCAACAACTCGCGACATTGCCGCTGACCCCAGCGCCGCCTTTCCCCATACGTCCACGATCTGCATAAGAATCATCAGCATCCATTGCACTTATGGTCACCTGTCGTATCTGTAGATGTAGCTGCACCAGGCACAGTAGTCAGTTGTTGTGGCCCAGGTGGACATGGGCTTGGGATTGTGCTGGAGGTGATAAAAGAAGCAGCAACACTGGGCGAAAGGCATCAAACAGAAAACAAAAGTCTGAAACTATCTTGTCTCCCTATCCTCTTGGTCCCCGTTTCCTCCCTTAGGTCCGGTGGCTACCACAAGCCACCATTGTATCTTGATTCATCCTTTTTCCTATACCTCACGCCCCAATCCACACCGGAGGCAACGGGGTGTGACAGTTTGGTATAGAGCCATGAACCTCCCCCACGAAATCCCCAAAAAATTCCCCACAAAAAAATCACGTTTGATTTGATTTTCTAAAGTCAATGGGGTGGTGACAAAGACAACGACGGAGGCAACCTTGAGCGCCATCCATGAGAGCTTGGTGCAGCTCAGCGTGACGTTGGGTCGAATGGCTGCAAGGCTGATGGCCCACAAGTATAGGGGTGTATAGTAGTACTTTTGATAAATAGGACTATCGATCCCAACGAGGAGCAGAAGGTGTTGACTAGTGGTATGGAGCAGGAAATCTCTGTAAATACTTAGCAAACGGATTTTTAGGGGTTTTCTGATAAAGCAAGGAAATAAAGTGCAAGTAAACAAAACAGCAAACAATTGCAGCAAGTGGCCCAATCCTTTCTTAGCAAAGTACAAGCCAGTGGAAATACTAATGAGGACCAAACATTCTCGAGGACACATGAGAATTCTGTCAAATGCTTTTGCTTCAAATAGCTGAGTAGTCTTCTTTGATTTTGTAAGTGTTGTGTGGGTGAACCTGTGCTAATATACCGACCATACTTGGACTAATACATACTTGTGATTAAACCCCTTGCAAGCATCCGCAACTACAAGAAAGCAATTAAGGTATACACCTAACCACAACCTTAAACTCTGAGATCCTACACTCCTTTGTGCAATGGTTTCGTAATGGGGGTTCAGGTTTCTGTCACTCCGGCAACCCCACAATTAGTAGACAAATACACAATGCATTCCCCTAGGCCCATAAATGGTGAAGTATCATGTAGTCGACATTCACATGACACCACCAGAAGAATAGCACCACAATTTAAATACTAAACCATTGAATAATATCTCAACACAAATCCACTACTAACAACATGACTTCTCCCATGTCCTTAAGAAATAACCGAACTACTCACAAGACATCATATGGATCAAGATCAAAGATGATATGGTGATGCATAACAATCTGAACATAAACAATAATTCAATGGTTCCACTCGCAAGCATCAACTACAATAGTAATCAATACCGGGAAAGTTTCCCCTAAGAACTATGCAAGATTCAACACAATTATTACAATGGGATGGAGTGATAATGAAGGTGCTGGTGGAGATGATGGTGTGGATGAAGTCTAGCTTGATGATGGTGTTGATGGCGACGATCTCCCCTCTCTGGGAAGGAATTTCCCCGGCAGAAATCCGTCTACCAAAGAGCTCTTTCTCTCTCGGTGTTTCCGCCCCGTAGAGGCAACGGAATCTTTCTATGGTCGCCCTCGTGTATTATGGTTTCGAGGAGAAGATATAGGCGAGAGGGCGGAGCCAGAGGTGGGCCAGGTGGGCCACACCCCTGTAGGCGTGGCCTAGGGGTGGCCCGCGCCTGGGGGGGTGTGGGCCCCCTGTGGCCCATCTCCGCCTCCCCTTCTGGCATTCTTCGTCTTCTAGAAAAATAGGATTTTCCGTAGTTTTTCTGGTATTTTACTGATCTTTGCAAAATTACATCAAAACACCTCTTTTTTCCATCAGAATCCTGACTCTGGCAGTTCATCCTCCAAGAATCACCCAACATGCAAAAACAGATGAAAATACATAAGTAACACCACTTAATATGAAATATATCAATGAATAGAGGAATATTATTATATAGAATGGTTATGCAAATTGGACGTATCAACTCCCTTAAGCTTAGACCTTCGCTTGTCCCCAAGCGAAAACTGAGCTCAGTAAACATGTCCACAAGTTTATGGAGTGAAGTGTCGATAAAATAATATGGACAAGAAGCATCACTCTTACCATTACACAACTCATAGAAGAAGCAACTCACCATTATATAACTTAGCTTGCAACAAGTATAGGAGTCACAATAGAGATGCATAAAGATAAATCATAATCGGGATTGGCAAACTTTATTCTTGGTCAGAGAACATCTAGCAAACAGTTTTCAAGTAAAGCTTTTGTAAAGAAGTTTACAACAGGAGTACTCTTTGCTCAAACATAAAAGGTTTTTCACAATGATGGCTTTCAAAGTAGTACTCATTAGATAAGAGTCTTGTGCAAACAAGGAAGATAAAATACATGATTGAATAAATCATCATATGAATGCTTGAAACACAACAACTCAAATGCTTGCTGGAGATAGAGAGGAAAAGGTTTACTGACTCAACTTAGAAGTAGAAGAAAGGACCTTCATATAGGGAAGCATGGATTTCAAGTTCATAAAGAGCTTCCAAAAGATTATGGTACTTACTAGCTTTGAGCTCTCATTGCCCCTATCATAAGCATCTTGAGGTGATTAAGGTTAAAGTGAACAAAGGTGGTGTATATGCTTGACGAAATATAAGTTGTCAATCTCATGTCCCTTGAGTATGAGGGCCGCTCCTTATGCTACTCAACTTTAGTTACCAGTAAGTTTTTATCATCGTAAGTACATGTGTATCATAAAGAACCGCCAACGGGGTACCCCTTGCGCACGATACAAGAGCTATCCCATAATCAAAATGACAAGGCAAGCAGACAATGAGCATCTCAACAATCTTTTTATTTTCTATTTGCATAGGTTTTTTTGAGGATGCTTCGCAGATTGCTCATTATGGTTATGCTGCAAGTTTCCACCATGATTAGGCATGGCTTCGTCTAGCGGCCCAGGCGTTTCTCTAACACACATAAATAACTCCATGGACTTACAAGATCCCCTTTTATTTCACACCGACGACATCCGCAAACAAAAGAGCATGATATCAACTGGATATGTGTCCATAAGTGTTGAAAGTGTTCCCCGTGACAACACGGTTCTGCTAATCCCAACGTATAGATGCAAGCATATACAACTTCGATGACAGAATGGTTCAAGTTTATTAGGGGCAAGAAAATAAGGTGTGCCATCAAGTTCGTGAGAGCTTTACTAACTAGTTTTCACATAACAAAATAATTTTTTTAATTTGAAAGATAGATGAAGCTTGAGAATTTGCTTGGAATAGAAATAATGCTAATAGGTAGATATGCTGGACACAAATGGCACAGGTTTTGGTTCAAAGGGGTTGGATGCATGAGAAGTATGCCTTATCAAAACAGGTTCTTGGCTAGCAAGGCTGGGTAGCAAGCAAAAGAGTTGAAAGAAACAAGCAAACATACAAGAAATAAAGCCAAACATGCAATCTTCCTTGAAGACACAAAAGATCTTAAATAAAGAATACTAAGATTATGAGCCAATCAAGAAAGAAAATAAATGATACAAAATACCTGTAAGCTTTTTCTCTTTTCCTTTCAAACCTCAAAAGTGTTATCTTGACAGAGCTCAGTTTGCCAAAACCAGTTTAGATCTACTTGATGCTCCCAAAGTGATACCAATACTGATCAATAAGATCAATCATATAATAGAGATTGCAAACTAAAATAAGAAGTGCAAAAAGTAAAAGATGAAGCTTCTCATTAATATTCCATAAAGGCACTCACACCAAGGGATACATAGGTAACCAACTAAACGAGAGATACTTCCACAATGCAAACCAACCTATAAGATAACTTCTCTACCCAAGGTATGAATCTACTAAAAAGGTAAAAGATAAAAGATAATGATGTGATACCGTGGCACTCCCCCAGGCTTGGAACAAGCCAAGGGGATGTCAAACCTAATGACGAATTACTCCTTCGGTGGTGGTGTTCCCTTGTCTAGGGTCAGAAAACCCTCCAGCATCTTACGAAGCCTGTTATTCTCCTCTTGAAGTATATCCACCTTCACCCTTAGAGCATGGTACTTATCGCAAAACTCATCAGGGGTTCGAAGAGCTTCCACTGCCTCAGGGTAGGCTCTGAAGTCTGGAACAGAGGTCATGATACCCTGCATATTATCACGTCCAGTGTTAATTGCCCCTACAAAAGTAGGTTTCCTTGCCCTTGATCCTGTGGCAGCTTGTTCCTTCATGCCTGCCGACATGTCCTTTACTTTATCCTTGATGCTCCAACCCATGTCTTTGTGCCTAGCAGCGATCCTTTCTTCTTCCACGGGCTTCTTGCCTTTGTCGTAGGCAGAGGCCATGGTGCTCCAAACTTGAGAAAATTTCCTGAAAGAAATAGATCGAAACGAAAACACGATGAGAACACGATATACGAACCTCGATGGATCCGGGGGTTATATATTACGAAGTTTCAATTCATAAGGAAGGTACTATGCGAAAACGAGGTGGAGACGGAGTTCAGGGGGCTCACACCCCCTCTAGACGCGGCCAGCTGGGGCCCATGCCTAGGGTGGGTGTGGCCACCCTGGCCTCCGTTTCCTCCTCTGTTTCGTCTCATAACCTTCCGTATGTAATAAAAACAACAAAAATATAAAAAGATAGGGTTTTCATGAACCTTCAGTTTGTAGCACTTTTTACCTATTCAAAGACGGACTCTGCATATTCCTTTTCTCCTTCTCCTAGAAATTCTTTTCATACAAGGCCTCACACAAACCTCAATGGCAACATTAGTGTATGCAAAAATAATAAACATTTAGGTTCAAACTTCAACTAAAATCCATCAAAACAAAAGCTGCTATAGCAACTCCTTTCCAAAATCCCAAAAAGAATTTGAAAGGGAATCAATATAAGAGGCAAATGCTAATGATGGCAAAAATCTGTCAAAACAGACCAGCAGGTAAAGATCGATTTTTTTCGAAAAACTTCTGTTGCTCGAATCAAAAAGTGCAAAACTAATGAAAGTTGGATAACAACTTGGAGAACAAGCACAGAAAAATACAGATCCATCGATTCTACTGAGCTCCTTCACAATTTTTCACAATGCAGCACAAAAATCTGTCCCAGGACAGCCACTTTTCACAACTCCTCTACTTCTCAAAAGTAGTTGATCTTGACACCAAAACCAAAACAAAAAAGGATTACGAGCGGTTATTACTGAGGTAATAACTTCCAATACTCAACAAAACTATTGGGTTATCTCCCAAGAAGTACTTTTCTTTATTGCCTTTAAGTTAGACCTGATAATTTCAAAGATGCTCACATCGGAGATATATATTTGAAGTGAAAGAGAGCATCAAGAAGCAAATATCCAACACATTTGAGTCTAACCCACTTCCTATGCAAGGGGGTCTCATGAGAAAACAAATTATTGGAACAAAAAGCCACTAGCATAGGAAGACAAAACAAATGCAACTTTAAAGCTTTCAACATAAAATGGGGAAACTTAATATTATTGTGATGCATAAAACTGTGTTTCCCTCTCTCATAATAACTTTCAGTAGCACTTTGAATAAAGTTGACAATATAACTGTCACAGGAAACAACTTTATCATCAGAATGAGCATACTTACAATCATCAAAAAGAGGTCCAAGGTCATAAACTAGATCAATAGAAGCAAGTTGTTCCATCCTGAAATCTTTATTAGGCAAGCTATTTTCACAAGGAGCTTTAGCAAATTTGGAAAAGTTAAACTCATAATAATCTCCATCAAACTTAGTTAAAACTTTATCCTTCTTACAATCTATAATATCTCCACAAGTGTTCAAGAAATGTCTACCAAAAATGATAGGACAAGTTTTACTAGCTGCTGAATTAAGCACTAGAAAATCAGCAGGATACTTAATCTTACCGCAGAGAACCTCCACATATCTTACAATATCAATAGGGCAAATGGTTTCCTTATTAGAAAGGTGAGTAACCACATCAATGTCCTCAAGCTCACAAGGACCAATTTCATGCATAATTTCCCTATAAATCTCATAAGGAATAGCACTAGAACTAGCACCAATATCACATAAACCATAATAGCAATGATCACCAATTATCATAGAAAGCACATGGACACTAGATTTTCTAGGTTTACTAGGATGAGAGATAATATTAGAAGCGTCTTCAAAGAAGACAATGTGCTCATCCTATATATTTGTAGTGACAAGATCTTTCACAATAGCTACCACGGGTTCATTATTTATTTGCTCATAAGGTTCCATAGCTTTATTTGTACCTTTGTTATTCGCACTAATTATCATAGAATACTCCTTTACCTTAGTTGAGAAAGGTGTTTTCTCAACATAAGGTTCATACACAATATGATTAGTAGTACAAACTTCGGTATTTCTAATAGGAAAATGATTGACAACATCTTTATAAGGTGCATGGTATTTATTCCACTTATTTTTAGGAATTTCTATGTAAGAGGTAAAGGCCTTAAAACAATAGGCAATCTTTGAGAATCAAGACCATACTCAGTACTAATATCGCGGAAGTCATCAGTTCCAATAAAAGATTTAATGCATTCATAATCATAGTTTATACCTGACTTTCTTCCTTTGTCATTCTCCCATGCTTCAGTGTTATCTTGAAGACGGTCTAGGAGATCCCATTTATCTTCTTCCTTCATACGTGTGAATGATCCAGCACAAGAAGCATCTAGTAAATCTTTATCATGAAGATAAATCCTAGCATAAAAGTTATTGATAATAATATTGTTAGGGAGTTCATGAATAGGACATTTAAGAATTAGTAACTTCAATCTCCCCAAGCTTGAGCTGTACTCTCTCCATCTCGAGGCCAAAAGTTATATATCAGATTCCTATCCTTATGAATCTCACTGAGAGGATAGAATTTAGAGTAAAAGAGAGGTACTATTTCCTCCCATTCCATGGATTGTCCATTCTTTAGCAGCTTATACCATTCTTCAGCTCTTCCTTTCAATGATATAGAGAGTAACTTCTTCACCTATTTAGTTGTGATACCTGCACACTTAAACAACCCGCATAGTTCATGGATAAAGAGCAATTGATCACCAGGATGGACAGTTCCATCCCCTAAATAATAATTATCCATAACACGATGAACAATACTTGTAGGTATATTAAAAGGATCTATCTCAACAGGTGGTGGTTCATCTACTACCCTAATAGTGGTAGTAGTTTTCCCAAACAGAAAACCAAGTGGGTTATCCATATTCGAAACAAAGTGACAAACAGAAATAAAAAGTAATACTCATAGTAGAAGTTTCCTTTACCAGTCCCACTCTTCAATAGCACTTCACTCCCTGGCAACGGCGCCAGAAAATAGTCTTGATGACCCAGAAGTATAGGGGATGTATCGTAGTACTTTCGATAATAGGAGTGTCAATCCCAACGAGGAGCAGAAGGTGTTGACTAGTGGTATGGAGCAGGAAATCTCTGTAAATACTTAGCAAACGAATTTTTAGGTTTTTTTGATAAAGCAAGGAAATAAAGTGCAAGTAAATAAAACAACAAACAATTGCAGAAAGTGGCCCAATCCTTTCTTAGCAAAGTACAAGACGGTGGAAATACTAATGAGGACCAAATGTTATCGAGGAAAAATGGGAATTCTGTCAAGTGCTTTCGCTTCAAATAGTTGAGTAGTCTTCTTTGGTTTTGTAAGTGTTATGTGGGTGAACCTGTGTTAATGTACCGACCTTACTTGGACTAATACATACTTGTGATTAAACCCCTTGAAAGAATCCGCAACTACAAAAAAGCAATTAAGATATAAACCTAACCACAGCCTTAAACTCTGAGATCCTACACTCCCTTGTGCAATGATTTCCTAATGGGGGTTCATGTTTCTGTCACTCCGGCAACCCCACAATTAGTAGCCAAATACACAATGCATTCCCTAGGCCCATAAATGGTGAAGTATCATGTAGTCGACGTTCACATGACACCACTAGAAGAATAGCACCATAACTTAAATACTAAACCATTGAATAATATCTCAACACAAATCCACTACTAACAACATGACTTCTCCCATGTCCTCAAGAAATAACCAAACTACTCATAAGACATCATATGGATCAAGATCAAAGATGATATGGTGATGGATAACAATCTGAACATAAACAATAATTCAATGGTTCCACTCACAAGCATCAATTACAATAGTAATCAATACCGATAAAGTTTCCCCTAAGAACTATGCAAGATTCAACACAATTGTTACAACGGGATGGAGTGATGATGATGGTGTTGGTGGAGATGCTGGTGTGGATGATGATCCCGATGAAGTCTAGGTTGATGATGGTGTGGATGGTGATGATCTCCCCTCTCCGGGAAGGAATTTCCCCAGCAGAAATCTGTCTGCCGGAGAGCTCTTTCTCTCTCGGTGTTTTCCGCCCCGCAAAGGCGGCAGAATCTTTCTATGGTCTCCCTCGTGTATTAGGGTTTCGAGGAGACGATATAGGCGAGAGGGCGGAGCCAGAGGTGGGCCAGGTGGGCCACACCCCCTGTAGGCGCGGCCTAGGGGTGGCCCGCGCCTGGGGGTGTGGGCCCCCTGTGGCCCATCTCCACCTCCCCTTCTGGCATTCTTCGTCTTCTGGGAAAATAAGATTTTCCATAGTTTTTCTGGTATTTTTCTGATCTTCGCAAAATTGCATCAAAACACATCTTTTTCCATCAGAATCCTGACTCCGGTAGTTCATCCTCTAAGAATCATCCAACATGCAAAAACAGATGAAAAGACATAAGTAACATCTCTTAATATGAAATATATCAATGAATAGAGGCAAATTATGATATAGAATGGTGATGAAAATTGGACGTATCAGAGGCAGGAGCATATGCTACTGGTTTCGAAGAAGTTGACGGCGGTGCTGGTGTCCACCGCCAGAACCACGCTGACGTTTGTTCCGGGTGTAGTAATGGAGCAGCAGACAATCAAGGCTTCGTCACCCTCGCTCTTCTCGACGAATCAGGTCACGGGTGCAGGTGATCCACACGCGGACACCATTTTCTTTTCCACCACGCCCACCAGGTGTTCGACACTTGGCTCCGCTATCAACGTTCACTGCAACCATGGCGTGGTCGCGTTCCTAGATAGTGGCACAACAAATCTTCCTTCTACGGCTTTGCTCTATGCGGGGAACAACACACTGCAATTCGTGGGTGAAGCTGTCATGAACACGCATACAGGCTATTCGCCCATGTTCTCTCCTAGCTGCGGGATGATCCTGATACACGCTCTTAGGACGTCGACATTAGCATGTCTTCAGAGGTGTTGACCCATATTGAAGGTTTATCCCTATTTCTAGAGCTACGTGTGGATGCTCCTGGTGAGGCGATTGAGAAAATATCTCTCAAGGAGCTGGTGTGGGATGACGAGGTTGCCAACAACGTGCTCACTCATATTGGAAGCTCCTCTTTGTTCCTAGATCTAGGTACACGAACTAAGCAAGAGCTTCAGGGCCATATTGTCTCCAATCAGGGAGTACGGGTTCCACATGTTCCTTGTGGCAAAGTTATGGTCAAACTGGATAAGGTGCAATGTGACAATATTGATGAGTGCATGCGCAGGTTTGGGCATACAATGTTAGAGCTGGCTGACAAGTTTGATGTAGTATTGAACTATATGAGCTTATGGCCTCTAGATTTGCAAGTGTGGGTCAGCCACAAGAAGGCTATATCCAGGCCATGGCCGTGGCCATCATTTGCGTGCAATCAGCTGGAATATTTGCATATGAACTTTACCAGGCTACCACCAAGGCCAGGTTTGAAGCTCCCACCTGAAACTCTTACTATACTGAAATGTGTTCGTACCGAGGATAAACACTTATTGGATATATGGTGGAGTCCGGCCAGACACATGGAACAGTGGTCATTTCATGATGTTGTTCTTGGTATAATAACAGTCTGTAGCTCTATTATCATCAAGCAAATTATAGCTCGAATGTCCACATGCCAAAGTAGGTTAAGTTAGCGTTTGGATCCTGGAAGTTCAAGATTTAGATACTTGGTAATGAATAACCCAACCTTTGCTGGACACAGCATGGTTTATTCGACGAATAGCCTGCTGATAGATTCAATTGCGTGGGAGGAAAGCATGTCAGTATTTCTTGCAATTGATTGTTATGTGCAATGGGAATCTGGAATTATTCATTGGGCACATAATTTGAATTTGGATGAAACATATGAGGTGAAATATATATTAGTCCCTGCTATAAGGTGGTATGTTTCTTATAACACCGATTTTAGTAGCACATGCAACACTTTTGGCAGTAACTTTTCTTTCAAAATGGTGTGTCTGTTGGTATTGAGTAGGAAGCAAAGACAATGCTTCAGTTCTTATCTGCTAGTGCACAACGCCAATATATTGTGCAGGTTTTTAGGTATCTTATTCGAAGGTTCAAGCGGTTGCAAGCATTACAAAATACCTGCTCCAAATATTTAATCCCAGTTAATTGTTGTATTTCCATTTGGAACTTCTCAGCAATGCTGGCAATACTGTTCTCAGCTTCTTTCAGTGGCTGGTGCATTACGCGACAAGTTATTCACAGTGTCAGTTTTCCCTTGCCATGGCAGCCTGTAAACCTTCTTGGAATCTTTTATGCCCATTTGTTTGGTACTCTGAATTCAACTGTTCCATGTGAGCACTTGTATCTCAAGGATAGTGTTGACAACACAACCTTCTTCCGTCATGGAATTAGTGATCCAATGGGTTCTTATGGCACAATGGTCGTTAAAATTGAGCAGGAGCGGCGAGCAAACTGTAGTCAGGGCTTTCACCTGTTTGATGGTACAATGTTGGGGCTGCTTAGAAACCTTGATTTTATGCTGTACTCTACAATTTTTTTGGCCAACGGAGGTGAAGATGCATAATTATAACATTGAAGTGGGACACTTATCTCTATTTCAATGTCAACAACTGAATTAGGAAATTAAGGCTGCTTATACATACGTCATGGAAGATCTCTTGGAGACACTTGTGTCTGTCCGTATACCTCTCAGCTATGTATGTCCTAGGCTCATCGTATGGTCAAGTTTTTCACTCGAGGAAAATGCAGAAAATGAAATATTTCTAGTGGAGATGAATTTGCATAATCATGGCTATGATTACAACTCTCATCGGTAGTCAACGGTGCGTGTCTCGGATTCTTGTTTCTTTCTATGGTTGAGGAGGCACGTAGAAATGTCATGTGATGCAGGTTATGTACATAACATCAACTTGATTTTCGTGTCCAAAGGATATGTTTCTCTAGAGAGACCGTGGGATCCTGGTATAGTCACAATCTATGAGCCAGCTATAACAGTTTGTGTGAATGTCAGGCGGTCTCAATGCCGAAGTGGGAGCTACAAAATGTTGCGACCTGAGCAAGCCATTGCTTCGGGGCAAGCAATGTTTCTTGGGGGCGGCAATGTCGTACCCGTAGATGTAGCTGCACCAGGCACAGTAGTCCGTCGTTGTCGCCCAGGTGGACATGGTCTTGTGCTGGAGGTGATAAAAGAAGCAGCAACACTGGGCTGAAGGCATCGAATGGAAAACAGAAGTCTGAAACTATCTTGTCTCCCTATCCTCTCAGTCCCCGTCTCCTTCCTTAGGCCCAATGGCTACCACAAGCCACCATTGTATCTTGATTCATCCTTGTTCCTAGACCTCATGCCCCGATCCACACCAGAGGCAAGGGGTGTGACATCGCCTTAGTTTCACGCGGTGCTCAGCCGCAACAGCCTCTTCTCTTCCAACACCTTCTTCTTGCTGGCCTCCCTAGTATATGTTCCCGCCCGCTTTTGACAACATTGTTGACATGCTCCATCGGCGCAGCTTCCTCGTGCTTCTCCAGCACCAGCCACCATAACACACTAGTTACCCCCATGTTCATGGATCAGTGATTGACAATTCGGCTCATGGCAGTGTCCTAACATTCTGAATTTTTTAACGCTAGCTTTATCTCTGACAGTTAAATTCAGAGAAAAAGGACAAAGTTTATTCTTGGTTTGTAGCCATTCAAAACACCAGAGAATCGGTAAATTTGATTCACACACAGGAGTGTTTGAAATCTAGTCTTTACTCTATGGTCAATACATGATTTACCTAGATTTGGAATTTGGACAGAGTACAAATGGTTCTTTGGTTTATCCTTGTTGCATGGAGTAGGCACTTTCTATCATAGAAGTAACTTTTGCTGATCTAGGAATGTTTTGATAAATATAATGTAATCGATGATTATTACTTTTGATGAGCTTTTTTGTGTGTACCTCTGTATGTTAATATTAGCAATTTTTTGTACTGCATATAGAACATGGATATTTGAGATTTACACCCTATTGAACAATGATGTAAAACCGTTGGGTAATTCAGATTCTTCATTCTTGTAATGCGGGATAAGAAAAATATTTTGTGTTTTCACACACAGGAGTGATCCCATGATCCCAGTTCCATATTTTATATTATTTAATGAACTTGTCATTGCAATTTCTATTTATTCTAATTTCTCATGAACTTCATATTGCAATTTCTAGCTTATTCTATGCAATTTCTTACTCTCGCTCTGGCTTAATTTGCAAATTAATGCATGGCTAAACAATAATGAACGAAATGTAGATGGAGGGCCTAAAGCGTTAGTTTCTGCCGTGACTAAGCTACAAGTGGATTTGCTATTAATATAGAAAGATAATATCGGGTCATATATATCTAAGATATACTATGTATTTTCTTGTTCATTTCCCTGTGTACTACATTTTTTGTGTTGATATTTGATTATGGTGTGAACTCTATTCTCTATTAATACAAGTATTTTCTGTTTGCTCTATAATTTCTGGCGTTCTTGGTCTCCTATTTGCCTTGTACGCTAATTAGGTGCTGGAACATTATGTGAAAAAATATCATGTTTTTCAAAAATATACAAATAAAATATATTACACAAATGATTATCCAATGAGGCACTTTGTCTCAAAGATTTGTTGGCACGCCATGTAAATCGTCTTTTCACATAAGGCTCGTATATGATGTACATACGACTTGAGAGATGTGTAGGGGTTCGTAGCATAGAAAACAAAAATTCTATCGCATGAACACACACAAGATAAGATATATCTACTAGATTTTAGCAACAAGTCGATAAAGTAACCCTCGAAGATCCAAAGCGGTTAACGATATCGGATTCTCGTGGTTGATGTAGTCGTTTACTTGCCCATCTCAATATCGCAAAGATGATCCTTCCAAATCTGTGTTCCGGCAGCGCTCTAATGCGCCTAGTTGATATAGGTGCGCTTCGTAGGGAAACCCCAAGAGCAAGGTGTGATGCAGCACAGCAGCAAGTCTTCCCTCAGTAAGAAACTGAGGTTATCGAACCAGTAGGAGAAAGGAAACATCACACAAGTGTTGCAAGCAACGTGGAAACCTTCTCAACACAAACTCAAGACTTTGCCCAACGAACAGTGAGGTTGTCAATCTCACCGGTTGCTGTAATAAAGGATTAACTGTATGGTGTGGAAGGTGATGATGGTTTGTAGCAAGTAAACAAGTAACAATGGAAAATGTATCAATGGTAAAGATTGGACCGGGGTACATAGTTCACTAGAGGTGCTCTCCTTAGATAAACAACATGGCATGAAGGTAAACAAATTACAGGAGGCAATTGACAGGAACTGAGCAAGGCATAACAATGCAATACTAGACCAAAAGATCCTATGAGATTCAATTGGGAGATACAACATTATACATAGACTGCCATCCAATTGCATCTATGACTATAAGTCCACCTTCAGGTTATCATCCGAACCCCCTCCAGTATTAAGTTGGAAGCAACAAACAACTGCTTTAAGCAAAGTGTGTAAGGTAAACAATCCACTTGTTCCATGAACAAGAGACCGTTGTTTTCTCCCTAGTGGGAACAACAAATCTACAAACGAAGAGATTTCTTCCACTTTCCTTGGAAACTAGAGGCATGAACCCACTATCGAGCATAAATACCCCCTTTTGGAGTCACTAGCAACTACTTGGCCAAGATAGCTACTAACAACGGAGAGCATGCAAGATCACAAACAACACAGACATGTTAGAATCAAATAGAAAAAACTGACATAGTAATCTCAATATCCATCGGATCCCCGCAAACACAACATGCATGATTACAAATAGATTAGATCTTGATCATGAATGGAGCTCACAATGTCTATACATGAAAGCACAAAGGAGGAGATACAACCATCTAGCTACTACATGGACCCGTAGTCCAAGGTGGAACTACCCACGCTTCATACCGGAGGCTGGCATGATGAAGAAGGTCTCCGGGATGATCTCCCCTCTGGCAGGGTGCCCGGAAGAGCTTCAGATCCCCCCGATCTAGGGACGATGGTGGCGGCGGCTACATACGGTTTCGTGGAATATTGATTGGGTGCCTAGGGTTTCTGCATCTGGGGCTTTTATAGGCGAAGGGGCGAGACAGGGGGGCCACCAGGGCGGCTGCACCCCCCAGGCGCGAGGTGGGCCCACCCGCGCGGCCAGGGGGTGTGGCCCCCTGGTGAGCCTTCTCCATCTCATCTTCTAGCTTCGTGTTGCCCACGGTAAAATATTGAATTTGGCTTTTGTCCTGTCCAGTTCCGAGAATATTGATTTTCTGCCTTTCTGGAACCAAAAACAGAAGAAAACAGGCAACTGGCACTATGGCAACTTATTAATTTGTTAGTTCCAGAAAACATATAAAAACACCTCAAAGTGTAGACAAAGCAAAGCAAAGTAGATACTAAAAAAGCATGGCACATCAAAAAATTTAGATACGTTTCCAACGTATCAATCTCCCGCCATCGGTCACACGTATGATACTCTATAAAGACCTTCCTCTCCCTTGTTCCAGCAGGGAGCGGAGGTTATAGCTCTCTCCTCGTGATTCCGGCAGCACAACGGCAATGGTGTCGAAAGTAGGGGGAGATCCTGCAGGGTTTTCGCCTAAGCCGGAGCGAGTATGGTGGATTAGAGGGAGCCCCGACGATCTAGGCTTTAGAGGGCCGAGGTTTATAGGTAGCTAGCAACTAGGGTTTAGCTAGTCGGTAGCGGTTTAGAGGAGGATCTAGAGAGAGCGACTTGGGGGGGCAAGGCCGGTGGCTAGGTTTTGTGGGGTGGTGGCTTGGGGCGCCCCACCCCCTTCTTTTATAGATGGGGACAGGCAGTTGGGGAAGGTGCGTCCTTCCCCAATTCCACCTCATGGGCCAGCGACAAGGGAGAGGGAGGAATCCTCCCTTAGGTAGGATTCCTTCCCTTCCTCCATTAAGCAATGTTGGGATTTGACTTTTCAAATTGGCGTTTGACTTTTCAAACTAGAGTTTGATTTCTCTCTTCCCGTTGCCCAGCCAAGTGACCTAGGACATGATGCAACCATTCCACTTTGTCATGACACATCCATGTACCCTTCCCACTCCGGCTCGGTGGACCTTCTAGACCCTTCTAGAACATTCTGGTGAAAACACCAAAACCATTCCCGAACTCCGGAATTGGACTTTCCTTATATGAATATTATTCTTCGGACCATTCCGGATCTCCTCATGATATCCCGGATCCCATCCGAGACTTCGAAGAACATTGGTCTCTTTACTCACATTCCATATCTACTAAACAACATCGAATCCTTAAGTGTGTCTCCCTACGGTTTGTGAATTATGTAGACATGATCAAGACTCTTCTCCGATCAATAACCAATAGAGAAATATGGAAATTCATATGGCTCCCACATATTTCTATGATTACTTCATGATCGAATGAACCATTTACATATGATACCAATTTCCCTTTGTCTCACGATACTTTACTTATCCGAGGTTTGATTGTCGGTATCTCTGCATACCTAGTTCAACCTCGTTACCGATAAGTACTCGCTCCTGTGATATGTGATCCCTTGTGATCCATTCACATGCTTGCAAGCTAATTGGATGACATTCCACCGAGAGGGCCTAGAGTATACCTATCCGTCATATGTATGGACAAATCCAACTCTTGATCCATGTGCCTGAACACATACTTTCCGAACACTCAATACCACTGTTATAACCACCTAATTACGAAGTGGTGTTTGATGTCATCAAAGCATCCATCCGGTGATGGTGATTAACATGATCTCATGGTCGAAGGATTTAGGTTACTATGTATTTGAAAGCTTATAACAAGTGAACTATTTGAATAACTTGATCTTATGCTGCGCTTAACTATAGGAGTATGTCCATCACATCATTTTCCTAATGACATGGTTATACCCTACGGGTACACGATCTTTGCATACCTAGTCCAGCCCAAGGAAGGCCCACGAGAATATGCGCCAGCCCATGAAGACTTTCGGGTGGCCATGGCCCATGACGCCTTCGGATCCTTGGAGAACAATAATAGAGTAGATAGAATATTCAAAGGGGCAACCCTAAAACCTGTAACTGACTTGATCTGTGCCCGGGACCTCCCTATCTCTATATAAAGGCTAGGAGGGCACGTCGAGGAGGGCACTTCATACCACCGCATACACACTTCCACGCCAGATTGCATCTGTGCACCCCTGTAACTTTCGGTTCCGCCGTAATCAAGAGCAGACAAGCAGGAGTAGGGTTTTCCCTCCGGGGGCCTGAACCTGGGTAAACCTCGTGTCCCCGTGTTGCTTGTTTGCCAAGGTCATAACAATGGGCATTGACGAGATGAAACCTCGTCAATTGGCGCCGTCTATGGGAACTAGGGACGCTGATTGTGCGATCGTGACGGTCCAAACCAAAGCGATCTACAACTCCGCGGTGACGGAGAGTCATCTCCTCTTCGGCACTTTCGACTTCACCGCCCACTCGCCAGCCACCCTGAAGGACTTCGAGCCCGTTGGCGACGGGCTCGACATCCTGTTCGGGAGCTTCTGCTTCGAGGTGGGGCAGACCGGCACTCTTCGTCTCCAGAGCGGGTGCCCCTGCCATCGATCAGGTCCGCTTCATGGGCTCCACACCCCGTTATACGCACATCGCCATCAACACATGAGTCCTATGACAGCAGCAGCTGCAACTCAGATCTATGCGATCCACCATCGGAGGAAGGGACCTACGGTTCCGGATCCGAAAGCTGCGGCATCAGCGATCCAATCTACGGGCGCTACCAATGTGCCACAGTCATCTAGAGTGACATGGATCAGGAGCACAACCCGCCACCCAACCCGCAGGGTAGAAACGGCGAGAACAGGAGAAACCGGTCCCCCCGCCCAACGAGAAGGATACCGATCCCAATCGGATCATCCACCTCAGTGAGGAAGGATGGGCTCAAGCACGCGAAGCCGTGGCAGGCAACAAGATCCTGCCCGTGGGTGCCTCACGGGACCTACTGATGGCGTACCACCTGCTCCTAGTCAAAGAGCACAAGAAGAAGGTGGAGATGCAAGAAGTTCTTGACAAGCGCAAGCAAGCGGCCACGGAGTCCAGTGCGCGGCGAGATGCGCTCTCCGCCATGGGCGGATCCAGCTCGCACAGCAACCATGGAAACAAGCACCATTCTGGCATGGAGAACATGGACCCCAAGACACGTCGCGAGGTGACTCGGACCCTCAACACATCCTTCATGGAGATGGATGCTGATGGCATCGTCATCCCGAAGACACCGCAAGCTGCGATCATGGCAGCCACCACATACCTCGCGTCCCATCCACCTCCGGTGGGGGACCCGAAAAGGGCCATGCACAAGTCCACACTTACTGGACTCGGACTCATTGGAGCTTCTCTCCACGGAGAAGCTCCTGCAGAGCCAAAGAAGAAGGCTACGGTCCGGTTCAACCGCAGCCCCGCACCTTCATCCGACGAGGAAGAGCACGACCTACCTCGAAGGCACAAGAGCTCGCGCCATCGCAGCCGCGATTACGACGCTCGAAGCAAGCTCACCCAACACAAGATCGACAAAGCGCGCGCCAAGCGAGTATGCTCGTCCTAATCCGAGGAGGACGACGATGAAGGAGAACTCTACGGAGCCCGATGCTTCAGTAGATCCGTCCGGCGGACATGGATTCCGCGTAACTTCAAGCTTTCTTCGGACACTCCGAAGTTTGACGGTACACAGGACCCCAAGGCCTGGCTCAGTGACCACCTGTTGTCCATCAATCTACACGGTGGAAACAAAGACACCACCCTGCAATGCCTCCAGTTGCAGCTGACAGGCGCAGCCCGGATCTGGCTCAGCAGCCTATCCTCTGGATCCATCCGAAGCTGGGAGGAACTGGCGTATAGTTTCATCCGAAACTTTAAAGGCACCAGCAAGAGGCCAGCCTCGATCGAGGAGCTATGGGCCTGCACCCAACGAACTCCGCGGCGCACATCTCTGAGGAGAGAGCGATCGATGCCTTCAAGGATGGCGTCAAGCGCCAGGACTTCAAAGAAGAACTCGGGCACGTCAAGCCCAAGACACTCGACCACCTCATGGATATCGCCAACAGGTGGGCAGATGGCAAGGAATCCGTCCACCGAGCACACTCGGAGGAGGAAGATGACTACGTCCGACGACGTGAACGCTGTAGCAAGAGAAGACCGCGCGTCTACGATGATCGCGATGGACCTGACATGGTCGTGGCTGGCTACACCGACCGCCGCAGCAGCGGCGGATACCATGGAAACAGCTTCCGTGACGGAGGACGCCCAATGCAGTCATGGCAACGTCGCAGCCGTGACGATGGACCCTCAGCATACGACAAACTGTCGGGTCCATGCACCATCCACTTCTACATCGACAAGCAGGATGGTAAAAAGAAGGCAAGCCACATGCTCAAGGATTGCCGTGAGTTCCAGAAACTCAGCGAGAGCATGTCCCAGATGAGGCAACAGGCCCCAAACCCCGGGTACGGGAACGCACCCGCACCAGGCGACATCACCCACGGAGCTCCTCCACCACCACCCGTGGGACCTTCGAATCATCCAATCGCACACGCACAGAACAACGGCGGAAACGGGTACCCCGTGCCAAAAGGATCACTGATGATCCAAATAGGACGCCCAACGAACAGGGTGCAAAAGAAAATTACCCGTCAGATCAATCTGGATGTGACCGCTCCATCCTCCATCCCTGAGTACCTCAGTGGATCGGAGTCCCGCATCACTTTCAGCCGTTCGGATCACCCTTGCCAGGTCCCTCACCCAGGTCATGCTGCCCTGGTGCTTGAGGCGCAGATCGGAGGGTTCGACATGAGCCGCGTCTTCATGGACGGCGGCTGCGGCATCAATCTGATGTTCGCCAGTACCTTAGCAGCAATGCGGATCCCGCTGTGCATCCTGGAACAATCCGATACAACGTTCCACGACATCGTCCCAGGGAAGGGCATATTCTACCTGGGAAAGATATGGCTCGACGTCATCTTCGTCAAGCCCGACGACTTTCGGTGCAAGCGACTCGAGTTCGAAGTGGTGGACTGGCCATCACAATACCATGCCATCCTCGGGCGTGTGGCATTCGCACGGTTCCTGGCAGTACCGCACTACACGTACCTGCTACTCAAGATGCCAGGACCAAAGGGCGTCATCACGGTCCACAGGAGCTTCACCCGATCAGACCACTACGACAGGGACTTCAACAGAATCTCCCTGTTATTCGGCATGCAGGAGGAGCTCATAAGGCTCCGAGAGGTGACAGACAACGGGGCACCCCCAGTTGCAAGAAAAAATGCACCCGACATGTCTTTCGACTCCACCGTCAACACAAAGAAGGTGCAGGTCCACCCGACGGACGCCTCCAAGATGGCGCTGATCGCCAACGACCTCAGCCCCGCATAGGAAAGTGCGCTCGTCGAATTCCTCCATGAGCGCTGGGAAATATGCGCATGGTGTCCTGCAGACATGCCAGGAGTTCCCAGGGAATTCGCTGAGCACGCACTCAATGTCTTTCCAGATGCCAAGCCTGTCAAACAGTCCATCCGACGACTGTCCAAACCACGGCCAAAGCCATCAGAGTCGAAGTCAACGGACTACTCGACGCAAACTTCATCAGGGAGATCAAGAAAAGCGAGTGGCTCGCCAACACCGTGATGGTCCCCAAAAAGGGCATGGACATCCTGCGGATGTGCGTTGACTTCACATCGCTAAACAAGCACTGCCCGAAGGATCACTTCCCTCTCCCTCAGATCGATCAGATCATCGATTCGACTGCAGGATGCGAGAAGCTCTCCTTGCTCGACGCCTACTCACGCTGTTCGGAGTATTCTGCTACAACACAATGCCCTTCGGGCTGAAGAATGCAGGAGCCACGTACCAACGGTGCATGAAGGCATGCCTACAGGACCAGATCGGCCGCAACATCCAAGTCTATGTCGACGACATAGTAATCAAAACAAGGGAGGCCAAGACACTCATCGATGATCTCCGCGAGACGTTCGACAACCTTGATCGATACAAGATCAAGCTAAACCCGGAAAAGTGCGCCTTCGGCGTCCCATCCGGTCAACTGGTAGGCTACTTCATCTCCCAGCGAGGTATCAAAGCAAACCCGAAGAAAATCCGGGCCATAATGGCCATGGAGAAGCCAAAGAACCTCAAGGGCGTCCAGCAGCTTGCTGGGCAAATCGCGGCGTTGAGCAGGTTCATCAGCCGCATGGGAGAAAAAGCCCTGCCTTTCTATCAGCTGCTACGCAAGACAGACAAATTCGAGTGGACGCCCGAAGCGGACGACACATTCGAAGATCTAAAGCGGCTGCTCTCTACCTCGCCCGTCTTAGTCACGCTAAAAGAGCGCGAGCCTCTACTGCTATACATAGCATCTACACACCAGGTCGTAAGCACCGTGCTTGTGGTCGAAAGACCCGAAGATGGCAAGACCCATGGGGTCCAACGCCCAATCTACTACCTCAGCGAGGTATTGACGCCGATAAAGCAGAGGTACCCTCACTACCAGAAACTCGCCTACGGCGTATTCATGACGGCTCGTCGGCTGAGCCATTACTTCCAGGAGCATCAGGTGATGGTCGTCAACGAAGCACCCCTGAACAGCATCCTAAACAACCCGGAGACCATAGGACGTGTGGCCCTGTGGGGCATCAAGCTATCACCTCTAGACATCGTCTATGAGAAGCGCCACGCGATCAAGTCTTAGGTTCTTCCAGACTTCCTCGTCCACTGGATGGAACTGCAGCTGCCAGACACCCCGGACATGACACAGTCATGGACAATGCACTTCAACGGCTCCAAGCGCGAAGCCGGATCAGGAGCCGAGGTCATACTGAACTCCCCGCAGGGCGATAAGATGAAGTACGTCCTCCGGATGAAATTTCAAGCTTCCAACAACGAGGCCGAGTATGAGGCCCTCATCCACGACTTGAGGATGGCCAAGATCTGCGACGCGACGTGCCTGGTCATCTACGGCGACTCAAACCTCGTCGTCCAGCAGACAATGAACGAGTGCGACGCACACGCGACCAACATGATTGCGTACCGCGCACTCTACAACACACTCGAAGGAGACTTCGACGGCTGCGAACTTCGGCACGTTGGGAGAGAAAGCAACGAAGAGGCCGACAGACTCGCCAACATCGGCTCCACCTGCGTACGGGTGCCACCAGGTGTGTTCCTCGAACATATCTGCATGCCATCCATCAAAAGGAAATTCCCAAAGGGATCACCCGAAGAAGTAGAGCACTCGGGAGCTGCGCTACTCGAAGGACAGGAAGGACCAGAAAAACTCGACATAGAGGTCGCAGTGGTCAACCTGATGCAGGTCATGGCAGTCGAAGAAACATGGAAACAGCCATACCTTTGATATCTGATAGACGGGGAGCTGCCTGACAGCCCGACAGATGCCCGACGCATATCTCGGCGGTCCAAGGCCTTCACCATCATCAATGGCGAGCTGTACAAGTGCAGCATTTCGGGTGTACTGCAAAGGTGCGTCACCATCGGTGACGGCAAAACCATCCTCCAAGACATCCACGAGGGTATCTGCGGCCATCACGCGGGCAGCCGCGCCCTTGTCGCCAAAGCTCTACGAGCTGGGTTCTACTGGCCAACGGCCATGAACGACGCCAAGGACATCGTCCGAAGGTGCAACGGGTGCCAGAGGTTCGTAGATAAACCACACGCACCAGGATTGGAGCTTAGGACCATACCCCTGGCCTGGCCCTTCGCCCAATGGGGCCTCGACATGATCGACAAACTACCCAAGTCCTCGAAAGGAGGCCACGTCTACCTCTTGGTCGCAGTCGACAAATTCACCAAGTGGATCGAGGCCATGTCCGTTACTAACCAAAAGGGCAAAACGGCTGTCAAGTTCTTCGAATCCATTGTTTACAGGTTCGGCGTGCCGCGCAACATCATCACCGACAATGTGTCGAACTTCATCTCCAAGGAATTCCAGGACTTCTACGAAGACCTCGGAATCAACATCACATACGCCTCCGTGGCGCACCCGCAAACAAACGGGCAGGTCGAAAAGGCCAACGACCTCGTCGATGGCGGCATCAAGAAGCGCCTAATGAGCTCACTCCAGCGAATCACAGGAGCCTGGACACAAGAGCTACCCTCTGTCCTCTGGAGCTTACGCACAACGCCAAACAGCTCAACTGGATACACACCTTCTTCATGGTGCACGGAGCCGAAGCCGTGCTGCCTGCAGAGGTACGCCACAAGGCCCCACGGGTCGTCGCCTACAGCAAAGCCGAATCGACGGCCGCACTCGAAGACGCCTTCGACACACTCGACGAGGCATGCGACATAGCCACAACACGATCAACGGTCTATCAACAGAGCCTCCGCAACTACCACAGCCGTCGGCTGTGCCCAAGGTCCTTCATCGAAGGAGACCTAGTCTTACGACTCAAGCAAGAGCGACCGAAGAAGCTCGAGTCGCCCTGGGAAGGACCCTACATCGTCACCGAAGTCATCCCAGGTGGCGCCTATCGCCTCAAGCACGTGGAGTCTGGAGTAGCATACTCCAACCCATGGAACGCCGCACAACTGCGACACTTCTACCCCTAGCTACCTCCTCCTTTTACTTTCAATAAGGCTATTCATCCAAGGCTACTCAGCCGAACAATGTACCTCCTCCTTACAATATGAATAAAGCTAAGTGTCTCGCCCCAAAAATTTGTCTATTATTCGCATTTTCTTCATGTTACAACACACTCGGGGGCTGCCCTCACCTCACGACTTCGTTGACTGAGGATAGCGCGTGTACACCTGAGTAGCTGACCACGTCAGGCTAACGAAAATGGCACGCATACAAACAAAGCACCACGTGCTAACAACAATCAACATTTATAGCAAAGGGCATAACACGCCTAGTCGAATACATAAAATTTTTACATCTATCTTTTTACAGGTCCTACCTATTCTGAAGAATCACCTGCGCACGCTGCTGAAAGAGATCTACAATTTGTTCGGCATACTGCCTTACAGCCGCATAATGTGGACGCATGTCCCACATGCCACCATCCGGCCAAAGAGGCGACCCAGCCATCACAGCAGCAAGATGTACATCAGGGCTATGCAGCCGCACGAGGGAAAGCGCAGCCTTCACCCCTGCAACCAGCTGATGCCGCACCAGCTCCCTGACATGATGCACATCCCGAAACTTCGCCAGCATGCCCCATAGAGTTGATGGTGCCTCATCCAGGGGAAACATCACGTGCAGAATTGACGCCAAGGAAGTCTTCGCTTGCCGCAGCACCCGCGACACCTGGTGAACACGATCCTACACAGTCGCAAGAACCATAGCACAATCACGGTCCATCCAGAAAAAGCCGCCGTCCTCCATGTCCCGCTGGTTTAGGCAATTGATCCGAACAGCAACACACTCTTTTTCCTCCCTGGGAACAAGGTTAGCACCTGCAACAAACTGCAAAGTAAGATGACAAGCCAGCAGGCGCATCCGAAAAATGAGCAGCAGCTCGAGGAAACTCACATTGAAGCTGTTCGGCCAAGCACCACAAATCCCCCATCAGATAATCCTCCCTGGCGGCGCCCCGCTCCGCCTTCAACTTCCAAACATCCGCGTGGCCTCGAACGCCAAGCAACTCTTTCTCAAGACTACGGATGCGGTCACAAAGAAACACAAGCTGCGGCGCATCATCCAAGGATGGTCGCAGCTGCGGCGCAGGCGAAGTATGAACAGGATCATCACCCGAAGGTCCCTAGAGGAAAAGAAGGCAAGGATATGAACAAATGCACGAATAAGCAAACAGCTCGGAGATTCATTATATACAGCAAAATCCACTGCGTGGCACAAGGAGTGTTCATAGATACATTACAACAAAAGAAACAAAAGGTATCCTACAACTACAAGGCCTAAGAAGCTGCATCCTGAGTAGCCTCGGAGCCGGACTGCCTGCTCTTGGCCTCTCCCTGCTGTCTCACCGCGTTCTCCGCCAGCAAGTCAATCAGCTTCGGCCCATAGTGTTTACAATGGGCAGCGTAGAGTGCGAAGGCTACCTCGGATCCGTCGGCAGATGTCGGCCTCTGGGAGGTGACCTGATGAAGATCCAGCTCCTCTCCAGACGCCATGGCCATCGCCAGCCCCATGGAAGCGCTGATACCCTTCTGCTTGCGCTTGTACGCTGCGGGAGCCTCGGCTGACAGTGCGTCCGCCAACAATTCGACATCCTAGAGGGCGACGCCCTTGGGGACGAGCTCCTTGTAGAAGCGCCGGAGAACCACCTTGGCCTTGGCAAGAGAGCCGACCACAGTACTGCAGCGGTCTTCGACCGCCACAGTGGCGTCATCCAGAGCACTTCCGTGCTCCAGGGCACCACGGTCAAACTCGATGCCCGCGGCATCTAGATAAACGAAGGAAGTAAAGTGAAAACTAAAACGAAGCTAGAAAGACAAGGAAGCCGAAAAGGAATAGACGAAACTACTCACCCGAAATAGCCTTCGCGGCGGCCATCCGCTTGCCGGCTACCTCCTTATCGTGCGAGGCTGCAGCGGTGGCGAGTTGCTCCTCACGATCCGTGGCCTCCTGTTGCAGGCGCTCCTTGACCTAAGCCGCGTCGGCTAACTCCTGCTCAAGTCGCTCCTTAGCGCCAACAGCATCTTCAGCTTTTTTCTCCGCTCGCCCGAGGCTCTTTTTGAGAGCATCAAGCTCGCGAAGGGCAGTGTTATTCTCCTCTACAACAAAGAACAAGCATGAGATTCATGAGTAAGCAAGCAGCCAAAGAAGGAGAAGATTGATAAAAAACACACGAACCTTGGAGCCACTGAAGGCTGGCCTCCAATGCCAGATCCTGCTTCACTAGCTGGTTGGCACCTTGAACAAAAGGCTGCGAGAAGACGCAACTTGTCAGGAAAAAGGCTCGGGGGCTGCGCCCAAGAAAACGAGCAAAGCAAATCACGCATACGGAAACGCTGGGGGCTCCCCCCGAGATACGTACAAAAAAATGGCATGATCAGCAGATCATCTGACAGATGCTCGGGGGCTCCCCCCGAGACACAAAACAAAAATGATCAGCAGATCATTCGAAAAATGCTCGGGGGCTCCCCCCACGGCAAGAACGAAAACACTTACGTGGTCAGACGGTGACTCCAAAGGTCCGGCTATAGTCTTCTGGGGGACAACCACCCGATCCTCCTGCGGAGAAGGGTTCGGAGCAGCGCCCTCAGAGGTGGCCACCGTCTGAGGAGGAGGAGCAACCTTCGACTCCCCCACCATCTCCCGAGCGCCATCGCTGAAGGAGCCATCGTAGGAGTGGCTACAAAAGAAAAAATCAGACAAGTACAAGCAAGAAGACGAGAGAGAGCAAAAGCAATGGCAGATACTTACGAGTCGAAATCGCTCAAGTCAAAGATAGGCGGGGCCCTCCTGCCTTTCTTCTCTTTCTTCTTCCGCTTCGCCGGCGGCTGCGGTGCCACAGCCCGCACGGGCACAGCCGGAATAGGAGAGGAAGAGCCACCATGACCCCCATTGTGACGCTCAAGGCATGACGGGTTCCTAGGGGTCAGCAGAGTCGAAGCATCTGACTCTTCACTCGAGCTCCGTGTCCCCTTTTGAGTCTGCTCCTCGCTAGACTCAAAAGTTTCTTCCGCTAGTGATCGCGCCGAGGGAAGCTCAGACATGGAGTCCACTACCTCATGGTCCGGCGCATCCGGAAACAGTTCGGGTAGTGGAGGCGACATGCCCGGTACCTTGAACTCCTGCACAAAAGAAACAAACTTTCAGAACACAAGCAAGTGCAAGAAAAACACAGTTGAAAAAAGCGCTACGCGCACGCCCCAGATACACCTGCGGAACCAGACGAGAGGCGGCGAACGGAGGAGTCAGCGACTTCCCCGGGAGATCTTCTTCAACTTTGTACTTCAGCAGCGGCCAAAGAATCCTGTCGAGATCCCCCTGGAGAGCTCCTCAGTCGAAACCCTAGTCGGATCGTGGTGACCAGAATAAAGGAACATCGGGTGCGCTCTAGCCTAGAGCGGCTGCACCCGACGTTTAAGGAAGGTGCGGATGATATCCACACTGTTCACCTCTTTATCCGGAATCAACTGGGAGATCCTTCACCCGACGATAGTGCCCCTCTATCTCCGCCACCTCACCATCCAAGATGTGGTTCTTCCAGGACCTCTTCAGCTGGATTTTCTGGGAGGGGTCGAAAGGAGCAAGGCCAAAGTTCTACCCGGCCACTGTGGAGTCACGGATGTAAAACTATCGCCTCCGCCAGTACTGGACAGATTCAGACATAGAAAAAGAGAAGAAGAGAAAGTTGGATTTAAGGGAAATGATACAGCCTCCGATGGGATAAACGCCATCGGAGCCAGATTGCCTCTTCATGGAATAAAGCTTCCGGAAGAGGCCAAAGTGTGGCTCGACACCGAGCCAGCACTCGCAGAAGGTGATGAAGCAGGCGATATGAAGAAGAGAGTTCGGTGAAAGATGATGGATCTAGATGCCATAAAATAAAAGCAATCCACGGAGAAAATCGTGGATCAGGAAAGAAAGGCCCTGAAGGACAAAAGCGATGAACATGACCCAAAACCTAGCAGGAGGACGGGGAATTACCTCATCACCGGGAATTCTGACGGCCTCCCTATCCCGCGGGATCAGAACCCGCTCATGGAGCTTGCGGAGATCGCCCTCGCGCGTCTCCGATTGTCGCCAGCCACCATCGGTGACGCGAGTAGCGGCGGGACCCTTCTTGCCGCCGGCGGCAGCACTAGTACCAACTGCGGTGGAGGCCTTCTTGGACTTCCCCATCGCAGTGCGGTGATGACGAGGACGTGAACGCAGAAACAAAGATGGAAAGGTTCGAAGAAATTCCAGCGCGCAGCGAGAAAAGCTCAAAGAAGATGGGAGCAGTGAAACAAGAATGGCTGCAGTCAAAAACAAACTAACTTTTCCCCCAGTGATTATAAGGACGAGGACGATGCACGACGACCGTTCATCGGGAAGACCTAAAGCTAACATCCAAAATCCAACCGTCCACGTGTTGGCACAGCAGCAAACCGTCGCTCACACGCCGTCCACTACACACGGAAATCGAGGCGACACCGTAATTATCTCCATGCCGCGCATGACTAGTCAACTCAAAGTCAGAAGGTGGGACCCATGTTCGTCCAGTCACGTCATCTCTAGCGCCGCAGATGCTTGAGGTAACAAATCGTCAGCAATGACGTCATCAAAGCTATACTAGCAACAGTTACAATTCTTCGGATACATAGCTAAAAGTACTCAGTCGAATTACGATTCGACTAACTACTCGGGGGCTACTCCTATCGCTGACCGTGCCCCTGAAAAAGATCAAAATACTACACCATTGAACTATTCTTCGAGTCCTACGTCGAGTCTACGACTCCATTACGGACTCGGGGGCTACCCCCATAGGGAGGATGGATTCAAGCATCCAAAATTTTTGTGTCCTACGGACCTAAAAGTCAACAAAGACTGAATTAAAGTCTCGCCGAGTCTCATTCGACTAATGACACTCGAGAATACTCCCATAGGGAGCGCTAGTGGTGCACCCTATGAATTCTTCGACTGCGATCCTTCAGATAAGCATGCAAAAACTTTTCGGCAACTCTGCCCCAATTAAACGCTAAGTGGGTAACATCCTCCTTGGCCACCCGAAACACCTCCACGGTGATAAATATTCGGATGCTGTGTCTGCGACACAAAGATAAGACATACAGATATCATCTGATGGCCTGGCAACGCACACGACTGCGCTCTACCAGTAAGAATCCGTGCCAGCAGTCGTGATGAAAAATCCCGACGGACGCATTGGTTACATCATTTAAAATTTACTGGAATTCCACTCCTGTAAGTCCTCCGCGGCCTGAGTCGAATTAGGCCAGCATATCTTCCGGGTTCGAGTCGAGGGACTCGAATCTGAAAAAGATCGTGTTGTTTTGTCCTAAGACAGTTAACTGACCCTGATCCGTCGGGAGAGTCAGGCACACGCATCAACAATCCCTACACACTCAAATCGTTCTCTAAACGAACAAAGATAGTTACACCCGAAAGATTGAGGAGTCCTCAGCCGAATCTACGATTCGACTGAACACTCGGGGGCTACTGACATGGTTATACCCTACGGGTACATGATCTTAGCATACCTAGTCCAGCCCAAGGAAGGCCCACGAGAATATGCGCCAGCCCAAGAAGACTTTCGGGTGGCCAAGGCCCATGACGCATTCGGATCCTTGGAGAACAAGACTAGAGTAGATAGAATATTCGAAGGGGCAAACCCTAAAACTTGTAACCGACTCGATCTATGCCCGGGACCTGCCTATCTCTATATAAAGGCTAGGAGGGCACATCGAGGAGGGCACTTCATACCACCGCATACACACCTCCACGCCAGATTGCATCTACGCACCCCTGTAACTTTCGGTTCCGCCGTAATCAAGAGCAGACAAGCAGGAGTAGGGTTTTCCCTCCGGGGGCTTGAACCTGGGTAAACCTCGTGTCCCCGTGTTGCTTATTTTGCTAATCGTTCCGCGATCTCCAGCATCCCCATCTTCTCCAAAACCCAAGCTCATAACAATGGGCATTGACGAGATTAAACCTCGTCACCTAATGATATGACCCTGCTGTTAAAAACATCTCAATGTTCATGACCAGGAAACCATGATCATATATTAACCAACAAGGTAGTTTAATAAGAGGCTTTACTAGGGACTCTTTTATGTTTACAAATCACACAAGTATTAATGTTTTTGGTTAATATAATTATAGCATGGGATGTAAGCATTTATCATAAGCATGAAGATATGATAATAACCACATTATTATTGCCTCTTGGGCATATCTCCAACAGTCTCCCACTTGCACTAGAGATAATAATCTAGTTTCAAATCTTTGTGTATTCAACACCTATGGATTTTCGGTGTTGTATGTACACGATTGCTAGTGGTCAACTAATCTTCGGATCCGACACTTTCAGGTCCGTGTGTAATTGCATGTCTTTGCGTCTCTACGCATCACTCATTCTCTAATGAGATGGCTTTGTATAAATTTGGTCCTTTGGTGAGACATTTAGTTACTTGGGGTTAAAACATGTTGATAATATTCTCGTACAATATATCTTCATAGTACTATCCCACTGTGAACCACACCTAGTTTGATAACAAACTACTTGACACAAATGACCTCTTTTGCTGCCATAATAGCAGTCATATACTCAGCCTTTCGTTGTAGTATCTGTTATAATGTCTTAACTTTGGAACTCATCCAAATCCATTATGGAACTTACTTTCCATTATATTGTGTCACCCTTAGTTTAAATTGAGACAAACTTAATTTTTACTTCATGACAAAATAGTATCAATGTAATACCTTACAATGAACTATCTATCTATTTGTCACCTTTACAAGAATAATATATTCTTAGTTATTCCATAAGTTCATAAGAATATCCTTACTATCATCCAATTATCATCTTTATGAAGCATTCTGGTATATACTCATAACATTTAGAGTATAGGACATATATGGATGTGTACATATCGCAGTATGATTAAAATGCTCTTTGTGATTTCATTCATCAAGTATCAATCTATACTTGAATCTTTGTTTCACTTACCAAGTGTCGATACACTTGAATTTTGATTCAATCCTTCCTGTGCAACAAGAACCTTTCTTGTAGTTTCTATATTGAACTCATTCAATATCTCATCTATGTACTTTTTGGCACAACCATATTAGCATCTCAATCTATCCATATAGACATTGATGCCAAATATTCGGGTTTTGCCTAAGTCTTTCATCAAGATGAAATTCTTAACTTGTGAGAATAAAAGATACATCATTTCCAATCAACAATATGTCTTTCACATAATGCATTAGAAATATGTCTTAGAACTCCCACTTAATTTCTTGCAAATGCAAGCATCTTCATCGTCTCCGATGAATTTTAACTCTTTTAACAGATTCATCATGGTGAATATTCTAACTCCGCGATGCTTATTTCAACCATTGAAGTTTGCATATGCTTTTGGCATCCTTTGAATTAACAAAACCCTTTGGATTGTGCTAAGTACACGTCCTAGGTAACAATTCTATTAAAAGAACTTTGTTTTGTTTGTTCAAATACCATATAACAGAATTATATGTAGTGGTTGCTACATTAATCCGTCTAGACTAAATATTACTATGGAAGATGAAATCTTGTCATAATCAACTACTTGAACATTGTCATGAACTCTTTCCCGATATGTCGACTATTTCATAGATGTGAGACATCCATGTCTATTTCTTTATAGACCCAAACACGACGGTAAGATCTTACATCTTTCCAGAGGGTCTTCCAAGTTCAAAACTTGATCTCTCGTGTATGGAACTATCACAGATTTTATGGCTTCAAGCCATTTGACGGAGTCCGGGCCCATCATTGCTTCTTTGCATATAGTTGGTTCATCATTGTCAAACAATGATTTACTTTCAGATCCTAGTATTTGATTGTTTACCTGACCTACTTGGTTCAATAGGAACTTAGACCTCCATGACCACAACCTTTGAAGCACTTGAGCCATGAGCACTGTTGTTGCCTACAGAACGCTTTTCGGTGCTGCCAAACTCAGCACATATAGCTAAGGTTCTTTTAACCTTATCAAAGTTCTATTATCCTCCCACTTAACTTTTCACGAAAAATTTCTTCTCAAATAAACTTGACGTTCTAAGTGACAACCACTTTTGACTCTAGTGTTATGGAGGAATACTCAACGATTATTCAAAATAACCTACAAATACACGCTCATCCGACTTTTGTTGTAAACATCTTACTTATGCATATCATACCCGTGTTTATGAAAGGACAACTTGGGTTTTATCCCAAACCATAACTTTATATGGCGTCATTTCAACGGATCATGATGGAGCTCTTTTCAGTGAAAAAGCGGTAGTCACTAAAGCTTTGAATCTTAAAAATACAATGGAAGTTTTATAAATTACACACCTTTGATAGTACCATGTCAAACAAGGTTTTATTACATATCTCGAACACTCCATGCTTGTATGGTGTTTCGGGAAACGCAAATCCATGGAACGATTCCTCAAATATTAGGTGTTATGCTAAACTTGTAACTCAAATATCTTCCTTTATGATCCTATCATAAATTCTTTATTTTCTTGTTATATTGATTTTTCACTTCATCTTGAAAATCTTCGAACATTTTCAAATATTTTATACGTTATCCTTATTAAGTAAATATACATATATTCACTCAAATTATCGGAGAAT